>JAENHJ010000201.1:0-69874 GCA_025330945.1 Mucuna pruriens
ATTGAATAATACAATTTCTAATCTCCTTTTATAAGGTAAAGACTACTTAAAGATAATATGAATAACAGAAAAATAAAGATAATCATTATAGATAAACCACGATAATCATGATCTCTAATGAGATATTTATATATTTGTAACCTCTTAATGAGTTACCTATCATATCTTATCAGATATCTATAATATCTCCAACATTAATATAATGAATTAATTCTTATATAAAACTACAAATAATAAATATTTTTATATAGACATCTACTTATATTCTATAAACTAAATTCTTTACATGTATGAAAGCATTTTTGAGAGCTATTCTTCGACAAGAACATTTTTATGAAACATTCTTTATTGAAAATGATTTCAAGAGTTATTCACATTTTCATTGAGTCATTTGTCTTATCCTTATCCTATATTTTTAGCATTTTAATTTTTTATTCTTTTCAAATATATTTTTATTTTAATTTTAAAATTAATTTGATTTAACCGCTAGCACATTTTTTTTTTTTTTTGAATCATCTCAAAGTCTTCTTCTTTTCTCTTTCTAGTGTAGAAATGAGCGTTAACATTAGACTCTTTTATATTGGTTCTAAGGAACCCATGGAAATGAAAACATGATGGTACTTTTGTAATCGTTTATTTAGTATCATGATTGCTTATCTCTTTTGACCTATTATTTCAACTTTATTTTAAATTGAATTTTAATATTTTTGAAAGAAATTGTAACTAATTAAAATAATCTTGTATCACAATATAAATTATTAACTATAAATCTAAAATACAATTTATATTTTCAAAAGTATTTATAGATTATGAATTTTAATTATTATTATCATATAATAATTTATATATTAAAATATTTATTTTCTAAATTTTAATTATATAAAATAAATATTTATCATGTACATTAAACTAGCTAAAATACTAGTAAGTAAAATATAACTTGAAATTTTTATAATTCAATTTCTTCCAAAATAAATTGTTTAATTGAGTTCTTAAGTTAAACAATGTTGCTTAACTTCAATTTGACATGAGAGCAAATAACTACGTTCTTATATTAAAAAAAATTCATTGTTCAGGGACATGTATAAGAAATCAGGACATCAATTTGTTGAATTGATGAATTCCTTTTCCCATTCCCATTCCCATTTTTTGCTTAGGCATGAAAGAAGATCCCAACAGTCACTAGTGGGCCCCCCACAAGCGTGGAAAAAGCCTCATACTTTTTATGCCAGAAATCCTATATAGTTTTAATTTAGTAGCTTGTTAAGCAAAAAAATAGAATCAAACTAACTTCGTTTTCCCATCCTTTTCTATCCCTCTTTTTTCAGTTTCATACATCCTTTATATATGCACACACATAAGTACATTAACCCCTCAATCCCACGCCTTCAATAGATAGATTTTTACCAACATGGCTCTTTAGGCTTAAATGAGTTTTGCTGCTTTGACCTTTCTCTTGGTCCTATCAACAAGTGCCCTCATGAAGCACCTGCTTCTAGTCGTGGCTTCTAAGCAAAACCATCGAACCTCCACCAATGGTATATGTGCCTCTTTTGTCATTGTGAATGGATACAAGTGTCAGGAACACCAGGTAAGACCTTTAAATATGTGTATACACAATAAACTATATTTACTATTTAGAGATCTTACGTTAACTAAACTAGTAATATAGTCGAATAATATATACAAACAGATAAATTTCAATTCATGAGTCAAATTTTGGTTGGAATAAAAGTTGAATCTGAACTAAATTTAAATTTTGATATATGAGATTTAGAGTCACATGTTGTGTTGAAATATTTTTTCAGGTTACTACAGATGATGGGTACATCCCGAGCCTACAAAGGATCCCAGGAAGGTCGAGGTAAAGGTGGTGGCAATGGGTCTAGGAAGCAGCCAGTGATCATACAACATGGAGTTCTAGTGGTAAGTTGAGCAACGCTATTATTATAATAATATAATGCATGCACCCATTTCTCGTTTCAAATTCGGAAAATATCTCTTTATCATATATATTACATTGTATATTATATCTACACTTTTTTTTCTAAGTTTCAACTAGTATGACCAATTTTCCACTATAAGATTTTTTTGATTTTGTTATTGACTTTAGCTACCATTTAAATTAGTAGTTAAATCCTAGCTAATTAACTATTAATTAACTAGAATATTATTTTTTCTAGCTAAATTTAAGTTATATTCATTTATACTTCTTATTACTACAAATTAGCTAGAAAATAACTATAAAATTTAAAATTTACTACAAATTAACTAAGATTATTTTCTTAATTAATTTGCTACTTATTTCATGCTACTATTAATATTATAGTAATTTTGTAACTAACTATTTTTATTAGAAATTAGCTACTGAAATAACTATTGATTTTAAAATTTGCTTCCATAAAATTAGCCACAAAATTATTTGGTAGCAAATTTTAAATTTTTAGTAGTGTTCTTACCCTTTTCTTTCCCAGAACATATATAAGACACTACAAGAATTTTTTGATTTTGCTACTAATTTTAGCTATCATTTAAATTAGTAGTTAAATCCTAACTAATTAACTATTAATTAACTAGGATATTATTTTTTCTAGCTAAATTGAAGTTATATTCATTTATACTTCTTATTACTACAAATTAGTCAGGAAATAATTATAAATTTTAAAAAATTTACTACAAATTAACTAAGATTATTTTCTTAGCTAATTTGCTACTTATTTCATGCTACCATTTAATATTATAGTAATTTTGTAGCTAATTATTTTTACTAGAAATTAACTACAAAATAACTATTGATTTTAAAATTAGCCACAAAATTATTTTGTAGCAAATTTTAAATTTTTTAAGTAGAATATACAACTATTTATATATATGGTTTTATCATATTGTTTGAATTTTAGTTTTGAATGGACAACACAAAACATTTCTCAACAGAAATCTAATTAAATACGCTATTAAGCTTTTGAAATAGTTAATTTACGAAACAATGGTAATTAAATGATTTAGAGTTGAATTATCATCATTATTGTTGTGATGATGATCTGTGAATATATATATCATACTTTTTTAATCTGATTAAATTTATGTAGAAGTTTATATATCTTAGAATCAAAGAGCTTCGAACTACTGTGTCATAAATATAATATAAAATTATTCACATGTTTTGTTAATATTTTAAATTGTTTGCATAGCTTTCAACATTGTAGGAGCAAAAGTATTTTTTTTTTACATTCTTTTTATCTTACATTTATTTCATATCTCTTTTATTTATTTTATTTATCATTTTATTCCTCTCTCCCTTCCATTCATTTCACACATCTTTTTGCCATGTTTCAATAAAACATTATCACATAGAAATACTTTAATTGTTAAAAGAAGATACATAATCTAGTGATTCTCTGAGTGTCATAGCACTTACATCATGACTGCACTAAGTTCAGTAATTTTTCAACTGCAGAAAATCTAGACCCATATATACATATTCTTTAACTCACAAGATGAGACCATGATAAATTTGAATAATTTTATTCTTCATACTTATAAAATAAAAACTATTAAATACTATTAATATTTTTAAAATATTAAATAGTATTAATATTTTTAAAATATTAAATAGATTAATTTTTTCATTTAATTAAAATGTTATAAAAATCTTAAGAAGATACAGTATTACTTTTCACAAATAAGTGACATCTATATAGTATTTCTTCTCCCCTAAATTTTTGGCAGTAATAATGAATAATTTCATATTCTCTTAAAAGTACTATCATATTCATCTTATAATATACTCAATACTTTTTACTTTAAAAAAAAGATAATTGTAAAAGAATGGTGTAACATGTAAGAGGCATGCTAATTGTGATAATGGCTTACAACACGTTAAATGATGGCATCTAGCTAAGTTCTTAAAATGTGGAATCTCATATGCCATGACCACAAGAAGTGAGTTGTGTTAATTTCTAAGTTAATTTCTTTGGAGGACCCATCGATCTACGAAGTGCCCATTTCCTTGATCGTGTGACACACATATATTACCACGTACTCTAGATGACAAACTTATAAAATTCAACAAGCTCTAGAATAATTATGCATTGTCTCATACTTAGATTATGCATGCAGCTGTGTGAAACGAGTTAGCTACTTCTGTTTCTTCTAACCAAGAATGATAGCATAGGAACATGATCCCCATTGAAGTAAGTGGACTAGCGGAGAGTTATTCTTCATATTACAATTAGTTTTTTTATCATAATCTTAGTTATTAATTAATGATTAGAAGAATTTGATTCAACTTTTACACGTCTAAGTAATAATTGTATTGTGTTAATATATATATGTTAAACATTGTATAGACATTAATAATATTTATGTTATATTTTATTTTAAAAAAAGATACTAATATTAAATAGTAGAATAATTAAGTTTTGCTTGTAGTGCTATTATGTGTTTTTGAGTAATTTTGGTGAAATTATAGGATGGTATAACATGGCTTCTGAATCGTCAGAGCAAGATCTGCCCTTGATTTTAGCTGATAATGGCTTTGGCGTGTGGATTGCTAACAGTAGAGGAACCAAATATAGTTGCGAACACACCTCATTGGACCCCTCTAGTTCGGTTGGTCTTTTTTTTTGTTCCACTTTGAGGTTATTGTGTTTTGTTTATGCTCTCACAATAATGTCATGGTGACTTTTAGTATGCTAAATTAACTAATTCTTCTATGCAAATGTGACAGGCCTTTTGGGATTGGTCTTGGGATGAACTTGTTTCCTATGATCTACCTGCCGTGTTTAATTATGTCTTCAGCCAAACAGGGCAGAAGATTATTACGTTGGTCATTCCTTGGTACTGTTACATAACTTATTACATCCTTTTATTTTAGAATTTAATTATAACATTAATAGCATAAAAAAAAGTTATAACCTACTAGTTTCTTAATCGATATTCTCCTCCGTATATATATATATTTATTTTAATATTTAAAGGAAAAATTTTTGTGCTTATAATAGTCCGTGATGGTTTCTATTTATGATTTTTACTCAAAATTATTAATAGCATAATTGTTATACAATATTATATAACATATATTATACTATTATTTTTCCATTTTCATCAAAATTTACTATATATCTTTTTTTTTTTACTTTTTCAACCTTGTTAATTATTTAAAAAGTATTATGTGATATTCTTATACTTTATTATTATTCGCCTTATTGTTTAAAAATATTATACTGTATATTCTTACACACAATATTGTTGTGAACGTTAAAAACATAGTCTCAAAAAATACCAAGAAATTTTAATGTAATTTACTCTATTATATTCTATTGTTATGGTCTAATGGTTAATTTTTATAATAATTATTTAAAAATTATATTTTGGTAATATCTAACTAATTGATTGAATGAAAATTTTTAGATATGTATTAAAATTAAACTACATATTTTATTTAAGTAGAGGTGATGAGCTAAAAGAAAATAAAGAATATAATAGAGTTATTTAGTATAATATTGGTGTGAAAGTGGAAGATCATGTTTGGCAGGGGACTTTAACAGCTTTGGCTTCATTCTCGGAGGGGAAATTGGTTAACCAGGTAAAATCAGCAGCCTTGTTGAGCCCCATAGCATTTTTAAGCCACATGAACACCGCACTTGGTGTTATTGCAGCCAAGTCCTTTGTTGGTGAGGTACATGTTACTTCATAACACTAACTCTTGTTACTCTTAAATCATATGTATAACACAAAGAGGCTTTTTTTTTTCCAAATAGATCTCTACCGTGTTTGGTCTAGCAGAGTTTAATCCACAAGGGTAAGAACACATAACTCACAATGTAACACAAGAGATTGTCTCCTTATAATATACAATTTAATGTTTTCTCAACAACTGCATTGAATAGGTTATCTATTGAAGCTTTTCTCAAGTCTCTCTGCGCTTACCCTGGGATTGATTGCTCTAACTTGATGACTGCAGTAACTGGTTTAAGTCTTTGCCCAAACTTTGACTTGTTAACAATCTTATTTTAATTAATCATTATATATTGGACACATTTTATTAGAAATAAACTAAGGTTTAGTATGTTTGTTAGTAAAAAAAGTTGTTGAACATAGTACTTATAAATTTTAATAGTTTTAAAATGAACATTGTTACCATTTATTTGTAGCGTTCATCTAATTATGTCATATCATATATAATTTCAAAGTGGCGCTAAGAAGATGTATCTTAATACATCTTACATTATTATTAAACGATAACAAGATCTATCTAGAAAGAAATTAAAGAAAACCAAAATCTTAACAAATTTAAAGAACAATAACTCAAAATTCATCATATTTATCCTGACTAAAAATATATTTAAATTATAAATTAAACTATGAAAGTTTGTTGACTAAATCTATGATTGAAATGTGATGTCCTATTCAGGTAAAAACTGCTGCCTCAATTCTTCAACTGTTGATCTATTCTTGACGAATGAGCCTCAGCCAACATCAACAAAGAACATGGTGCACTTGGCTCAGAGTAAGATTTTCTAATCTAGCTACTTAACTCCTTACTAGTTACTACTATTGTAGGGAATTCAATTGCTTTTATCACTAACCAAGGTTCTTATTATATTATAATGTTATGAGCATGCAGCTGTTAGAGATGGGGTGTTGAGAAAATACAATTACATGAGATCAGACTATAACATTCTGCATTATGGAAAAGAATCCTCAATCTATAACCTTTCCAACATCCCCATGACCTCCCTCTCTTCATGAGCTATGGTGGCAAAGATGCACTTTCAGATGTTCGTGATGTTCAGAACTTACTTGATAAACTCAAGTTCCATGATAAAGACAAGTGCATTGTCCAGTTCATCGAAGAATATGCTCATGCTGACTACATCATGGGGTTCAATGCCAAGGACATGGTTTATAATACTGTTCTTTCATTTTTCAATAGTCAAGTTAACTAACACTTGATGGCTGGTGCCCCATATCTTATTACTCAGATCAATCTAAGTCGTCTAGTGAAAGTTAACTAATGGCCAATTACACGAGTAAGGAAGCAATCACTAGTGATTTGCTTTTGGTGTTGCAAACGGCTGTAGATGCATCTGTTGTATTGTAATCCAGAGGGTACTAGTTATTGGCCTATGCTATATGTGATGAAAACATGTGAATAAGATTTATCAAAAGAATTATAAAAAAATGTGCTTTTAGTCTATTTACTTTCAATCAAATGTAGTCAAGATCTCTCAGTACTTTTATATCGATAAATTTAGTACATAAATTTTTAACAAATACATAAATTTAGCTTTTTTTTCATGTTTGACAAAAAATATAGAGACTAAAATCACAGTTTTGCTAAACTAAACATGTAAGCCTCTTTTCAATAAATTATTGGTGTTTAATTTTTTGTAATTGAAGCTGATTAAAAAAACCTCAAGTATCAAATTTTATTATGAGCTATTTCATATTCATATTTACAAATATTTTCTTAATCGAATCGATCTGCTTGGACAGATATTTTGTTAGATGCATTCAAGATAATGACACTTTCAAGACCCAAAAGGAACTTGTCTCTTTAATATTTATGTTCAAACACATAACACTATTTATTATAGTCACTTATAATTCAATTTGTTTTGGGCCTAGTCCGTATTTTGACTGCACTATCTAACACAATTTAGATACCTTTTTATGAAATGCAAATTGGAAGAGGTACCTACACTAGCTCTTCAATTGGAGGATATGTATTTTTCCTATTATTTTTATACTGGTTGTCTCAAACTCTATAGAGGTTTAGAAGCTTCGAACTTCTTTAGCTCCTTTAGTGAGTGACAAAAGTACTAAACAATTATAGATCTTACACTTAATAAGTATTCAAAATTAAAATGATTGAATCATATAAACTCATGAAAAATGTTATACTTGGAACTTATAGATTGAAGATAATAATATTGATATCAATTATTAGTCTTTTCTTTTAATGTTGGGTTCTTAACAATTTTTCACATTTTTAAAGCCATCAAGATTTCAGTTGCTTTATTTCTTCATGTGACAATTAGTTGAAATAACAAATCATAGAGCTCAAAAAAGAAGAAAGAACTTTTATATATAAAAGTAATTCATTGTATTAATTTAAATTATAAAAGATGTCAACGAGTGTGATACATGCTTTATTTATATAGCTTATTAAACTAACTAACTAGAATAAGTATAAAGATCTTTTACATTATTATCCGGTGATAAACTATCAATGTATGATAAATTTATTAATTTTTTATAACAATTAGTTAAAAAGTTAAAAAGGTTAAAAAATTGATCTTATACTAATAGTATATACTTATTAAACTCAACAAACTAACCAACTATCTAATCTCAAAAATCAAACTTAACAACCAGTAACAAAAGAAAATCAAGTCATTTATTTACCTAATACCTCTAATTTACTCATCACTCAGGAGTAAGAACAGCTACTACTGGCCATAAACTTGTTTGGTTCTAGTCTTCTAGATCCATTTACTGTTTGATTTCTTTTCTCTTTTTTTCCTCTCTTGTTGTGCCATTATCTATCGTAACTAGACTAGCTTCTATCCCTTAAGATGATTCATGTTAACATTGCTTGAGCATAAAGCTTTTCACAACTTTTACTCACCAGAGTTTACTTGGCGTAGTCTAATGCAAACACTTTAAAAACGAAGATACTACACAAAAGTGCACTATTTGTTTTGACCCTGAGAGCAAAAGATGGCCAAGCTATGTTGAGCCAATTAAAAGGAAGCATGCTTTATATTCTAACATGTTATTATTACAACAACTTAGATAGTAAGATTTAATCACATTTTTAGCATATATAAGATAACAAAATAACCTTTTATCATATGCCAAGTTGTTAACGGTGGGCCATAGGATGTCCACCGATTCTAGCTATAAATATTATTGAATTTTAACAACACTCAAACATAACCAAGATAAACCAAAAAAGTAGAGACCCAAACTAGAGAGAGATGGGTGCAAGAACATATTTTTCTTAGCATTGATTGTTGCTTTGATCATAAAGGAGGCCATGGTAGAGCAACATGTAGTTGGTAGAGCAACATGTAGTTGGTGGAAGCCAAGGTTGGGAAGAGTTCATGGACTTCAATTCTTGGATTTCAGGAAAAGCATTTAAGATTGGAGATCAACTTGGTAAGTTTCTTACCCATAATTTGTTAAGAACTCAAATAAAAAATAATTTTATTCTAGGTTAAAAATTTTATCCAATTAACTAATAAAATATTATTGTTGGTGTAACTTTTAAAATAGTTATAATAAAAATTAATAAATTTATCATATACAGTAATTTAATTTGTAATTCAATGATTTAAATAGTTGTGCTTAGGCATTTGAGAGAGTTCTCTTGACTTGTTCTTGGATTAGAACACTTAATTCTCATCAAGTTCTTCATGAGGCTTGTGGGAAATCTCAATTCATCTTATCTTATTTCTCTAAATTTAGTGGCGAGCCATTCCTAACTATATCCATTTTCTACTTTCGATTCTCTTTACCTTATGTTTAAATTCTGCATTTATTACTCTAAAAATCAGAAATTCTATTCCTGATTTCTACATAGCCATGGTGTTTGTATTAAGTGGAGGATCTAGGTTTAGTTAAGACGTCCGAGTGTGTGTTTTGAATCAAGTGCTATTAAGAGCCTAAGCTCTAGAATCAAGATCATATTAGGTGGTATCAGAGTGAAAGTGTTTTGCTATCTTATTATTATCAGATTGTAATTCGAGCTTTCCACTTCACAAATTGATGCAATTGAAGTGAGATTTTCAAATTCTACATCCTTCAAACTCGCATGAAGAGGTAATTTATTCAGATACATAACATTGCTTGAATTAGTCTTGTGATTCGAAATTTTTAGCTCAAGTTTTTTTTTGCTAGCTTTTGTCTATCATTTAATCCGTTCAATCAGTCTTAATCGGTTTAATTATCAAGTTACTTGGTACAGTTTCCTTTTTATGGTTTATTTAAAAAAATCCAAAAAATAGTGCATCACAATTAAGTTTTCATTTCATTTTGTTGATCGCGAAATTGATTACAAAGCATGAAAAAGAATTGTGGTAATTTTTTGAAAAAAAATTGGATCAAAAGAATTGAAAAGTTTTGGAGTAAAATCAGTTAGATCCATGGTTAAAACTAGTGTAGCAAAAACAGAGCACACAGGAAAAGAAGTTTTTTTTTTTAAAAGTATAACAAAAAATTTTTATGGATTCCCAAACAAACCACGTGCCAAAATTTTTCTATTGTTTTTCCATAACTATTTTCAGTTAAGTGTTGTTAACTTGTACCATCGTCATAGTACTTTGGATGCTTGGTTTGGATAACAAAAATTTTGTTCATTTTTTGCTTGATTGTTAGTGTCTAGTAATTTTGAGTCTTTGTATTGTCTTCTGTGATTCCTAATTTGAGTAAGCTCTTTTTTCTATTACATTTATTGAATGTCTTTATTTGGCTTCTTAGTTTTGTCTTTGAGTATTCATTTCTTTTCAAATTCCTAAAAGTTATTGTGATTCGATGGCTTTCACTTGCATCGCAAAACTTGATTAGTAGAATCTAGGTTCTCTTTGAGTGGAAAAGGCTATAGTGTACATTATAGAAAAAGCAACAAAGAATGCATACACGAGTAAAGAGTGTAAACACTTAGTAGTGTTGAGGATTGCCTTTTGTTACTAACATTTTTTCATGAGAAAATTTCAGTATAAAGAAAGATGTACAAGTGTAATTATGGCGATCAACAACCATGAGGCAGTAAATAGTTACTCTACCAAATATCAACGCAGCGTGATGAGGTAGATGGCCAAGTTGGAGGAGTAGCTGGCTAGATTGGGAGGAGGATTGGAAACTATCAAGGCAGATACAATGAGTGTCCAAGCTAAGATGGTGGCACTAAGTAAAAGAAAGGGGAAGTCTGTCGCATCTATATACAAGGTGAGGAAAGCAAAACTAAGAGTCCAAACAGACCGTCCATAGAGCCACACAGTTCGCATCAAGGTGAGAGGAGCGAAAGGACAAGAAGAGAAAAGAGGCGAGAAGAAGAGAGTCATAGAGAGAGTCAAGAAAGAAGATGAGAGGAGGAACCCCATGAAGAAAGAAGAGGAAGAAGGTACAATGAAACGCCACGTTGAGACTAAAGAAACGTAGAGAATTATTGGAGAGCTCCTTTGGATGCTTTTAAGTGCGAATTCCTCCATTCATAGGAGATGGAGATACAAAAGTGTTCCTTGATTGGAAAATGAAGGTGGACAAGGTTTTGGACTGCTTCGACTATGATGACTACGAGAAAGTCAAAATGGTCACTTATGAGTTCATATGTTACGCATTAGTGTGGTGGAACCAATTCTCCAAGGAAATTAGAGAAAGACCAGAGAAGGCATGTTGATACATTGCTTGATCTTATGAGAAAGATAAGGTGGTCAAGATTTGTGCCTACATCATACGCGTGGAACCTATACAACAAATTGTAAAGGTTGTACCAGGGATCCAAAAGCATGGAAGAATAACATAAAGACATATAGGTCCATTATTGTAAGCCAATGTACTGAAGTCCAATCAAGTCACTATGGGTCGTTTCCTACATGGGTTGAATAAAGAAATTCAGGATGTGGTAGAACTATACCACTATACCTCTATAGACGACCTAGTACATCAGGCCATGAAAGGTAAGTATCAATAGAGGAGGTGTCTAGCCTTAAAGAGATTCTATCCCAATAGTTTTGATCATTGGTGGGGTAAGGATGACCAGAGAGAACGAACTAGAAAGGACAAGAGTCAAAAGAAGGGGAGTTCCCCCACCACAAGGCCAAAAAGAAGAATGTACGCTACTGGATCTTGTTTCATCGTCCAAAAGCAGTAGCATCAAATGTTTTAACTGTTTGGAAAAGGGGCACATTCCCTCCCAATGCCCAAACAAAAGGACCATGGTGATGAAGGAAGATGGGATAGTGGAAAGTAAGAGTTCTTGGGGAGAGTCGTCGTCCGAAAGCAAGGGTGAATCTTCACATGACTATTTGGTGGATGAGGGTGATCTCCTCATAGTGGCGCACCCAAAACTATACAAGTTGTTGTGGTTGAACAGTAAGGGAGAAATGGCTGTGAGCAAACAGGTGTTCATGGTAGTAACCTTGGGGAAATACAGTGATGAAATACTGTGTGATGTGGTACCTACAGAGGCTACTTACATCCTCCTAGGTAGGTCGTTGCAATTTCATCGACAAAAGATCCATGATGGGGTCACCAACAGGTTTTCATTTGTACATAAAGGACAAAAGGTGACTATCAAAATTTTGTCTCCAAGAAAGGTGAGTGAATATCAACTAAAAATGAAAATGAAAAGGGAGAAAGAATGAAAAGAACAGAGAGAAAAAGAAAGAGCAAAAAAGATCCAAAGAAAAGAAAAAAAAAGAATAGGACTGGGTGTCCAAAAGAAAGAAATCAGACTAAGCATCCATAAAGAAAAAGGGAGGAAAATAAGAGTATTGAAGACAAAGAAGGATTGATAGATAGTAAGAGAGAGGTTAAGCGGGTGCTTATAGCAGAGAGAGCCCTTTACCTTTCGCCTACTAACATGTGTTTCCATGTGTCTTCGCAATTTTTTTATTTTCGTGTAGGGATCAGAAAGATGTTGGAAAGGAGGAGTAGTTGACCACTAAATCCTTTTGATTCTAATCTGCATTATGATTCCTATCTAGTTATAGGTTTGACATAGGTTGTGAACGCATTTGGAAGTGAAAACCTGCTCAAGAGGTTTATGGGTTTCATTGTCCAAACGCACTTATACCTCATCAGGGTTCTTGGGTGCTTGTTCCTACAAATAATACTAGTTGTGCTAATGGCATAATGTTTAATTTAATTCTAAGTCCATGCATGTTGTTGTTAGCGCTTATGGACTGTATCTAGTGCTAATGCATGTGTATGGACGTTGTAAGCAAATTCTACATGTCACATTTGTGTTGGTTGAACTATCTTGTATGGATGTGTTTGCATGTTGTAATTATGGGATTTCTAGGCTGTTGAGTGTTCAAATAGATGCGCCCCCATGTTTTGGACACAAGTTGGTAGTTTACAACAATTATAGATTCTTGGAGTTGTTGGTTGACCACTATTATCACTAGCAAACAGGAAATAATTGGAAATCAGAGGGACGTGATCTAATGATGATGTATGAACCTCATTTGCATATAGATTGGCATGATGAATCCTTCTGTGGCCAAGATCAAAAGTACCATCATGTGGCTTTGTGAATTCTAATTGCACGAAGTAGCGTGCATAGTAGATTGGAGCATTGTCTAATTATAATGCCTTAAAATTATATATATAGATCATTAAGTCGAGACAATCATTAGACGACAAAGTCTCAAGTCGTCACGCAAAGACTACATCCAAATTAATGGATGATGATTATGAACGATTCTAACAGTAGGAGTCCATTTCATGATTATCTGTATGATCGTCCATTAAAGCATAACATACATAAATGTGCCTCAATTACCTTGTCTGCAGGTACATTTTTAAGTTCATTGGTGGATCCTTCATTCATATATTTGATCCAAGAGGAACGTAGAGCTAGTCTCCTTATAGGTAAGTATTTGTTTCCATCATTCGTGATATATGGCTTATCCATGTCTTTCACCTTTGTATGCACTCCAGTTCAGAATTTGAGGACAAATTCTTTTCAAGAAGGTGAGTTTGGTACAAATTGGGGAAGGCATGAAGAGCATGAAAAGGGATACTGAGCATACGGAGGCCCAAGAGGAAGATTCGCCTCCTTAGTAATTGTAGGGCTATGTATAGTTGCTTTTAGTGTGCTTACTGTGTATTAAAAACCTTAGCATTAGACTTTTGATGCGAGCAATGCCTTTGGATGCGCTCAACGCCTTTGGACGCCCTCACTGGGACGAGGAGTATATGTTGAGCCTTTTGGATGCTATATGTCTTTCAATGGTCTCCTTTGGGACGTTGGGTCCTTTAGGCGATCTGTATGGACAATGGAATCCTTTGGACGATTGAAGGCACTATTTGGAAAATGGACCTCTTAGGACCTTTTCCCTTTGGACTATGACCTTCGGGGCAACTCTGGCCCTTGGACACTACCTGGAGTCTGTTAGACACGTCTATTGGAGTGTTTCGTCTATGGACACACGACCATTGGGTGAGTATTTGCTGGATAGTTCGCGAGAGTTCCATCATGGGTCACAACCTAAGGCTAGTTTAGGATTATTCGAATGCTTTCGCACCTTATACAAGTATAAATAGCTGAGCTTAGGCACTTTGTATCAACTTTGGTTCATTTTAATGAAGTTTTCTTAAGTAAGTAGTTGAGAGAGTTTTCTCGACTTGTTCTTGGATTAAAACACTTAATTCTCATCAAGTTCTTAATGAGGATTATGGCAAATATCGATTCCTCTTATTTAATTTCTCTAAAATCAGTGGCGAGCCATTCCTAACTCTATCCATTTTCTACTTCCAATTCTCTTTACCTTATATTTCAATTCTATGTTTATTAGTTTGAAAATCACTAAAATTCTATTCCTAATTTCTGCATAGCCATGGCATTTATGTCAAGTAGAGGATCCAGGTTTCTTTAAGATGACTTGAGTGTGCATTTCAAATCAAGGGCTATCAAGAGCCTAAGGTCTAGAATCAGAATTGCTTCACATATGGACATTATAAGTTAATTATGCATGATGTAACTGGTGTGATTGAACTATTTGTTACTTGTGTGCTTGCATGTTGAAATTATACTAGTAGTAGGTTATTATGTGTTCAAATAGACGCATTCCCACACTTTAGATGCAAGATGGTAGTCAATAGCCGAAGTGGATTCCTTAAGCCTTTGGCTGACCCTTGTTGTCACCAGCAAATAAGAGAGAATTATAATTTGAAATCGAAAGGGTGTGATCTAATAAGGATGTGTGGGATTTCGTCTTGTCACTATGAACCTCATTTGCATGTGGATAGGCATGACAGATCCCTCTATGGCCAAGAGTAAAAGTTCCATATGGCTACATGTATTCTAAATGGTTGAAGTAAGCGTCCATAGTGAAGTGGAGCATTGTTTGATTGAAAAGCCTAATAATTCTATATATAAATCATTATGTCAAGGCATACATTGAACAACAAGGTCTCAAGTTGTCATTCAGAGAGCGCATCTTGGTCAATGGATGACAGTTATGGATGATCCTAATAGTAGGAGTCCATTGCATCATTATTTGTATGATTTTTCATTAAAGCATACTATGCATAATATGTGGCTTAATTACCTTGTTCTTAGGTACATTCGTAGGGTTATTGGTGGAATCTTCATTCATATCTTTGATTCGGGCGAAACATGTGGCTAGTCTTCTTATGGGTAAGTTTTCGTTTCGTTACTCGTGATATATGGTTTATCCTTGTCTTTCACTTTTGTAGGCACTCTAGTTCTAAATTTGAGGACAAATTCTCTTCAAGAAAGAGAGTTTGATGTAAATCTGAGAAGGCATGAAGAGCATTGAAAGGATACTGAGAATACGGAGACCAAAGCCCTTCAAGTACTCATGTTTAAAGAGAGTTTGAAGAGGCTTAAGGAGGAATTAGCTTCCTTAGTAGCTTGTAGGAACTTGTATAGTTTCTTTAGTTTTCCTTTCCCTTTGTTATTGAAGTTGTGGCTTGTCTATGGATGCACTAGGGTCTTTGGATGTGTCTAAAGTTCTTTGGACAACAACCCTTTGGATGACAAGTCCTTTTGGACGATTCCTGGGTCCTTTAGACTATGGGTCCTTTGGATGACCCTTGAGTCATTTGAGCAATGAGTCCTTTGGACAGCCCTTGGGTCATTTCGAAGACAAATCCTTTCGATGGTCCTTGGATCCTCTAAACGATGTTTCCTTTGGATGACCTCTACAAATTTCACAAAAGAAAAGGGAGGGGGGAGGGGGGGGAAGATAAAAAAAGAAAGGACGGGAAAATCGCTTCCCTACTTATGTGTGGATGAAGAATTTTAAGAAAGTAGTTTATTTTTTTATTGAATTTAAAATATTTTGTGGTGAAATATGTTGTTTGAATGGACAATTTAGAAAGAAATTGAAATGCTAATAATTTGTCAAAGGACTTTGATTATTTAAAGTCTAGAATTTCAAATTCCACAAAAAAGTAGGAAATTAAAATTCTTCATTCTTACTTTCTCACCCTCTTCTCTCTTCTCTCTTTCTCTCATATTGTTTTATCTCTCTCCTCAGGCTCTTTCTTCTTCTTGTTTTCTCTATATTAATGTTGACATAAAAATATTAATATTTGTATTTGTGAATTATTAAATAATTAACAGTATTTATGAATTATTAAATATTAATATTAAAATTATTTTTGAATTATTAATATCTAAAAATTGGCTATTATTTATTTTTGGTAATGTTTAATAATAATATTTTAATTTTTAAAACACATATTTAACTGCATAAAAATAAAAATAAGTGACTTAGAAGTAAGAGCATACACAAGACATGCATGTTAAATGTGAATAACAGTTAAGATATTGGTTGAGATGGTCACTTATATATTTATTATCTATATATCTATATATATAATTAAATTTGAGTTCGTAGTCTCAAATATGAGACTATATTTTAATATTTTTATGATAGGTGGTTTTATTATAAAAGAATTTGATGAAATTTTATATGCTAGTAAAAAAAACTTTTATATATTTTTTTATTATTAAATCATTATACATATTTGATAAAATAACACTACAAACATAGAAGAAATATAAGTTTTGTTTAATAATATATAACGTTAAAAATATATAAAACTTTATAATAAAATTGAATAATATCCAAAGTATATATCTTATTTTTATGTAAAAAATTTAATTGTACAAAGCAAGTACATATATACTAAGGCTTAAAATTCTTTACAATTAAAAAAAAACTGCATATGCTTTGGGTCGACTCCTCAGGTCTTTGTCTTCGTGCTTGGGAGGGACCCCGTGGGCCGACTTCTTAGGTCTTTATCTTCGTGCCTGGGAGGGACCCTATGGGCCGATGATGAGTCACAATTTATACATCTTTTAGACACCTAAGAAGGAGGTTTGCAAGACTATTCTGTGCTTAAGAATGAATTGTTAGCTAAGATTCATTTTATGGGCTTAAATACAGAGAAAATACAAATCTGTGCTAATTCAGATTTCTTAGCTAATAAAAAGTATCACTCCTTCTTCTGCAGGTCAAGCCGAGTTGACCAGGGTCAATAGAGGAGTCTCAGCCGAGATGAAGTCGTCCTGGCCAGACCGACTCCATCTTGGCCAAGCCAGATTCGTCTCGGCAGCCCATGCCTTGCAGTCCAGCAGCCCAATAAAGAGCGGCCCAATTGTGCTTGTCCAGGTCAGCTATCCAGCTCAGAGGCCACCTCGGCGCCAGCCCAGCCACCATGTCACTCTTGAAGAATCTGCCACATCATTTTGGGAGATCTTCATAGGGGTAGAATAGGAAATTCACATTGTAATTCTGTTAGGATATTTTGTAGTGTCATCTAACTGCCCAGCTCGTGTATATATAGGAGGAGTTGTGCACTTTTTAGGGGTCTTTGAATTCACTTTAATTCCACACTCACTGTATCCCTTTTTTCGCTCCCGCTCTCTCCATTTTCACGGTGGTGCACGGTCTTTGCATTGGTGCTTCTCTCGATCGAGGAAGTGCAGGTCGAGACTGGGAAGCTGGGCGTTTTACAGAGGGGACCAATCAGACTCTCGACGCACTCTGGTGGAACTGATCCTCAGCGCTTAGGCTAACGGAGGTGAACCACCACCATCAACCTTGGCGTCGTTGAGGAAGATGGAGCCATCTGAATTCGGACCACTGTATTTGTATTTTGTTTCTGTTAATTGATTTCGTTCTGCATTCCATATCTCTGTTCTCCTTCCTCTACTTTAATTCACGAATTGAATCGCGATTGCATTTGAGGCGTGAACAATGTTAAGCTAAGCCGATTGGAACTGGTTTAACTAATATAGTAGGTAATCATTTAACGATTGTTGATTGAGAATCTAAAATCAGCTCTGCACTTAATCCTGCCAACCGATGAGGTAGCGATTGCGTAATTCCTCGGTATGGCAATGGACGAATGTTTAGCGTCGTCATAAGACTACCCAAGGCTGATATGGACTGAGAACTGGAGTGTGGAATCTGGACTGGACTTGGACTAATGGAACTGAACATGAACACAGTTATATAATAATAATAATAGATAACTAGTAACAGTAGTATATGTTTACTGCATTCGTAGTCTTAGTTTACTTTCTGCTTTACTTGCACTCCAACCCCCCTGTTTACTGCTTTATAAGTCTCGAGAGACAGAGATAGTCCATCTCTCCAACGTCTGTCTGCACTCAGCCGAGACCAAGCCGGATTGTCTCTATTGAGATCGACTCGGTTCGGTCTCTGTTGAGAGCAACTTTCGACCATTGCCGAGACGCAGTCAATACTCTGCATCTCAGATTCTACTTTCACTTCACTTTACACCAATTCACAACTGAACACACTGTGTCCTTGAGAAGAATGACCTAGGGTTAGCTATACTATAGTTAGCTTTAGTTATTTGATAAGCGTAAAACGATCAGAAAAAAACGCTCATCATCAAATTGGCGCCGTTGCCGGGGACACAAGTTCTTTTGTGTAATTGTGTGCCAAGTTAAGTAAAGTCGAATCCCGAGTCTGTGAAGTGTAAGTCAGTCTTGAGTATCTTGAATTTGTCTATGTTTGTCTGGTATTTCTGAATTTCGAATAAAAAGCATGCCAAGTGTTAGTAATTTTTCTGCGTGAAATCACTAAAAAAAAAAAAAAAAAAAAAAAAAAAAAAACACAAACAATCCACAGCAATAACCTGCTGATCTAATTTTTGTACCATTGATTTTATTCTTCTCTACTAATCAGCATAACTAACTATACTTTTTTGTGTAATGATGCACGGCTAACTTTTTTTCTGCATAACTGATTCTTACTTTCTATTGAGCTAACAACACTAACTTTGATTTTTTCTGCATGATTGACTATATTTTTTACAATGCATAATTGTCTCTAATTTTTCTTTCTGTATATCTGCTTTTACTTTCCACATATTAGATTTTGTAATTTCTGTTCTCTTCTATCTCTCCACCTTATATTTTTCCTACTTTCCTATTTTTAGTTCTACTTTTCTGTTGTTTCATTTTTCCAATTCCATTTCTTATATTGTTTCCAATTCCAATTCCAATAATTTTTTTATGTTGTTTCATTTTTGTTTCTGAATTTCAATCCTGTTGATAATACATGTTCATTTCTGATTTTTCTGATATGGATAAATTTGCTCCTAGAGGGGAATAATTGCACGCTGATACCATGATGTATCAACCATGGTTTCCCCCATATTCCGAAAGGGAACAAGCTCAAAGTTACGAGCAATATCCATTTGAGCTAACCCCTGTGTTGCCTGAGTTATATGATTTTTTAGGAGGCGTTCATCCTTCCAACACTATGGGAGTTTCAAAATTTAGAGCAGAGAATGGGATTTCTGCCATGACATTCAGAGATTGGGAGGCAACATGGATGGATGTGGTATGTGTGGCTCTGTAGGACATCAAACCCATGATTGTCCCATTTTACAAGAACCACCACTTCCATTTACACCGCAGCAGAGGGTCACAAACAACATACAGTTCCTACAGAAGGAGTGTTCCATGGGGAACTGGACCAACCACATGCCCATAAGCAACACGAACTCCCATGAAGATAGATGCACCACACTACAGGAGCTCCAGGAGCTACAAAAACAAATTGCTGAATTGACTGTCACGGTGAACCAGCTCTACTTTGAGAGATTTGGATTTAGCCCTCCTCAATCCCTCGCCAATCCGAGGGACGAAGATATGAGTAGCACAACCAGCCGAGATGGCAAAGAGCTACCACGAACCGTTCAAATGCAATATGAATCCTCTGGAAATCCGGATTCAGAGAATTCGACCATTGTGCCAAGCCCTACCAACTCCACACTCGTCGCTACTAACTCTAGTGTGATGGCTGAGATTGTTGATTGTGCTGAATCCCTTGCCCAGAATTTAGACCAGGTTCCCGGGGTCGAAATAGCTGATCCTGCAAGTACTGATGCTGACACTAGGTGCACAGATGCCAAGACCGCTGATCTGGGATATGCTGACACTAACTTTGCCGAAGGAGCTGTGGACGCTGCTCCCATAGCAGATAAGTCGGCCGAGAATAAGCCGACTACACAGGCCGAGACCGATTCGGCCACCCCAGCACCGAGTTCAACTCGAGTCGGCCAAACGAAGTTGAGGCGGGACGAAACCGACTCGCCCAAGGAGACATCAGTCGAAGCCGACTCCATCCCGGACAATCGAACCCGCAAGCGAGTACCATCCGAGTCCAACTCGAGCGAGGATACGGAGGCCGAGTCAGTCTGCAATATCCATTGCAAAATCCGGGCCAGATGTTGAAGGAATGCTGAACCGGCCAACACTACACTTGAAATGCCCAGTCCAGTTTCGGCATCCTCGTCCACAATTCACCAGAGTCGGCGGCAATATTTGTTTGAAAATAATGGACACCTGTGTCCAGATCGAGCAATGTGAAGTACTGCACCAAAATGAGAAGGGACCAAGAAGCTCGTATCGCTACTTGATCAAACATTTACCACTAAGTCTTCTGCTCCAAGAGTCACCATTAAGCATCATGTGGCATTTGGCCAGATGGATGAGAAGAAAGCTCCCCCAGGTTATCGTCAACGGGGAATGGAGCAAAAACGATAAAAATCAGATTTTGCACATTCTTTCCACCTTGAAAAAAAAAAAAAGAATTTTGTCATTTTGTATCAAAAAAAAAAAAAAAAAAAATGAAGGCCGAGAGCAAGAACTGATCCAAGTTCACTCGGCCTCGTCACTAAGAGCCGAGGCCGGCATGGAGCTGAAGACCGCCTCGGTCAATAAAGACAAGAAGCAAGCAAGAACCGAAGTCTCATTCCATTCGGATCCGACTTCATGGCTGCACAAAGGGCCGCGACCGACCTCATTTCGGCAAAGAACTATTTTAATGCGAAGGAGTCGGCCAGAGCAGCCAAGGCCGAACCCATCTCGGCACACCTAGTGCCGAGTCGATATTAAGTCGACCAGTTTGCCAACTCATCTGAATCCGCATGAAGATCATTTTCTGATGGAACCAGCTTCGGCATATAGCTTACCTTGACCCAACTCCACTATCCCCTCTCTGTATATAGCATGCATTGCGGACAATGCAAATTTTAAGTGTGGGGGGGGGATACTCATCTAAGCTTGCTGCATTCTGTCCACCATGTTTTAGCTGCTTTACTTGTTTTGTTTTGTTTTGAAATTCTTCTGAATTTTTTTTCTGAATTTTTTCTGTGTTTTCAATAAAATCTGTCCAAGCCAAATCCATTCCGGCTTTGTGCCATCTCGGCCTGATCCGAAGTGACTTCGGCTTGGCAGGATTGCAATTCTGTCATTTCGTTTTTCAATAAAAACTGCCCAAGCCGAGTCCATTCTGGTTCTATGCCATCTCGGTCGGATCCGGAACACATTCGGCCTGGCAGAATTTAATATCTTTTGCTTGTTTTTTCCTCCTGAACAGAATTCCGAGTAGATTGCCAATAATAAAATTGTCTTGAAAAGGGTTTGAATTGACTTCTGCAAGTTTGAAAAAGACAGTAGGAAGCATTTCTGCAACTTTGACTAGAGAATTCTCTAACTCAGAGGAGTGAAACTTTTGTGTTCTAGGCAGTAATTGACTGAAAAACTGAAAAGGGAAACCTCCCTGTGGCAGAGCAAATGCAACCTGTGTGAGAGTTTGAGCCTTGTAAATATGGATGGCTTGCATCTTGCCATTCTCTTTTTCTAGTGTGATTTTTGCATTCATGATAACTGTATATTATGCATTTTGCCTCAACTCTCTGGATACAACTGTTTTCACATGCAGGAATGATATGATCTAGGCCATGTTTCTTATGAGCCTTGAGCCAAATAAAGCCTACCTGAACAAATGTATCTGTTGTTTCCCCATTTGAGCCTAACTAACCATTCTTTTTGACAGCTCACTACAAGCCAAGGCCAGAAAAACCATGAATTAACCTCACCCTATGGGAGCAGAGGAGCTTTGGAATTGTTTTGGGAGTAAGTCATGGTCAAGTATGGGGGAACTCCAGGAAGCAAAAAGTTGTTCAGCACTCTCCGAGGCTCAAAGAACAATAAAAGAATAAAAGCGAGTGAAAGAAAGAAAAAGAAAAATGGAAAGCAGCAGCTGAAAATCTGAGCTGAAGCAAATAAAGAAAGAAAGCAGCTGCATAAATGTGTATCAGAAGAAAAAGAAAAGAAAATAAGCTGGTGGCAGCAAAGAAGGAGAAATTGGCAGAATCCCTGAGTTACCCTCGGGCTGATTTAAACTTACTCCCCATTGCTCCTCTCTCCCCAAAGGGTCCTGAAACCAGTTTTTTTTTCCCATATATTATCCACCCCATGACCCAGCCTCGCTACAAGCCAAAAAGAAGTCCTAGTGATCATAACTGTGCGTGTTTTTGCAGGTGTAAGAAGAGAGCTTTGTCAAAGTGTGGCAATTTCAGTTCCATGAATGTTGAGTGTAAATACAAGCCCAAACACGAGAGAAATGAGGGAATGATTTGCCCAAAAGCTCTGTCACTCTTGGTTATCTTTTCCTGTTTGCAGGTCATTAATTTGCCTAGAGCGTAGAAGGAGTAATTTCATATTGATAGAGCATCTCAAGCTCAGAGTGAATGAGTGCCGACTCTGTCTCGGTTGAACTGAAGGAAGCCAAGTGAAAAATTCTTTTCTATCTTTAAAATTTTCCCCTTGTTGATTTTCATTTTATTTTGCCCAGGAGTGAAAAAGGGTAAGTGTGGGGGTGTGATGAGTCACAATTTATACATCTTTTACACACCTAAGAAGGAGGTTTGCAAGACTATTCTGTGCTTAAGAATGAATTGTTAGCTAAGATTCATTTTATGGGCTTAAATACAGAGAAAATACAAATCTGTGCTAATTCAGATTTCTTAGCTAATAAAAAGTATCACTCCTTCTTCTGCAGGTCAAGCCGAGTTGATCAGGATCAACAGAGGAGTCTCAGCCGAGATGAAGTCGTCCCGGCCAGACCGACTCCATCTTGGCCAAGCCAGATTCGTCTCGGCAGCCCATGCCTTGCAGTCCAGCAGCCCAATAAAGAGCGGCCCAATTGTGCTTGTCCAGGTCAGCTATCCAGCTCAGAGGCCACCTCGGCGCCAGCCCAGCCACCATGTCACTCTTGAAGAATCTGCCACATCATTTTGGGAGATCTTCATAGGGGTAGAATAGGAAATTCACATTGTAATTCTGTTAGGATATTTTGTAGTGTCATCTAGCTACCCAGCTCGTGTATATATAGGAGGAGTTGTGCACTTTTTAGGGGTCTTTGAATTCACTTTAATTCCACACTCACTGTATCCATTTTCTCGCTCCCGCTCTCTCCATTTTCACGGTGGTGCACGGTGCTGCATTGGTGCTTCTCTCGATCGAGGAAGTGCAGGTCTGAGACTGGGAAGCTGGACGTTTACCAGAGGGGACCGATGAGACTACTGACGCACTCTGGTGGAACTGATCCTCAGCGCTTAGGCTAACGGAGGTGAACCACCACCATCAACCTTGGCGATCGTTGAGGAAGGTGGAGCCATCTGAATTCGGACCACTGTATTTGTATTTTGTTTCTATTAATTGATTTCGTTCTGCATTTCATATCTCTGTTCTCCTTCCTCTACTTTAATTCACGAATTGAATCGCGATTGCATTTGAGACGTGAACAATGTTAAGCTAAGCCGATTGGAACTGGTTTAACTAATATAGTAGGTAATCATTTAACGATTGTTGATTGAGAATCTAAAATCAGCTCTGCACTTAATCCCTGCCAACTGATGAGGTAGCGATTGCGTAATTCCTCGGTATGGCAATGGACGAATGTTTGGCGATCGTCATAAGACTACCCAAGGCTGATATGGACTGAGAACAGGAGTGTGGAATCTGGACTGGACTTGGACTAATGGAACTGAACATGAACACAGTTATATAATAATAATAATAGATAACTAGTAACAGTAGTATATGTTTACTGCATTCGTAGTCTTAGTTTACTTTCTGCTTTACTTGCACTCCAACCCCCCTGTTTACTGCTTTATAAGTCTGAGACAGAGATAGTCCATCTCTGCAACGTCTGTCTGCACTCAGCCGAGACCAAGCCGGATTGTCTCTATTGAGATCGACTCGGTTCAATCTCTGTTGAGAGCAACTCGGCCATTGCCGAGACGAGTCAGTACTCTGCATCTCAGATTCTACTTTCACTTCACTTTACACCAATTCACAACTGAACACACTGTGTCCTTGAGAAGAATGACCTAGGGTTAGCTATACTATAGTTAGCTTTAGTTATTTGATAAGCGCGTAAACGACTGTAAAAACGCTCATCAGGGCCCTGTAATGGTTGGCTGCTACTGTGGTCTTCACCACCATGTCGTCCACATATACTTCCACGTCAATACCTATGATTTCTTTGAAGATCTTGTCCATTAAGCACTGGTAGGTTGCCCCAGCATTCTTTAGTCCAAAAGGAATCACCTTATAGAAATAGGTGCCTGAGTCTGTTATGAAGGCGGTCTTTGCCTCATCTTGAGGGTCCATCTTGATCTGGTTATAGCCTGAATACGTGTCCATGAAATTCAGGAGGGCGAAACTGGATGCCTTGTCTACTAACCGATCTATATTAGGCAGCGGATATGGATCCTTGGGGCAGGCTTTGTTTAGGTTGGTGTAGTCGGTGCATATGTGCCATTTTTCATTAGCTTTCTTTACCATGACCACATTGGCTAGCCACATAGGGTATTGTATCTCCCGGATGAATCCGACCGCGAGTAATTTCTTGGTTTCCTCTCGGGCTGTCTGTCATTTTTCCTCTCCTAACTTCCTCCTTCACTGAGCGACCGGCCGGTAGCTTGGGGAGATTGAGAAATGATGGCATAGGAAATTCGGCTCAATCCCGGGCATGTCGACCAGGCCCATGCGAACACGTCCCTATTCTCCCATAGGAACTCAACAAGGTGGCTCCCATCCTCGTGTGCCAGAATCGTTCCTATCTTGGTCTTGTGTGCTGGCTTTGGTCCTATGGTGACTTCCTTCAGCTCTTCGGCTGGGAGAGGCCTTTCACGCTCGTCCTCGCACTTGGGGTCTAGGTTTAGTCTAACATATTCACATCCGACTCTCCTGCTCGAGATGGCTGGGAACCTATCCTTAAGTTGTCTTCATAGCACCGCCTGGCGACTCGGTGGTCGGCCCATACTCTTCCTACCTCCTGTCCCACTTGATATTTCATACACAAATGAAGTGTGGAGACCATGGCTCCCAATTTATTAAGGGTCGACCAGCCCATGGTGATGTTATAGGAAGTGTCTACATCGACAACTATGTATAGCATCGAGATGGTGCGTGCATGCGTTCATTCTCCAAATGTGGTCTCTAGTTCAATGACACTCTTTATTGCTACCTGTTCGCCAGCAAAGACATATAGCTTTCCTGTGCAGGCCTTCAAGTCGGCCGGCTGTAGGCCTAACTTTTTGCAAGTCGACTAGTATAAGATGTTGTCTAAGCTTCCTTGATCAATAAGGACCCGTTCTACTTTATAGTTGGCTGTCGCCACTAAAATTACCATTGACTCATCCTGTTTGGGTGGTTCGTACCACATGTCCCTCTCGCTGAAGGTGATTACCCGAGTAGGGGTTATGTTGGCCTTTCTCCGAATTGTTAGGACGCTACTGGCCTTTCGCTTACGACTTTTGTCTGTCCCGGCTACACTTACTCCGCCGCCGGAGATGGTTGTTATGACACCCCGATGTTGGGCATCCATCCTCTAGGGTGATCTACTTCTCTCCCTCCTTCTTTCCTCGTGTCTAGCATCGTCGTGGGCTTCTCTAGTTGACTCTCCTCCCTTCATTTTTCTAGCCAGCCTTGGGCTGGCCGGGGCCTTCTCGTTTCCTCTTCTAACGTACTGGCCCAAGTGTCCCTCTTGGATTAGCCTCTCTATATGCTCCTGTAGGGTGCGGTAGTCCTCCGTTGAGTGGCCATAGGTCCTATGGAATTCGCACCATTCCTGTAGGTTAGCTCCCATCTTTCATCCTTTCATCTCCTTCGGGTATTTCAACAAATAAGTGTGATAGATGTCGCGCAATATCTGCGCCCTTTTCTCACGTAGGGGGGTAAGTGTCAAGGGGTAATCTCTCGGCTTGGGCGGATATTTTACTTCCCCCCTGGGGCCGCCTTGCGGTGCCAGCCGCATATCTCGTGCACCTGACTGCCTCTCGGCCTCCAACCGGTCGGCATGATCTTCCTCTACTTCAATATGCTTTTCTGCTCAAGTCCTTATCTCCTCCATACTCAAGGGCTTTCTCAATGCCAAGGAGTCGTTGAACTGACGGCTTTCAGCCCCTTCTGGAAAGCCTTCACAAAGAATTTTTTATTTGGGTCATTTACCCTGATTGTGGCGTTATTAAACCGAGCTAGGTAGCTTTTGAGGGTTTCCCCCTTGTTCTGGCGGATGTCGAAGAGGTCAGGTACTTCCAAATGTTTCACCTTATTTATTGTGAACTGGGAGGCGAAAGAAGTTGCTTTTAACATTCTGACCAGTTTATGATTGTTTTGTTATTTTTCAATATTTTGTTGCTTTTCTATGCCCTTTTGTCACATTTTTTTGTTTCTATTTTTGTTTCCTTTCTATTTTTCTGTCTCTCTATCTTTTATTTTTCTATTTTTCTGTTTTTGATTCTATTCTTCACTGATGTTTTTCTATTTTAATTTAGTTATCTTTCTATTTTTCTATTTTTCTAATTATGTTATCTTTTTTGTTCTTCTTTATGATTTTTAATTTTGTTAACAACACTTGTGCATTCTGATACTAGTATTATTTCTTCTTCTTCTGATCTTGATAATTCTGCTCCTAGATCCAATGAGGAAAGGAATCAGTTGCACATTGATGCCATGATGTATCAACCGTGGTGTCCTCAATATTCTGAATTGGATGGAGCCTGATCATATGAGAATTATCCATCTGAGCTAACAACTGTGCCACCTGAGTTTTATGATTTTGCAGGTAACATTCACCATTTTGACAATGGAGGATCCATGACATCCAGAGGAAGGAATGAGATTGCTGCTGCTGACAATCAGAGATTTGAAGGATACATAGATGGATGTGGCATGTGTGGTTCTGTAGGACATTCATTCAATGATTATCCCATTTTGCAAGAACCACCACCTCCATTCAGACCACAACCGATACAAGAAAGTTCCTTAGAGGATTTAATGAAGCAATTGACCATGAATAACATTCAATTCAAAAAGAATGTGTCTGCCATACAACAACCAGTGTAGCAGCCTAACAATTCACCTTCTTTAGAAGATTTGGTACAATAATTTCAACAAAATACCATGCAAATTCAGCAAAACAACATGCAATTTCAACAAAATGTAATTGCCACGGTGCAAGAGTTAACAACACAAATTGGTTAGCTGGCCACCACAATAAATCAGTTGCAGTTCAAAGATTTTGGACAAGTTCCTTTACTAATGTGAGATTTGTCTTGCTTTACTAATGTATTTTGCAAAATTGTTAGTGTGTAAAGAAGTACAGGTGTTATTGATAAAAAAAATGAAGAGAATAGTGATAAGTCATATTTTAGACACTTTACAAGGGCTTAAGATGGGTATTATTGAGACTATTTGGTAACTAAGAACCACATCTTAGCTAAGATTCAAATTATAGGCCTAGAAATAGAGAAAATATAAATTTGTGCTAAATTGAGGATCTTAGCTAATAAAAGATTGGATTCATTTTATAGGCCAAATCTAGGAGCGTCTCGGCCCAAAAGAGTAACACCAGTAGTGATCTACCCCTACCATGCACAATTGTAACACCAGTAGTGATAGAGAAATTCATAGGAATTACAATCATAACAGTAAGAGAAAACAAACTCATTTCATTGGATAACAATGGTGGCGATACATGAAGTGTAGTGGATATAGGAAAGAACTCAACTTCCCACGATGACTGCCAATGGTAGCTACAGTGTTCCACGGATATGACTAGGTACAGAGGGGTTGAATCACTAGAGTGTGTTAGATACCTAGTCGGTCCTCTCTAGCAATCAACCGCTACCCAAACCCTAGTCCTACATCTACTCAACTTACTAGACGCCATTTGAAGCACCATGGAATCTCCGAGGAGGAGGAAGTATGTGTACTTGGCTTGGCTATGGATAAGCTTTTGCTTTTCTAACCAATGGACGAATTACATCTCCTTATTTATACATGTATGGACTAACTAACTTTCTAACAAAAATAACGGAAATAATTGTCATAACAGAAATAATAACTAAATAACTACATGCTAATTTCTAATTAGCCATGTGTTAATTCCTATTTGACCACACACTCGAATTTGCTGGAGTGGAGTTGGTCCTTGATGCTTTGGGATAGATCCGGATGGATGGGAGTTGGCTTCTAAATTTGGCATTGTGGTGTTGGCTTTATCCAGTCGGGATAGAGTTGGCCTAACCAGGATGACTTCATTTGGCTGAATTGCCTTTGTCTGGACTCTAGTTTAACCTGCAAAATTAGACTACCCTTTTTGTTAGTTAAAATTCTCAAATTAGCATAGATTTGTATTTTCCTATTTTTACCTTGGAAATTTGAATCTTAGCCAATACATGTTTCTTAACTACAAATTAGAGTTTATGATACCCATCTTAAGACCTTGTAGGGTGTCTAAATTATGAATTATCACTCCTTTTTAAGGTCAGGTGTCTCTTCTACTAAGGCTCCACTCATATAGTCTGATGCACTACATCATCCATAAAATTATAATGGTATAGCTCCACTATATCTTGGATATCTTTGTTTAGCCCATTTAGGAAACGAGTCATTATTGCCTCGTTGGACTCTAATACATTAGCCCTCATCAGAGCTACCTCCATATCCTTGAGATACTCTTCTATGCATTTAGATCCCTGATACATGCGTTGCAACTTGCTGTACAGATCCCTTGCATAAGATGTTGGTACAAACTTGGATCTCAATTCACGTTTGAGATCAACCCAAGTATCTACATGCCTCCTTCTCCCTTCTCTAATCTCCCTACAGAATTGATTCCACCATTCTAGTGCTTATCTAATGAACTCACACATGACTATTCTATACATGACTATTCTGACTTTCCCATGGTCATCATATAAGAGAATCAAGATTCACCACAAGCCTGATGGAGAACTTGATGAGAATTAAGTGTTCTAATCCAAGAAAAAGCAAGAGTCACTCACTTAATTGCTGAAAAGAAAATATTATTCAAAATGAACAAAGTTGTTACAAGTAGCCTAGACTTAGCTATTTATACATGAAAAAGGCATGCAGCCTATTTGAAAATTCCTAACTGGGCCTTAGGCCGTGAATCATGAGCAAACTCTGGTGAACCTTCCAACAAAGGCTGGCCCAATGGCTGTGTGCCCAAAGGTAAGAAGCTTTAGCCATTGCATCCAATAGCTTTCAAGCTTCATCTATTGCTCAAAGTTGACCTGAGGAGTCTTCATCCAAAGGCAACTAACTTAAGAGGTGCATTCCCTAAAAGGGGTCTTCCATCATCCAAAGGCAGCCAACATCCATAAGACTTAACATCCATAGGGATCGTCCAAACACATCATCCATATGGGTCATCCAAAGTACACCCCTCATCTAAAGGCTTTATAGAACCCTTAGAAGGCTTAACATATAATCTGAGCCTATCATCCAAATTAAAGGTCCATAAATGCTAAGTGCTTTTAAAACACTACATGCATCCAAAGGCACTACATTCGTCCATAAGGTACCATGCATACAAAGTGTCTTACGAGGCCTTCCTACGTATTACAAGCTATGTACAGAAATATGCACATGCTCCTAAACTACACAAGGACATTTTAAAAACAAAAACAAATATGGTCCTACTTTGGATGCCCCTTACCCTCTAAGGAGGTTCATGTTCTTCTACACGTTAGTCACCAACTTCTTCAATCTACCCTTGGTTAGGAGTCCTTGCAGGTCATCCTCTATAGTTCACACAATGTCCTTTTGTGACTTTTCCTGGTCTCCCCGGTTTGTATCACTACTCAAGGACCAAATTTGAGGCCAAATTCTCTTCAAGAAGGGGAAGATGATATATATATATATGGAAGGGCAAGGTCATATTCAGCATGAAGGCTTCAAGAACATAGATTCCATTATACTAGAAGGTCCAATGACTAGAGGAAAGTGATAATTCAAATTTTATACACCTCACAAGGGCTTAAGATGGGTAATTTAGAGACTAATTGGTAGTCAAGAATCATATCTTAGCTAAGATTCATATCATGAACCTAAAAATATGGAAAGTATAAATCTGTGCTAATTTGAGGATCTTAGCTAATAAAAGATTGTAATCCTTTTGTAGGACAAAGTAATCTTAGCGCATCAAGAGAGTCTCAATCCAGGAGAGTCGTCTCGGCTAGATCGACTCCTTCTTGGACCGGTCGACTCTACAGCCTAGCAGCCCAAAAGAGCATGCGACCCAAGTGGAGTGGCATAATTAGGAGGCCCAGCCCAGGCGTGGTCATCCCATTTGCATCCAACTCAATTGCCATGTCACTCGTCTGCAAGAAACTTACAACACAAGGAGAATCATTAGAAGGGTAGATTAGGCAATCCATGATCTGTAATTTTGTAAGGTAAGTTATTTAGGGATAGTGTACAACACAAGATACCCAGATCGTGTATATATAGGGAACGTTAGGCACGTTTTAATCGTTGTTGAATTCATACCTAATTTCCAAATTCTTTGCATTCCATCTCTTCGCCCTCATCTCCATTCTCATGGTGGTGCACGGTGCTTTCAAAGGTGTCTGTCTCGATCGAGGAGGTATAGGTCAAGAATTGAGAGGTCAAAGGTTGTCAAAGGGGACCAATTGGCTTGCCAACACACTCTGATGGACCTGATCCTCAACGTCTTGGCTATCGACGGTGAACCATCGCCACCCTTCCATGGCGATTGTTGTGGAAGGCGGAATCATTGAATTCACACCTTGCGTTTGTACTCTATTTCTAAAAACACAAGTAGTTTCTATTACTTAACTCTTGATGATGAATCCTGCATTTTAATCTGCTTTACCGTGTCACAATTGCACATTGTTAAGTAGACCAACGTTAGACTAGGCCGATCGGAACCGATTTAACAACTTTAGTAGTAATCGATTAGAGAACCGAAAATCAACTCTGAGTTTAATCCCTGCCAACTGATGAGGTAGCAATTGTGTAAATCATTGATATGGCAATGGACGAATGTTTGGTGATTGTCATAAGATGAATCTCAGGTTGATTCGGAGGCATAATCATGAGTGAAGGAAGTGGAACCAACTTGTTTATTGGGACTTAGCATGAATACAATAGTAGCAATAGAGGTAGTTTAGTTTAGATTGCATGTACTTTCTTACTTAGCTTATTTTCTGTCTTTATTTCCTACGCAACCAAACCCCCCTATTTCTTGCATTTAAGTCCGAAACCGAGTCAGTCCGACTTTGTTTCGTCTGAGTCCGTACTTAGCCAAGACTGTGTCAGGTTCATCTCTGCCGAGATCGAATCGGATTAGTCTTTGTCGAGAGCGAGTAGGCATTCCACGCTTGAGTATTTTCTGCATTACTCTAGTTTTCACACTAAGGCATAATCGAGCACACTGTGTCCTTAAGAGAATTCGACCTAGGGTTGACTATACTATAGTTAGCTTTAGTTTATTTGATGCGCATAAAGATGACTAAATACGAGCTTATCAGAAAGCTAAGGAAACTTTAAGAAAAAGTGCACAAAGAGTTGGGCCTCCTAAAGGCCCAAGGAGGGTCCAATAGTGCCTCAACTTTGTATAGATTTTTTAGTGTAATCATGGACTTTATGCACATGTTTTTAATCTCTAAACCACTACTTTTAAGTGATATTTTCTTGTAATAAACCTTAGTAGACTTGGAATCCAAATAACTCCTTTTCAGCCATTAGTGACTGAAAATTGGTGTCACTATTCCATGGCTTTTACTAGTTACGTTTTGGCTTGGCTTTGGGCCTTAGCTCTTGTGCCTTTTAGTTAGTTTTGTGATTAGATTAAGCTTCCTAATCATGATTAGTGTCAACCTATGTGAGGTCATTTTGTAATTAGTTTAATCACTTTTTTATTGAATGAAAATTATGCATTGCACTTTTGAAAGACTTTCTTTCTTCTCTTGTTCTTGAGCAAAAACCCTATTCTCATGAAGTTTCTAAGATACTTATAGTGAATCTCATTCTTTTTTATCTAGTTCCAAAGGAATTAGTGACGAAAACACCATCTCTTCCTTATCCATATTTTTTATCTATTATTTCAATTTATATTCCTAAAATTCTACACCTAATTTTAGAAAATCTCTAACTAGTTCTTGCTTGTTGATCCTTGGGTTTAAAACACTCATTTAGCGAGAACTCAAAACAAGTTTTTTTCCCAATACAACTTCACAACATAAACACTTGAATTCACACAAAAAATTCCAAAAACAACCCAAAACATCATCATATACCAATATGAACATACACCATTCACCAAAAACATCATTTCAATAACAAATCATAGATTTATGGCTCATCATGCTTATTTCTTTATTTTCAAGAGTTTCCATGGTAGATTTCAATACGAAGTGATATATAATGTTTTCATGCATTAATCGTCATCTCTAACTATCATACAATGTTATTCAACTACCAAAATGTGAAGAGACAAGCTTCCCTTACTTGGAATGAAGTTAGGATGAGATATCTTAAGTGGAGGGGCTTAACACTTACAATAATAGAGGTAGCAAAGGTATGGGAGAATTTCTCATATTCAAGAGGTGAAGAGAGCTTCTAAAGCTTAGCTGAAGATCATTTATAGGAGGTTTAATGCAATATAACCATGGGGAAAATGGGGTTTAGCTAACCAATGGTTAAATGAAGTTATGGAAGAGTGGACTTTGCCAAAATGGTAAAAGGATTGGCTGATTGTATTGAAAAAAATATATGAAAGAGATATTGAAATTTGTGTGTATCAACTACACAACAAAGTCCGTTTCATATACACTTAATGTAATAAATATAGGAGATAATATCCTTATTTACACGATATGATGCCTAATTAAATAAGAAAATCAGTCCTAAAAATAAAAAAAGAAGAATAAATCCTAAGAGATCATATATGATATTCTAAAATATTCTAAAATATAAAAGTGATATCATCATTTTTTTAATTTTCCAATAGATTGTATATTGCCCCAAATGGTAAGTTTTACTTTTGAATTTTATACCATAAGTGGTAAGGTAATTAAGTATAAATGGTATAATCACCTTTTGCCAAAAATAAAAACTCAATTGGTGATTTACCACGAAGTATGTGCTAATGACATTGGGAAGCAAGTAGATGACACTATGTTACTTTTGATATTTCTAAACTAAGTCATTTAGTCTTTTAAGGAAGGATATTACCTTGATAAATATGCATTAGATTGTTAAGGTTTTATTCAAGAATTTTTCAAAAAACATGCAAACACTGAATTTATCAAGATTTCATACTGAAATTAAATTTAGTTTTATTTTGCAATGTATTTCAATCACTTAATTAATCACATAAGAAAACCTAGTATTATATTGAGGTCTTGTGGTTTCTTATTCCCATCATGCTAAAAAATGAATCTAAGAGTTAATCGCATAGATGAATCCAATTCTTGAAAAAGAAGTTAGGCAATTACAAAGCATGTGACCTACATGCAGGCACAAGGCATGTGTATCTTACCGTATTTGTCGAGATGTATAACAGCAGTGAAGGAGCACCAAATAGGGATTGTCATTAGGTATCCTATCACAAGCATGTTGAGGATGTATCTCAAATACATCCCTAAAGCATGAGCATTCATAAATATTTAATAAAATACAAAATTATAAAAATACAACAAAATAAAAAGATAATTTTAAAATCTATATTTATATAAAAAAATTAAAACATATATTATATTAAAGATAAATTAGAATAACTTATGAATGTTTTTGTCTTCTCTAAACTAATTTGTGGTGGGCTAGGTCAACCTATCGACCTAAAAAAAGAAACTTTATTCCTTTTATGCAATTTGACATTTTACCGCTTATGATTTGGTTCATTATTACATAGCCACCTTGATAAAGTTATAATCCATCTTTCTAATAGTAAAATTATACATTAAAAATAATAAAATGACTATTTATTTTCTTATTGTTTAGTGTAAAACTATTATTTAATTTTTAATTATTGAAAGTAAAAGAAACTTTATATTGATTAAATTGAATAATACAATTTCTAATCTCCCTTTTATAGGGTAACTACTTAAAGATAATATGAATAATAGAAAAATAAAGATAATCATTGTAGATAAACTACGATGATCACGATCTCCTAATGAGATATTTAGATATTTGTAACCTCTTACTGAGTTACCTATCATATCTTATCAAATATATATATCTCCAACACTCCCCCTCAAGTTGAAGCTTACTAAGCTTTCAACTTGTTATATGAAGAAAATTTTATTTCCCTACAAATAAAGATAAAAATTGAGTTTTCAAATAATAATTTAAATACAACTCAGAGATGCTGGAGAAGTCAGAGAACATGTTGGAGACGTTAGATAAATTTGGTAGAAATATAGCTTAGCATAAATAGTTGGGACGTCCATTAGGCAAAGTCCACCTTTCTAAAAAAATCGCATTTGGAAGCTTCAAAAAATTCCCCACCAATCAATGTCGATGAGAGAGAAGTCTTCATTGGAATAAATGTTGGTGGGAAAGAAGTCACCACCAATCAACATTGATGAGAGAGAAGTCTTCATCGAAATAAACGTTGGTGAGAAAGAAGTCATCACTAATATGATTCATATGTAAGAAAAGATCCAAAGCTAATGAGCAAAAACTTAACCATTAAGTAAAAGTCACAACTCAAGGCATAACCACTAAACAAAAGCAAACATGTTTAACTACCTAAATAGGTAGAAACAAACCAAGAGCAAATGCTTAACCACCATAAACAGAAGCAATAGAGCTTAATCAGTAAGAGTAGAAGTCATGCTTTACCACCTAAGTAGGTAGAAGCAAACCAAGAACAAATGTTTAACCACCATAAAACATAAGCAATAAAGCTTAAACATCAAGAGTAGAGGCCAACCACAATACTTAACCACTCAAGAAAGCAGCTAAATGTATGAATGTGTAATCATCTTTGGCAGAAGCTTAAACCAATGCTTAACCACCAAACACAATACTTAACCACTCAAGAAAGAAGCCAAATGTATCAATGTGTAATCATCTTTTGGAAAAAGCTTAAACCAATGCTTAACCACTATATATAGAAGCTTTCATCAAAGAAAGTTGCAAGAAATCATTGCAATACAAATTTCTCTTAAAAAAATTCACAAGCACCATGTAAGCAATTCAGAAACCACAACCGCAACTTAGCAACGTAGAAACCACAACCGCAACTTAGCAAACTTATGGTTCAAAAGGAAAAATGAATTCAAAACATTTCATCAAATAGTTAGTGTACATAATAAATCTTGTTCTGATTTCCTCTAGATTCTCCCTTGCGTAGTGATAAGTCATATTTTATACACCTTACAGGGACCTAAGTTGAGTGTTTTTGGGATCATTTGAAGCTTAAGGATTGAGTCTTAGCTAAGATTCGCATTATGAACCTAGAAATAGAGAAAGTATAAATTTGTGCTAATGGTCTTAACTAATAAAAGATTCATCCCATTTTTGTAGGACAATTCTAAATGATTTTGGCCCATCAAGAGCCTTGGTCCAGGTGAGGCGTCCTGGTTAGACTGACTCGCCCAGGACCGGTCGGCTCTGCAGGTCCAGCAGCCGTGTGGAGTAGCCCAATCAACAATCCAATCTAGGTTTCTAGCACAACTCCAAGCCACGTCACTCTGGAAAAGCTTGTAGCGCAAGATACGCAAGGGTAGAATAGGAAAGGAAATCTGTAATTTTGTTAGGATTCGTTAACTAGTGTGTTTAGCAAGGTCCAGCCCATCTATATATAGGAAGAGCTGGGCACGTTTAAAGGTGTGTGGAATTTAGACTAGACTCCATATACATTACATTCCATTCTCTCGTGCACATTTTTTATCCTAACGATGGTGCACGATTCTTCAATGGCTTTTCTCTCGATCGAGGAAGCGCAGGTCATGGACTGAGAGGCCGAAGGTTGTTAGAGCGGACCGCTTGGCTTTCCATCACACTCTAGTGGACCTGATCCTCAACGCCTTGGCTAACAGAGGTGAACCATCACCATTTGATCAAGGCAATCGTCGAGGAAGACGGATTCACCGAATTCACACCCTGTGTTTGTATTTCGTTCTTAATAATATAAGTAGTGCTAATTCCAATCTCATGTTTGTGATTTCTGCACTTCAATCCGCTGGCTGTGTTGCGATTGCATATGGTAATGTGGACGAACTTTGAACTAGGCCGATTGAAACTGATTTAACAACCTCAATAGGTAATCAATTAGAGAACCTAAAATCAACTCTGAACTTAATCCTAGCCAACTAATGAGGTAGGGATTATGTAAATCCTCGGCATGGTAATGGACAAATGTTTGGAGATTGTCATAAGAGAATCCAAGGTTGATAGGGAACGTAAACTTGAGTGAACGAACCAAAACTGACTTAATTACTGGGACGTAATATGAATACAGTAGTAGTAGTAGTAGTAGCCTAGCTTAGTTGTATTTAGTTTCTTATTTTAATTGTTGTTTTACTTGATCTACAACCAACCCCTTGTTTCTTGCATTTCAGTCTGAAACTAAGTTAGTCCAACTCAATTGTGTCTGTTAGCACTTAGTCGAGACCGTGTCGGATACGGCTCTGCCATGTCTATATCGGACCAGTCTCTGCCGAGAGCAACTCGACGCCCAGCCAAGAGTGAGTCTACATTCTACACTTGAATTTTGCATTACTTAGTTTTTGCACAAAGTAAGAAGAAAAACACTAAGGTGTTGCACAACCTATAACTTGATAATGCTCTGTTTTGAGCTTTCCAAAAACTTTTTTTTCTTCAATGGGAAGGCCATCTCCCACCATCGTAATCCCTCACGAATGCCACCGACATAATGGTCACCACACCCCCGACTTTGATGTCTTTGATGATTATCGCCACTGTTGAAGCCCTAGCTACGACTCATACAACCACCACATAGATCACTGTTGTTGCCATTCAAAATCACCCAAACACAAAAACCCTAGGCACACAAACGGAACTCTGAACGACAATGCTCTGCCAAATAAATTTGATAAAAAAAAAAATGGTGCATATCTGGATCGCAACTGCGGTGATTGGCAACGCTCTGATTCTAAGTCAGATGAGGAGTTGAAGGGTTTGAGCTACGGCGAATACCGAAGGCTCAAGAGGCAGAAGATGAGGAAAACGCTGAAGCACTACATCTGAAATGACATGTTGAGTTCTCCGTGGCGCGACACCAATGATTTGGAAGACTATAACAAACCCGATAAAATCTCTTATAGAGATGACATTGTTGGGAAGATTGACAAGGAGGTTAAACCAAGAAGAAAATCTGAATCTGATTCCGATTCTGAATTTGAGAAATCTGCCAATAGGAAGAGTTCATGTGGTTCTTCGAGTAGCAGATTTTGAATCTGAATCTGAATTAGAAGATCGTAGACGAAGAAAGAGTAAGAGGAATAGAAGAAGAAGAAGTAACAATAACAAGGTCACAAAGAAGATAATTTTTTCTTGCTGTATTGAACCTAGGTTGTTCTTTTAGAAGACAATAATTGCAGGTGCTAACTATGGAAGCAATTTTATGACACCAAAAATAAACCCTACTTCATATGTATCCATAAAATATTCACTAAAGTAGGAGCTCACAATTTCTCCAAAGGTAGAAGAACCCCCTGAAGATATCTTAAGGTGTTTTGTGACTCACCACGTGCCATATCCACAACTATTGAATCTACAACATCCAAGAAGGTGATAGAGAATAAAAAAAACATTATATTTGTTGTCAACATAAGTAGCCATCAAACTCCATGAGAGCGCACCGATCAACCTTGATAAAACACTAGATATGACCTTCTTCAATAACCAAAGAAGGGGACAGAATCACTAATAAACTCATACAAAGATTTGATAAGCCATGCAATGTAGAAAAGCCAGAACTCACAACTATCTCAACAAGGTCCAAGTGCAATGGTTCTTCTGGAAGGGATAATAGCAATCAAAGGGCAAAAAAAATAGCTGAGGCTTACAATAAAATAAAAGCACGAGTCATGGAAGGCATGATGGTTGGTAATGCGACCAAGGTTGCTTTCGTTCTCTTGGTCACTTTGGTCGTTATCATTCCATGCCTCGAGGCTAGCATTGGAAGGGTAAATTTATTTTTTGTTTTTCCACTGCCTTAAGCAATTATAACACAGTGTTAGAGGCTGAATTATGGGCTACTAAAGTTTAAATGGAAATGGCATGTTCAGGGTTACACCACCGAGGATGGATTCACAGAGGTAAGAATCTGGGACTAGTAAATGGATTCTACTTTTTCCTTTGCCTTCTTTTGACTACTCACTTTGCTTCGTTGCAATCCTTTTCTTTTTGTCCAAACTTAAATTTGGAAGTTCCTTAGCTCCCAAGATAATGACTTTATCTTTTGCCGTTATCACCGATAGTTGAGAATGACAAAGAAGACTTTGACTAGTCTCACGCCGACTTGTGAGTCTTGTCAGAGGGTAGTAGCTTACCGAAGTGAGGTAGCAGAAACGACAGCAAAGACAGAGCTCCCAAGATTTGAAGCTCTGATTCCAGATTGAAAGTAAAAGAAACTTTATATTGATTAAATTGAATAATACAATTTCTAATCTCCCTTTTATAAGGTAAAGACTACTTAAAGATAATATGAATAACAGAAAAATAAAGATAATCATTGTAGATAAACTACGATAATCATGATCTCCTAATGAGATATTTATATATTTGTAACCTCTTAATGAGTTACCTATCATATCTTATCAGATATCTATAATATCTCCAACATTAATATAATGAATTAATTCTTATATAAAACTACAAATAATAAATATTTTTTATATAGACATCTACTTATATTCTATAAACTAAATTCTTTACATGTATGAAAGCATTTTTGAGAGCTATTCTTCGACAAGAACATTTTTATGAAACATTCTTTATTGAAAATGATTTCAAGAGTTATTCACATTTTCATTGAGTCATTTGTCTTATCCTTATCCTATATTTTTAGCATTTTAATTTTTTATTCTTTTCAAATATATTTTTATTTTAATTTTAAAATTAATTTGATTTAACCGCTAGCACATTTTTTCTTTTTTTGAATCATCTCAAAGTCTTCTTCTTTTCTCTTTACTGGTGTAGAAATGAGCGTTAACATTAGACTCTTTTATATTGGTTCCTAAGGAACCCATGGAAATGAAAACATGATGGTACTTTTGTAATCGTTTACTTAGTATCTTGATTGCTTATCTCTTTCGACCTATTATTTCCAACTTTATTTTAAATTGAATTTTAATATTTTTGAAAGAAATTGTAACTAATTAAAAATAATCTTGTATCACAATATAAATTATTAACTATAAATCTAAAATACAATTTATATTTTCAAAAGTATTTATAGATTATGAATTTTAATTATTATTATCATATAATAATTTATATATTAAAATATTTATTTTCTAAATTTTAATTATATAAAAATAAATATTTATCATGTACATTAAACTAGCTAAAATACTAGTAAGTAAAATATAACTTGAAATTTTTATAATTCAATTTCTTCCAAAATAAATTGCTTAATTGAGTTCTTAAGTTAAACAATGTTGCTTAACTTCAATTTGACATCAGAGCAAATAACTACGTTCTTATATTAAAAAAAATCATTGTTACAGGGACATGTATAAGAAATCAGGACATCAATTTGTTGAATTGACTGAATTCCTTTCCCATTCCCATTCCCATTTTGCTTGCCGGCATGAAAGAAGATCCCAACAGTCACTAGTGGGCCCCCACAACGTGGAAAAGCCTCATACTTTTATGCCAAGAAATCCTCTATATAGTTTTAATTTAGTAGCTTGTTAAGCAAAAAAATAGAATCAAACTAACTCGTTTTCCCATCCTTTTCTATCCCTCTTTTTCAGTTTCATACATCCTTTATATATGCACACACATAAGTACATTAACCCCTCAATCCCACGCCTTCAATAGATAGATTTTTTTACCAACATGGCTCTTCTAGGCTTAATGAGTTTTGCTGCTTTGACCCTTCTCTTGGTCCTATCAACAGTGCCTCATGAAAGCCGCGCTTCTAGTCGTGGCTTCTCAAGCAAAACCATCGAACCTCCAGCCAATGGTATATGTGCCTCTTTTGTCATTGTGAATGGATACAAGTGTCAGGAACACCAGGTAAGACCTTTAAATATGTGTATACACAATAAACTATATTTACTATTTAGAGATCTTACGTTAACTAAACTAGTAATATAGTCAAATAATATATACAAACAGATAAATTTCAATTCATGAGTCAAATTTTAGGGTGGAATAAAAGTTGAATCTGAACTAAATTTAAATTTTGATATATGAGATTTAGAGTCACATGTTGTGTTGAAATATTTTTCAGGTTACTACCGATGATGGGTACATTCTGAGCCTACAAAGGATCCCAGAAGGTCGAGGTAAAGGTGGTGGCAATGGGTCTAGGAAGCAGCCAGTGATCATACAACATGGAGTTCTAGTGGTAAGTTGAGCAACGCTATTATTATAATAATATAATGCATGCACCCATTTCTCGTTTCAAATTCGGAAAATATCTCTTTATCATATATATTACATTGTATATTATATCTACACTTTTTTTTCTAAGTTTCAACTAGTATGACCAATTTTCCACTATAAGATTTTTTTGATTTTGTTATTGACTTTAGCTACCATTTAAATTAGTAGTTAAATCCTAGCTAATTAACTATTAATTAACTAGAATATTATTTTTTCTAGCTAAATTTAAGTTATATTCATTTATACTTCTTATTACTACAAATTAGCTAGAAAATAACTATAAATTTTAAAAATTTACTACAAATTAACTAAGATTATTTTCTTAATTAATTTGCTACTTATTTCATGCTACTATTAATATTATAGTAATTTTGTAACTAATTATTTTTATTAGAAATTAGCTACGAAATAACTATTGATTTTAAAATTTGCTACCATAAAATTAGCCACAAAATTATTTGGTAGCAAATTTTAATTTTTTTTTAGTAGTGTTCTTACCCTTTTCTTTCCCAGAACATATATATAAGACACTACAAGAATTTTTTGATTTTGCTACTAATTTTAGCTATCATTTAAATTAGTAGTTAAATCCTAACTAATTAACTATTAATTAACTAGGATATTATTTTTTCTAGCTAAATTGAAGTTATATTCATTTATACTTCTTATTACTACAAATTAGTCAGGAAATAATTATAAATTTTAAAAAATTTACTACAAATTAACTAAGATTATTTTCTTAGCTAATTTGCTACTTATTTCATGCTACCATTTAATATTATAGTAATTTTGTAGCTAATTATTTTTACTAGAAATTAACTACAAAATAACTATTGATTTTAAAATTAGCCACAAAATTATTTTGTAGCAAATTTTAAATTTTTAAGTAGAATATACAACTATTTATATATATGGTTTTATCATATTGTTTGAATTTTAGTTTTGAATGGACAACACAAAACATTTCTCAACAGAAATCTAATTAAATACGCTATTAAGCTTTTGAAATAGTTAATTTACGAAACAATGGTAATTAAATGATTTAGAGTTGAATTATCATCATTATTGTTGTGATGATGATCTGTGAATATATATATCATACTTTTAATACGAAGTTAAATTTATGTAGAAGTTTATATATCTTAGAATCAAAGAGCTTCGAACTACTGTGTCATAAATATAATATAAAATTATTCACGTGTTTTGTTAATATTTTAAATTGTTTGCATAGCTTTCAACATTGTAGGAGCAAAAAGTTTTTTTTTTTTACGTTCTTTTTATCTTACATTTATTTCATATCTCTTTTATTTTTTTTATTTATCATTTTATTCCTCTCTCCCTTCCATTCATTTCACACATCTTTTGCCATGTTTCAATAAAACATTATCACATAGAAATACTTTAATTGTTAAAAGAAGATACATAATCTAGTGATTCTCTGAGTGTCATAGCACTTACATCATGACTGCACTAAGTTCAGTAATTTTTTCAACTGCAGAAAATCTAGACCCATATATATATATTAAGCACACTCACAAGATGAGACCCATGATAAATTTGAATAATTTTATTCTTCATACTTATAAAATAAAAACTATTAAATACTATTAATATTTTTAAAATATTAAATAGTATTAATATTTTTAAAATATTAAATAGATTAATTTTTTTTTAATTTTTTCATTTAATTAAAATGTTATAAAAATCTTAAGAAGATACAGTATTACTTTTCACAAATAAGTGACATCTATATAGTATTTCTTCTCCCCTAAATTTTTGGCAGTAACAATGAATAATTTCATATTCTCTTAAAGTACTATCATATTCATCTTATAATATACTCAATACTTTTTACTTTAAAAAAAAAAAGATAATTGTAAAAGAATGGTGTAACATGTAAGAGGCATGCTAATTGTGATAATGGCTTACAACACGTTAAATGATGGCATCTAGCTAAGTTCTTAAAATGTGGAATCTCATATGCCATGACCATAAGAAGTGAGTTGTGTTAATTTCTAAGTTAATTTCTTTGGAGGATCCATCGATCTATGAAGTGCCCATTTCCTTGATCGTGTGACACACATATATTACCACGTACTCTAGATGACAAACTTATAAAATTCAACAAGCCCGAATAACTATGCATCGTCTCATACTTAGATTATGCATGCAGCTGTGTGAAACGAAAGTTAGCTACTTCTGTTTCTTCCTAACCAAGAATGATAGCATAGGAACATGATCCCCATTGAAGTAAGTGGACTAGCGGAGAGTTATTCTTCATATTACAATTAGTTTTTTATCATAATCTTAGTTATTATTTAATGATTAGAAGAATTTGATTCAACTTTTACACGTCTAAGTAATAATTGTATTGTGTTAATATATATACGTGTTAAACATTGTATAGACATTAATAATATTTATATTATATTTTTATTTTAAAAAAGATACTAATATTAAATAGTAGAATAATTAAGTTTTGCTTGTAGTGCTATTATGTGTTTTTGAGTAATTTTGGTGAAATTATAGGATGGTATAACATGGCTTCTGAATCGTCCAGAGCAAGATCTGCCCTTGATTTTAGCTGATAATGGCTTTGACGTGTGGATTGCTAACAGTAGAGGAACCAAATATAGTTGCGGACACACCTCATTGGACCCCTCTAGTTCGGTTGGTCTTTTTTTTTTTTTGTTCCACTTTGAGGTTATTGTGTTTTGTTTATGCTCTCACAATAATGTCATGGTGACTTTTAGTATGCTAAATTAACTAATTCTTCTATGCAAATGTGACAGGCCTTTTGGGATTGGTCTTGGGATGAACTTGTTTCCTATGATCTACCTGCCGTGTTTAATTATGTCTTCAGCCAAACAGGGCAGAAGATTAATTACGTTGGTCATTCCTTGGTACTGTTACATAACTTATTACATCCTTTTATTTTAGAATTTAATTATAACATTAATAGCATAAAGAAAAGTTATAACCTACTAGTTTCTTAATCGACATTCTCCTCCATATATATATATTTATTTTAATATTTAAAGGAAAATTTTTGTGCTTATAATAATCCGTGATGGTTTCTATTTATGATTTTTACTCAAAATTATTAATAGCATAATTGTTATACAATATTATATAACATATATTATACTATTATTTTTTCCATTTTCATCAAAATTTACTATATATCTTTTTTTTTTTTTTTACTTTTTCAACCTTGTTAATTATTTAAAAAGTATTATGTGATATTCTTATACTTTATTATTATTCGCCTTATTGTTAAAAAAAAAAATATTATACTGTATATTCTTACACACAATATTGTTGTGAACGTTAAAAACATAGTCTCAAAAAATACCAAGAAATTTTAATGTAATTTACTCTATTATATTCTATTGTTATGGTCTAATGGTTAATTTTTATAATAATTATTTAAAAATTATATTTTGGTAATATCTAACTAATTGATTGAATGAAAATTTTTAGATATGTATTAAAATTAAACTACATATTTTATTTAAGTAGAGGTGATGAGCTAAAAGAAAATAAAGAATATAATAGAGTTATTTAGTATAATATTGGTGTGAAAGTGGAAGATCATGTTTGGCAGGGGACTTTAACAGCTTTGGCTTCATTCTCGGAGGGGAAATTGGTTAACCAGGTAAAATCAGCAGCCTTGTTGAGCCCCATAGCATTTTTAAGCCACATGAACACCGCACTTGGTGTTATTGCAGCCAAGTCCTTTGTTGGTGAGGTACATGTTACTTCATAACACTAACTCTTGTTACTCTTAAATCATATGTATAACACAAGAGGCTTTTTCTTTTTCCAAATAGATCTCTACCGTGTTTGGTCTAGCAGAGTTTAATCCACAAGGGTAAGAACACATAACTCACAATGTAACACAAGAGATTGTCTCCTTATAATATACAATTTAATGTTTTCTCAACAACTGCATTGAATAGGTTATCTATTGAAGCTTTTCTCAAGTCTCTCTGCGCTTACCCTGGGATTGATTGCTCTAACTTGATGACTGCAGTAACTGGTTTAAGTCTTTGCCCAAACTGTGACTTGTTAACAATCTTATTTTAATTAATCATTATATATTGGACACATTTTGTTAGAAATAAACTAAGGTTTAGTATGTTTGTTAGTAAAAAAAGTTGTTGAACATAGTACTTATAAATTTTAATAGTTTTAAAAATGAACATTGTTACCATTTATTTGTAGCGTTCATCTAATTATGTCATATCATATATAATTTCAAAGTGGCCGCTAAGAAGATGTATCTTAATACATCTTACATTATTATTAAACGATAACAAGATCTATCTAGAAAGAAATTAAAGAAAACCAAAATCTTAACAAATTTAAAGAACAATAACTCAAAATTCATCATATTTATCCTGACTAAAAATATATTTAAATTATAAATTAAACTATGAAAGTTTGTTGACTAAATCTATGATTGAAATGTGATGTCCTATTCAGGTAAAAACTGCTGCCTCAATTCTTCAACTGTTGATCTATTCTTGACGAATGAGCCTCAGCCAACATCAACAAAGAACATGGTGCACTTGGCTCAGAGTAAGATTTTCTAATCTAGCTACTTAACTCCTTACTAGTTACTACTATTGTAGGGAATTCAATTGCTTTTATCACTAACCAAGGTTCTTATTATATTATAATGTTATGAGCATGCAGCTGTTAGAGATGGGGTGTTGAGAAAATACAATTACATGAGATCAGACTATAACATTCTGCATTATGGAAAAGAATCCCCTCCAATCTATAACCTTTCCAACATCCCCCATGACCTCCCTCTCTTCATGAGCTATGGTGGCAAAGATGCACTTTCAGATGTTCGTGATGTTCAGAACTTACTTGATAAACTCAAGTTCCATGATAAAGACAAGTGCATTGTCCAGTTCATCGAAGAATATGCTCATGCTGACTACATCATGGGGTTCAATGCCAAGGACATGGTTTATAATACTGTTCTTTCATTTTTCAATAGTCAAGTTAACTAACACTTGATGGCTAGTGCCCCATATCTTATTACTCAGATCAATCTAAGTCGTCTAGTGAAAGTTAACTAATGGCCAATTACACGAGTAAGGAAGCAATCACTAGTGATTTGCTTTGGTGTTGCAAACGGCTGTAGATGCATCTGTTGTATTGTAATCCAGAGGGTACTAGTTATTGGCCTATGCTATATGTGATGAAAACATGTGAATAAGATTTATCAAAAGAATTATAAAAAAAATGTGCTTTTAGTCTATTTACTTTCAATCAAATGTAGTCAAGATCTCTCAGTACTTTTATATCGATAAATTTAGTACGCAAATTTTAACAAATACATAAATTTAGCCTTTTTTTCATGTTTGACAAAAAATATAGAGACTAAAATCACAGTTTTGCTAAACTAAACATGTAAGCCTCTTTTCAATAAAATATTGGTGTTTAATTTTTTGTAATTGAAGCTGATTTAAAAATCTCAAGTATCAAATTTTTATTATGAGCTATTTCATATTCATATTTACAAATATTTTCTTAATCGAATCGATCTGCTTGGACAGATATTTTGTTAGATGCATTCAAGATAATGACACTTTCAAGACCCAAAAGGAACTTGTCTCTTTAATATTTATGTTCAAACACATAACACTATTTATTATAGTCACTTATAATTCAATTTGTTTTGGGCCTAGTCCGTATTTTGACTGCACTATCTAACACAATTTAGATACCTTTTTATGAAATGCAAATTGGAAGAGGTACCTACACTAGCTCTTCAATTGGAGGATATGTATTTTTTCCTTTTATTTTTATACTGGTTGTCTCAAACTCTATAGAGGTTTAGAAGCTTCGAACTTCTTTAGCTCCTTTAGTGAGTGACAAAAGTACTAAACAATAATAGATCTTACACTTAATAAGTATTCAAAATTAAAATGATTGAATCATATAAACACATGAAAAATGTTATACCTGGAACTTATAGATTGAAGATAATAATATTGATATCAATTATTAGTCTTTTCTTTTAATGTTGGGTTCTTAACAATTTTTCACATTTTTAAAGCCATCAAGATTTCAGTTGCTTTATTTCTTCATGTGACAATTAGTTGAAATAACAAATCATAGAGCTCAAAAAAGAAGAAAGAACTTTTATATATAAAAGTAATTCATTGTATTAATTTAAATTATAAAAGATGTCAACGAGTGTGATACATGCTTTATTTATATAGCTTATTAAACTAACTAACTAGAATAAGTATAAAGATCTTTTACATTATTATCCGGTGATAAACTATCAATGTATGATAAATTTATTAATTTTTTATAACAATTAGTTAAAAAGTTAAAAAGGTTAAAAAATTGATCTTATACTAATAGTATATACTTATTAAACTCAACAAACTAACCAACTATCTAATCTCAAAAATCAAACTTAACAACCAGTAACAAAAGAAAATCAAGTCATTTATTTACCTAATACCTCTAATTTACTCATCACTCAGGAGTAAGAACAGCTACTACTGGCCATAAACTTGTTTGGTTCTAGTCTTCTAGATCCATTTACTGTTTGATTTCTTTTTCTCTTTTTTCCTCTCTTGTTGTGCCATTATCTATCGTAACTAGACTAGCTTCTATCCCCTTAAGATGATTCATGTTAACATTGCTTGAACGCAAAGCTTTCACAACTTTTACTCACCAGAGTTTACTTGGCGTAGTCTAATGCAAACACTTTAAAAACGAAGATACTACACAAAAGTGCACTATTTGTTTTGACCCTGAGAGCAAAAGATGGCCAAGCTATGTTGAGCCAATTAGAAGGAAGCATTCTTTATATTCTAACATGTTATTATTACAACAACTTAGATAGTAAGATTTAATCACATTTTTAGCATATATAAGATAACAAAATAACCTTTTATCATATGCCAAGTTGTTAACGGTGGGCCATAGGATGTCCACCGATTCTAGCTATAAATATTATTGAATTTTAACAACACTCAAACATAACCAAGATAAACCAAAAAAGTAGAGACCCAAACTAGAGAGAGATGGGGTGCAAGAACATATTTTTCTTAGCATTGATTGTTGCTTTGATCATAAAGGAGGCCATGGTAGAGCAACATGTAGTTGGTAGAGCAACATGTAGTTGGTAGAGCAACATGTAGTTGGTGGAAGCCAAGGTTGGGAAGAGTTCATGGACTTCAATTCTTGGATTTCAGGAAAAACATTTAAGATTGGAGATCAACTTGGTAAGTTTCTTACCCATAATTTGTTAAGAACTCAAATAAAAAAATAATTTTTATTCTAGGTTAAAAAATTTTATCCAATTAACTAATAAAATATTATTGTTGGTGTAACTTTTAAAATAGTTATAATAAAAATTAATAAATTTATCATATACAGTAATTTAATTTGTAATTCAATGATTTAAATAGTTGTGCTTAGGCATTTGAGAGAGTTCTCTTGACTTGTTCTTGGATTAGAACACTTAATTCTCATCAAGTTCTTCATGAGGCTTGTGGCAAATCTCAATTCATCTTATCTTATTTCTCTAAATTTAGTGGCGAGCCATTCCTAACTATATCCATTTTCTACTTTCGATTCTCTTTACCTTATGTTTAAATTCTGCATTTATTACTCTAAAAATCACAAATTCTATTCCTGATTTCTACATAGCCATGGTGTTTGTATTAAGTGGAGGATCTAGGTTTAGTTAAGACGATCCGAGTGTGTGTTTTGAATCAAGTGCTATTAAGAGCCTAAGCTCTAGAATCAAGATCATATTAGGTGGTATCAGAGTGAAAGTGTTTTGCTATCTTATTATTATCAGATTGTAATTCGAGCTTTCCACTTCACAAATTGATGCAATTGAAGTGAGATTTTCAAATTCTACATCCTTCAAACTCGCATTAAGAGGTAATTTATTCAGATACATAATATTGCTTGAATTAGTCTTGTGATTCGAAATTTTTAGCTCAAGTTTTTTTTTGCTAGCTTTTGTCTATCATTTAATCCGTTCAATCAGTCTTAATCGGTTTAATTGTCAAGTTAATTGGTACAGTTTCCTTTTTATGGTTTATTTAAAAAAATCCAAAAAATAGTGCATCACAATTAAGTTTTCATTTCATTTTGTTGATCGCGAAATTGATTACAAAGCATGAAAAAGAATTGTGGTAATTTTTTGAAAAAAAATTGGATCAAAAGAATTGAAAAGTTTTGGAGTAAAATCAGTTAGATCCATGGTTAAAACTAGTGTAGCAAAAACAGAGCACACAGGAAAAGAAGTTTTTTTTTTTTAAAAGTATAACAAAAAATTTTTATGGATTCCCAAACAAACCACGTGCCAAAATTTTTCTATTGTTTTTCCATAACTATTTTCAGTTAAGTGTTGTTAACTTGTACCATCGTCATAGTACTTTGGATGCTTGGTTTGGATAACAAAAATTTTGTTCATTTTTTGCATGATTGTTAGTGTCTAGTAATTTTGAGTCTTTGTATTGTCTTCTGTGATTCCTAATTTGAGTAAGCTCTTTTTTATTATTACATTTATTGAATGTCTTTATTTGGCTTCTTAGTTTTGTCTTTGAGTATTCATTTCTTTTCAAATTCCTAAAAGTTATTGTGATTCGATGGCTTTCACTTGCATCGCAGAACTTGATTAGTAGAATCTAGGTTCTCTTTGAGTGGAAAAGGCTATAGTGTACATTATAGAAAAAGCAACAAAGAATGCATACACGAGTAAAGAGTGTAAACACTTAGTAGTGTTGAGGATTGCCTTTTGTTACTAACATTTTTTCATGAGAAAATTTCAGTATAAAGAAAGATGTACAAGTGTAATTATGGCGATCAACAACCATGAGGCAGTAAATAGTTACTCTACCAAATATCAACGCGTGATGAGGTAGATGGCCAAGTTGGAGGAGTAGCTGGCTAGATTGGGAGGAGGATTGGAAACTATCAAGGCAGATACAATGAGTGTCCAAGCTAAGATGGTGGCACTAAGTAAAGAAAGGGGGAAGTCTGTCGCATCTATATACAAGGTGAGGAAAGCAAAACTAAGAGTCCAAACAGACCGTCCATAGAGCCACACAGTTCGCATCAAGGTGAGAGGAGCGAAAGGACAAGAAGAGAAAAGAGGCGAGAAGAAAAGAGTCATAGAGAGAGTCAAGAAAGAAGATGAGAGGAGGAACCCCATGAAGAAAGAAGAGGAAGAAGGTACAACGAAACGCCACATTGAGACTAAAGAAACGTAGAGAATTATTGGAGAGCTCCTTTGGATGCTTTTAAGTGCCGAATTCCTCCATTCATAGGAGATGGAGATACAAAAGTGTTCCTTGATTGGAAAATAAAGGTGGACGAGGTTTTGGACTGCTTTGACTATGATGACTATGAGAAAGTCAAAATGGTCACTTATGAGTTCATATGTTACGCATTAGTGTGGTGGAACCAATTCTCCAAGGAAATTAGAGAAGACCAGAGAAGGCATGTTGATACATTGCTTGATCTTATGAGAAAGATAAGGTGGTCAAGATTTGTGCCTACATCATACGCGTGGAACCTATACAACAAATTGTAAAGGTTGTACCAGGGATCCAAAAGCATGGAAGAATAACATAAAGACATATAGGTCCATTATTGTAAGCCAATGTACTGAAGTCCAATCAAGTCACTATGGGTCATTTCCTACATGGGTTGAATAAAGAAATTCAGGATGTGGTAGAACTATACCACTATACCTCTATAGACGACCTAGTACATCAGGCCATGAAAGGTAAGTATCAATAGAGGAGGTGTCTAGCCTTAAAGAGATTCTATCCCAATAGTTTTGATCATTGGTGGGGTAAGGATGATCAGAGAGAACGAACTAGAAAGGACAAGAGTCAAAAGAAGGGGAGTTCCCCCACCACAAGGCCAAAAAGAAGAATGTACGCTACTGGATCTTGTTTCATCGTCCAAAAGCAGTAGCATCAAATGTTTTAACTGTTTGGAAAAGGGGCACATTCCTCCCAATGCCCAAACAAAAGGACCATGGTGATGAAGGAAGATGGGATAGTGGAAAGTAAGAGTTCTTGGGGGGAGAGTCGTCGTCCGAAAGCAAGGGTGAATCTTCACATGACTATTTGGTGGATGAGGGTGATCTCCTCATAGTGGCGCACCCAAAACTATACAAGTTGTTGTGGTTGAACAGTAAGGGAGAAATGGCTGTGAGCAAACAGGTGTTCATGGTAGTAACCTTGGGGAAATACAGTGATGAAATACTGTGTGATGTGGTACCTACAGAGGCTACTTACATCCTCCTAGGTAGGTCGTTGCAATTTCATCGACAAAAGATCCATGATGGGGTCACCAACAGGTTTTCATTTGTACATAAAGGACAAAAGGTGACTATCAAAATTTTGTCTCCAAGAAAGGTGAGTGAATATCAACTAAAAATGAAAATGAAAAGGGAGAAAGAATGAAAAGAACAAAGAGAAAAAGAGAGAGCAAAAAAGATCCAAAGAAAAGAAAAAAAAAGAATAGGACTGGGTGTCCAAAAGAAATGGTTTTCATTGTCTTTCACTTTTGTAGGCACTCTAGTTCTAAATTTGAGGACAAATTCTCTTCAAGAAAGAGAGTTTGATGTAAATCTGAGAAGGCATGAAGAGCATTGAAAGGATACTGAGAATACGGAGACCAAAGCCCTTCAAGTACTCATGTTTAAAGAGAGTTTGAAGAGGCTTAAGGAGGAATTAGCTTCCTTAGTAGCTTGTAGGAACTTGTATAGTTTCTTTAGTTTTCCTTTCCCTTTGTTATTGAAGTTGTGGCTTGTCTATGGATGCACTAGGGTCTTTGGATGTGTCTAAAGTTCTTTGGACAACAACCCTTTGGATGACAAGTCCTTTTGGACGATTCCTGGGTCCTTTAGACTATGGGTCCTTTGGATGACCCTTGAGTCATTTGAGCAATGAGTCCTTTGGACAGCCCTTGGGTCATTTGGAAGACAAATCCTTTCGATGGTCCTTGGATCCTCTAAACGATGTTTCCTTTGGATGACCTCTACAAATTTCACAAAAGAAAAAAGGGGGGGGGGGGGGGAGGGGAAGATAAAAAAGAAAGGACGGGAAAATCTCTTCCCTACTTATGTGTGGATGAAGAATTTTAAGAAAGTAGTTTATTTTTTTATTGAATTTAAAATATTTTGTGGTGAAATATGTTGTTTGAATGACAATTTAGAAAGAAATTGAAATGCTAATAATTTGTGAAAGGACTTTGATTACTTAAAAGTCTAGAATTTCAAATTCCACAAAAAAGTAGGAAATTAAAATTCTTCATTCTTACTTTCTCACCCTCTTCTCTCTTCTCTTTCTCTCATATTGTTTTATCTCTCTCCTCAGGCTCTTTCTTCTTCTTGTTTTTCTATATTAATGTTGACATAAAAATATTAATATTTGTATTTGTGAATTATTAAATAATTAAAAGTATTTATGAATTATTAAATATTAATATTAAAATTATTTTTGAATTATTAATATCTAAAAATTGGCTATTATTTATTTTTGGTAATGTTTAATAATAATATTTTAATTTTTAAAACACATATTTAACTGCATAAAAATAAAAATAAGTGACTTAGAAGTAAGAGCATACACAAGACATGCATGTTAAATGTGAATAACAGTTAAGATATTGGTTGAGATGGTCACTTATATATTTATTATCTATATATCTATATATATAATTAAATTTGAGTTCGTAGTCTCAAATATGAGACTATATTTTAATATTTTTATGATAGGTGGTTTTATTATAAAAGAATTTGATGAAATTTTATATGCTAGTAAAAAAAAACTTTTATATATTTTTTTATTATTAAATCATTATACATATTTGATAAAATAACACTACAAACATAGAAGAAATATAAGTTTTGTTTAATAATATATAATGTTAAAAATATATAAAACTTTATAATAAAATTGAATAATATCCAAAGTATATATCTTATTTTTATGTAAAAAATTTAATTGTACAAAGCAAGTACATATATACTAAGGCTTAAAATTCTTTACAATTAAAAAAAAACTGCATATGCTTTGGGCCGACTCCTCAGGTCTTTGTCTTCGTGCTTGGGAGGGACCCCGTGGGCCGACTTCTTAGGTCTTTATCTTCGTGCCTGGGAGGGACCCTATGGGCCGACTCCTCAGGTCTTTTGCTATTATATCTGTAAACGAATTCTCATTGTATTGGATTAGTAAAAATCAAAATTTTGATACATTTGGGATATACTTGGGCTTAGTTATAGTACAACCGAAGATTCATTGTGTTCCATGTCCAAGGGATTTTCTTACCATCGAGTTGCTCTAGGCAGTAGGCTCCTCAACTGACCTCTTCAGCTATTCTAAACGAGCCTTCCTATATAGGGGTAAGCTTGTTGCTATCGACAGTCCGCGTTACTTTCCTTGGGACCAAGTCGCTAGGCTTGAATCGTCGAGGGGCTAGTCTTCGCGCTTGGCGTCTAGCCGCTCTAGCCTTCATCGCGTACTCCTTGACTTGCACAATGTCGCGAGCTTCCTACAATAGGTCCAGGTTTACTCTTAGTTCGTCCTCGTTCTCGGTCGACTGGATCAAGGCAGTCTTGGGGGATGGCTCTCCAATCTCGACGAGGATGACAACTTCTATGCTAAAAGTCAAATGGAAAGGTGTCTCATTTGTGGAGTAGTTGGGGGTTGTGTGGTAAGACCAGAGCACTTGAGGGAGCTCCTCTGCCCATCTTCCTTTCGCCTCCTCGAGACGCCTCCACAGTTCCCTCAGGATGACACTGTTGGCGGCTTCAGCTTGCCCATTTGCTTAGGGGTGCTCCACCGATGTGAAGTGCTATTTTATCTTTAGTTGGGAACAGAAGCTTACAGTAGATCAGGATGCGAACTGAGTCCCGTTGTTTGAAACTATCTCGGTAGAGAGGCCAAAACGACATATTATCTTCTTCTAGTAGAAATGTTTGACCCTTTCTATCGAGATTGTGGCTACAAGCTCAGCCCCAATCCATTTTGGTGAAGTAATCTACCGCCATGATGAGGTACTTCACCTGACCGAGGGTAGGTGAGAATGATCCCAGGATATCCACCCCCCACTTGTGAAACGGGCAGGGCGAGGTGATGGAATGTAGCTGCTTTAGGGGTGTTGTGCTTACTTCTGCCAATCTCTGACACTTGTCACATCTTCTCACATACTCCATGCAGTTATTTTCCAATGTGGCCAATAGTAACCGGCCTTGGCAATCTTGCTGGCTAATGCTCGGCCTCCTATATACGTGCCACATACCCCTTCATGCACTTCCTTGAATACATATCGTGCCTCCTCGCCTTCGATACACCAGAGTAGCGGGAAAGAGAAGCCCCGCCTGTACAACTCTCCTCCAATGACGATGTACCTGGCTACGTCCCTGGCTACTTTCCTAGCTTCAGTAGTGTCAGTCAACAATAGCTCGTCCTTCAAGTATTCCATCAGTGGGCTCATCCACGTTCTCCTCCCCTCCACGCTACAAACTGTCGGCTCTTCGATGGTCGGCTGGCTTATGCTCTCATGTATGACCAACCATTGCACTCCTCTCCTATTTGTACTCCCCATTCACCTGACCCGTGACGAGTTTCAAGTTGCTCTTAGCTGTTAGAGTCTTCGCTTCTAGCTCCTTGGCCAGTCTCATTCCGGCCAACAAGTGCCTCATATTCGGCCTGGTTTTTGCTAGCTTTGAATTCGAAATGGAGTGATTGCTCAATCAGCACCTCGTTCAGTCCTTTTAATATCACCCCCGCTTCACTCCTGGATTGGTTGGATGCTCCATCCACGGATAAGATCCATCTGCTATTCTCCTCGGTCACCAATCCACTCGCTACCATCTCTGTGATGAAGTCAGTCAATGCCTGAGCTTTTACGTGGCCTCTACTCTCGTAGGATATGTCAAATTCGGAGAGTTGGACGCTCCAAGCTACCATCCTCCCGGCCAAGTCTGGTTTTCTCATGGGGTATCCTTGGAAATAGGGGCGAAGTCGCCTAGAGGTGATTACGAGGGTGAGGGTCGCCTTCTCTATCTTCTGGTACCTCCTCTCCGCGTCTTAGAGGACTTTGATTATGAAATACACCGGGTATTGTTCTCCCTCCTTCTCTTGCACTATCGCTGCTCTTATAGCGTCGTTCGCCACCAAGATATAAACCAGCAGGGAAATGCCGAGTGTTAGTTTCTTTAGGATTGGGGGGAGGCTAGTAGCGCCTTCAACCTTAAGAACGCTTCTTCGCTTTCGGCTGTCCACGTGATGGTGTCCCCCTTTTTGAGATTGTTGAATATGGGGACGACCGTCTTTGCTGACTGAGATAAGAATCACGATAGCGTGGTGATTCTCCCAGCTAGTTATTGTACCTCCTTAACCGTCTACGGGCTCCTCATATTAATGACTGCTTGGCACTTCTCTGGGTTGGCCTCTATCCCTCTCTCGGTCAACATGAATTCCAAGAATTTTCCTACCCGGACCCTAAAAGAGCACTTCTCAGGGTTCAACTTCAGTCTGTGTTTCCTCAACACCTGAAAAACTCTCCCCAGGGCCCTGTAATGGTTGGCTGCTACTGTGGTCTTCACCACCATGTCGTCCACATATACTTCCACGTCAATACCTATGATTTCTTTGAAGATCTTGTCCATTAAGCACTGGTAGGTTGCCCCAGCATTCTTTAGTCCAAAAGGAATCACCTTATAGCAATAGGTGCCTGAGTCTGTTATGAAGGCGGTCTTTGCCTCATCTTGAGGGTCCATCTTGATCTGGTTATAGCCTGAATACGTGTCCATGAAATTCAGGAGGGCGAAACTGGATGCCTTGTCTACTAACCGATCTATATTAGGCAGCGGATATGGATCCTTGGGGCAGGCTTTGTTTAGGTTGGTGTAGTCGGTGCATATGTGCCATTTTTCATTAGCTTTCTTTACCATGACCACATTGGCTAGCCACATAGGGTATTGTATCTCCCGGATGAATCCGACCGCGAGTAATTTCTTGGTTTCCTCTCGGGCTGTCTGTCATTTTTCCTCTCCTAACTTCCTCCTTCACTGAGCGACCGGCCGGCCGGTAGCTTGGGGAGATTGAGAAATGATGGCATAGGAAATTCGGCTCAATCCCGGGCATGTCGACCAGGCCCATGCGAACACGTCCCTATTCTCCCATAGGAACTCAACAAGGTGGCTCCCATCCTCGTGTGCCAGAATCGTTCCTATCTTGGTCTTGTGTGCTGGCTTTGGTCCTATGGTGACTTCCTTCAGCTCTTCGGCTGGGAGAGGCCTTTCACGCTCGTCCTCGCACTTGGGGTCTAGGTTTAGTCTAACATATATTCACACTCTCTCCTGCTCGAGATGGCTGGGAACCTATCCTTAAGTTGTCTTCATAGCACCGCCTGGCGACTCGGTGGTCGGCCCATACTCTTCCTACCTCCTGTCCCACTTGATATTTCATACACAAATGAAGTGTGGAGACCATGGCTCCCAATTTATTAAGGGTCGACCAACCCATGGTGATGTTATAGGAAGTGTCTACATCGACAACTATGTATAGCATCGAGATGGTGCGTGCATGCGTTCGTTCTCCAAATGTGGTCTCTAGTTCAATGACACTCTTTATTGCTACCTGTTCGCCAGCAAAGACATATAGCTTTCCTGTGCAGGCCTTCAAGTCGGCCGGCTGCAGGCCTAACTTTTTGCAAGTCGACCAGTATAAGATGTTGTCTAAGCTTCCTTGATCAATAAGGACCCTTTCTACTTTATAGTTGGCTGTCGCCACTAAAATTACCATTGACTCATCCTGTTTGGGTGGTTCGTACCACATGTCCCTCTCGCTGAAGGTGATTACCCGAGTAGGGGTTATGTTGGCCTTTCTCCGAATTGTTAGGACGCTACTGGCCTTTCGCTTACGACTTTTGTCTGTCCCGGCTACACTTACTCCGCCGCCGGAGATGGTTGTTATGACACCCCGATGTTGGGCATCCATCCTCTAGGGTGATCTACTTCTCTCCCTCCTTCTTTCCTCGTGTTTAGCATCGTCGTGGGCTTCTCTAGTTGACTCTCCTCCCTTCATTTTTCTAGCCAGCCTTGGGCTGGCCGGGGCCTTCTCGTTTCCTCTTCTAACGTACTGGCCCAAGTGTCCCTCTTGGATTAGCCTCTCTATATGCTCCTGTAGGGTGCGGTAGTCCTCCGTTGAGTGGCCATAGGTCCTATGGAATTCGCACCATTCCTGTAGGTTAGCTCCCATCTTTCATCCTTTCATCTCCTTCGGGTATTTCAACAAATAAGTGTGATAGATGTCGCGCAATATCTGCGCCCTTTTCTCACGTAGGGGGGGTAAGTGTCAAGGGGTAATCTCTCGGCTTGGGCGGATATTTTACTTCCCCCCTAGGGCCGCCTTGCGGTGCCAGCCGCATATCTCGTGCACCTGACTGCCTCTCGGCCTCCAACCGGTCGGCATGATCTTCCTCTACTTCAATATGCTTTTCTGCTCAAGTCCTTATCTCCTCCATACTCAAGGGCTTTCTCAATGCCAAGGAGTCGTTGAACTGACGGCTTTCAGCCCCTTCTGGAAAGCCTTCACAATGAATTTTTTATTTGGGTCATTTACCCTGATTGTGGCGTTATTAAACCGAGCTAGGTAGCTTTTGAGGGTTTCCCCCTTGTTCTGGCGGATGTCGAAGAGGTCAGGTACTTCCAAATGTTTCACCTTATTTATTGTGAACTGGGAGGCGAAAGAAGTTGCTTTTAACATTCTGACCAGTTTATGATTGTTTTGTTATTTTTCAATATTTTGTTGCTTTTCTATGCCCTTTTGTCACATATTTTTTGTTTCTATTTTTGTTTCCTTTCTATTTTTCTGTCTCTCTATCTTTTATTTTTCTATTTTTCTGTTTTTGATTCTATTCTTCACTGATGTTTTTCTATTTTAATTTAGTTATCTTTCTATTTTTCTATTTTTCTAATTATGTTATCTTTTTGTTCTTCTTTATGATTTTTAATTTTGTTAACAACACTTGTGCATTCTGATACTAGTATTATTTCTTCTTCTTCTGATCTTGATAATTCTGCTCCTAGATCCAATGAGGAAAGGAATCAGTTGCACATTGATGCCATGATGTATCAACCGTGGTGTCCTCAATATTCTGAATTGGATGGAGCCTGATCATATGAGAATTATCCATCTGAGCTAACAACTATGCCACCTGAGTTTTATGATTTTGCAGGTAACATTCACCATTTTGACAATGGAGGATCCATGACATCCAGAGGAAGGAATGAGATTGCTGCTGCTGACAATCAGAGATTTGAAGGATACATAGATGGATGTGGCATGTGTGGTTCTGTAGGACATTCATTCAATGATTATCCCATTTTGCAAGAACCACCACCTCCATTCAGACCACAACCGATACAAGAAAGTTCCTTAGAGGATTTAATGAAGCAATTGGCCATGAATAACATTCAATTCAAAAAGAATGTGTCTGCCATACAACAACCAGTGTAGCAGCCTAACAATTCACCTTCTTTAGAAGATTTGGTACAATAATTTCAACAAAATACCATGCAAATTCAGCAAAACAACATGCAATTTCAACAAAATGTAATTGCCACGGTGCAAGAGTTAACAACACAAATTGGTTAGCTGGCCACCACAATAAATCAGTTGCAGTTCAAAGATTTTGGACAAGTTCCTTTACTAATGTGAGATTTGTCTTGCTTTACTAATGTATTTTGCAAAATTGTTAGTGTGTAAAGAAGTACAGGTGTTATTGATATAAAAAAAATGAAGAGAATAGTGATAAGTCATATTTTAGACACTTTACAAGGGCTTAAGATGGGTATTATTGAGACTATTTGGTAACTAAGAACCACATCTTAGCTAAGATTCAAATTATAGGCCTAGAAATAGAGAAAATATAAATTTGTGCTAAATTGAGGATCTTAGCTAATAAAAGATTGGATTCATTTTATAGGCCAAATCTAGGAGCGTCTCGGCCCAAAAGAGTAACACCAGTAGTGATCTACCCCTACCATGCACAATTGTAACACCAGTAGTGATAGAGAAATTCATAGGAATTACAATCATAACAGTAAGAGAAAACAAACTCATTTCATTGGATAACAATGGTGGCGATACATGAAGTGTAGTGGATATAGGGAAAGAACTCAACTTCCCACGATGACTGCCAATGGTAGCTACAGTGTTCCACCGGATATGACTAGGTACAGAGGGGTTGAATCACTAGAGTGTGTTAGATACCTAGTCGGTCCTCTCTAGCAATCAACCGCTACCCAAACCCTAGTCCTACATCTACTCAACTTACTAGACGCCATTTGAAGCACCATGGAATCTCTGAGGAGGAAGTATGTGTACTTGGCTTGGCTATGGATAAGCTTTGCTTTTCTAACCAATGGACGAATTACATCTCCTTATTTATACATGTATGGACTAACTAACTTTCTAACAAAAATAACGGAAATAATTGTCATAACAGAAATAATAACTAAATAACTACATGCTAATTTCTAATTAGCCATGTGTTAATTCCTATTTGACCACACACTCGAATTTGCTGGAGTGGAGTTGGTCCTTGATGCTGGGATAGATCCGGATGGATGGGAGTTGGCTTCTAAAGTTGGCATTGTGGTGTTGGCTTTATCCAGTCGGGATAGAGTTGGCCTAACCAGGATGACTTCATTTGGCTGAATTGCCTTTGTCTGGACTCTAGTTTAACCTGCAAAATTAGACTACCCTTTTTGTTAGTTAAAATTCTCAAATTAGCATAGATTTGTATTTTCCCTATTTTTACCTTGGAAATTTGAATCTTAGCCAATACATGTTTCTTAACTACAAATTAGAGTTTATGATACCCATCTTAAGACCTTGTAGGGTGTCTAAATTATGAATTATCACTCCTTTTTAAGGTCAGGTGTCTCTTCTACTAAGGCTCCACTCATATAGTCTGATGCACTACATCATCCATAAAATTATAATGGTATAGCTCCACTATATCTTGGATATCTTTGTTTAGCCCATTTAGGAAACGAGTCATTATTGCCTCGTTGGACTCTAATACATTAGCCCTCATCAGAGCTACCTCCATATCCTTGAGATACTCTTCTATGCATTTAGATCCCTGATACATGCGTTGCAACTTGCTGTACAGATCCCTTGCATAAGATGTTGGTACAAACTTGGATCTCAATTCACGTTTGAGATCAACCCAAGTATCTACATGCCTCCTTCTCCCTTCTCTAATCTCCCTACAGAATTGATTCCACCATTCTAGTGCTTATCTAATGAACTCACACATGACTATTCTATACATGACTATTCTGACTTTCCCATGGTCATCATATAAGAGAATCAAGATTCACCACAAGCCTGATGGAGAACTTGATGAGAATTAAGTGTTCTAATCCAAGAAAAAGCAAGAGTCACTCACTTAATTGCTGAAAAGAAAATATTATTCAAAATGAACAAAGTTGTTACAAGTAGCCTAGACTTAGCTATTTATACATGAAAAAGGCATGCAGCCTATTTGAAAATTCCTAACTGGGCCTTAGGCCGTGAATCATGAGCAAACTCTGGTGAACCTTCCAACAAAGGCTGGCCCAATGGCTGTGTGCCCAAAGGTAAGAAGCTTTAGCCATTGCATCCAATAGCTTTCAAGCTTCATCTATTGCTCAAAGTTGACCTGAGGAGTCTTCATCCAAAGGCAACTAACTTAAGAGGTGCATTCCCTAAAAGGGGTCTTCCATCATCCAAAGGCAGCCAACATCCATAAGACTTAACATCCATAGGGATCGTCCAAACACATCATCCATATGGGTCATCCAAAGTACACCCCTCATCTAAAGGCTTTATAGAACCCTTAGAAGGCTTAACATATAATCTGAGCCTATCATCCAAATTAAAGGTCCATAAATGCTAAGTGCTTTTAAAAACACTACATGCATCCAAAGGCACTACATTCATCCATAAGGTACCATGCATACAAAGTGTCTTACGAGGCCTTCCCTACGTATTACAAGCTATGTACAGAAATATGCACATGCTCCTAAACTACACAAGGACATTTTAAAAACAAAAACAAATATGGTCCTACTTTGGATGCCCCTTACCCTCTAAGGAGGTTCATGTTCTTCTACACGTTAGTCACCAACTTCTTCAATCTACCCTTGGTTAGGAGTCCTTGCAGGTCATCCTCTATAGTTCACACAATGTCCTTTTGTGACTTTTCCTGGTCTCCCGGTTTGTATCACTACTCAAGGACCAAATTTGAGGCCAAATTCTCTTCAAGAAGGGGAAGATGATATATATATATATGGAAGGGCAAGGTCATATTCAACATGAAGGCTTCAAGAACATAGATTCCATTATACTAGAAGGTCCAATGACTAGAGGAAAGTGATAATTCAAATTTTATACACCTCACAAGGGCTTAAGATGGGTATTTTAGAGACTAATTGGTAGTCAAGAATCATATCTTAGCTAAGATTCATATCATGAACCTAAAAATATGGAAAGTATAAATCTGTGCTAATTTGAGGATCTTAGCTAATAAAAGATTGTAATCCTTTTGTAGGACAAAGTAATCTTAGCGCATCAAGAGAGTCTCAATCCAGGAGAGTCGTCTCGGCTAGATCGACTCCTTCTTGGACCGGTCGACTCTACAGCCTAGCAGCCCAAAAGAGCATGCGACCCAAGTGGAGTGGCATAATTAGGAGGCCCAGCCCAGGCGTGGTCATCCCATTTGCATCCAACTCAATTGCCATGTCACTCGTCTGCAAGAAACTTACAACACAAGGAGAATCATTAGAAGGGTAGATTAGGCAATCCATGATCTGTAATTTTGTAAGGTAAGTTATTTAGGGATAGTGTACAACACAAGATACCCAGATCGTGTATATATAGGGAACGTTAGGCACGTTTTAATCGTTGTTGAATTCATACCTAATTTCCAAATTCTTTGCATTCCATCTCTTCGCCCTCATCTCCATTCTCATGGTGGTGCACGGTGCTTTCAAAGGTGTCTCTCTCGATCGAGGAGGTATAGGTCAAGAATTGAGAGGTCAAAGGTTGTCAAAGGGGACCAATTGGCTTGCCAACACACTCTGATGGACCTGATCCTCAACGTCTTGGCTATCGACGGTGAACCATCGCCACCCTTCCATGGCGATTGTTGTGGAAGGCGGAATCATTGAATTCACACCTTGCGTTTGTACTCTATTTCTAAAAACACAAGTAGTTTCTATTACTTAACTCTTGATGATGAATCCTGCATTTTAATCTGCTTTACCGTGTCACAATTGCACATTGTAAAGTAGACCAACGTTAGACTAGGCCGATCGGAACCGATTTAACAACTTTAGTAGTAATCGATTAGAGAACCTAAAATCAACTCTGAGTTTAATCCCTACCAACTGATGAGGTAGCAATTGTGTAAATCATTGATATGGCAATGGACGAATGTTTGGTGATTGTCATAAGATGAATCTCAGGTTGATTCGGAGGCATAATCATGAGTGAAGGAAGTGGAACCAACTTGTTTATTGGGACTTAGCATGAATACAATAGTAGCAATAGAGGTAGTTTAGTTTAGATTGCATGTACTTTCTTACTTAGCTTATTTTCTGTCTTTATTTCCTACGCAACCAAACCCCCCTATTTCTTGCATTTAAGTCCGAAATCGAGTCAGTCCGACTTTGTTTCATTTGAGTCCGTACTTAGCCAAGACTGTGTCAGGTTCATCTCTGCCGAGATCGAATCGGATTAGTCTTTGTCGAGAGCGAGTAGGCATTCCACGCTTGAGTATTTTCTGCATTACTCTAGTTTTCACACTAAGGCATAATCGAAGCACTTGTGTCCTTAAGAGAATTCGACCTAGGGTTGACTATACTATAGTTAGCTTTAGTTTATTTGATGCGCATAAAGATGACTAAATACGAGCTTATCAGAAAGCTAAGGAAACTTTAAGAAAAAAGTGCACAAAGAGTTGGGCCTCCTAAAGGCCCAAGGAGGGTCCAATAGTGCCTCAACTTTGTATAGATTTTTAGTGTAATCATGGACTTTATGCACATGTTTTTAATCTCTAAACCACTACTTTTAAGTGATATTTTCTTGTAATAAACCTTAGTAGACTTGGAATCCAAATAACTCCTTTTCAGCCATTAGTGACTGAAAATTGGTGTCACTATTCCATGGCTTTTACTAGTTACGTTTTGGCTTGGCTTTGGGCCTTAGCTCTTGTGCCTTTTAGTTAGTTTTGTGATTAGATTAAGCTTCCTAATCATGATTAGTGTCAACCTATGTGAGGTCATTTTGTAATTAGTTTAATCACTTTTTTATTGAATGAAAATTATGCATTGCACTTTTGAAAGACTTTCTTTCTTCTCTTGTTCTTGAGCAAAAACCCTATTCTCATGAAGTTTCTAAGATACTTATAGTGAATCTCATTCTTTTTATCTAGTTCCAAAGGAATTAGTGACGAAAAACACCATCTCTTCCTTATCCATATTTTTTATCTATTATTTCAATTTATATTCCTAAAATTCTACACCTAATTTTAGAAAATCTCTAACTAGTTCTTGCTTGTTGATCCTTGGGTTTAAAACACTCATTTAGCGAGAACTCAAAACAAGTTTTTTTCCCAATACAACTTCACAACATAAACACTTGAATTCACACAAAAAATTCCAAAAACAACCCAAAACATCATCATATACCAATATGAACATACACCATTCACCAAAAACATCATTTCAATAACAAATCATAGATTTATGGCTCATCATGCTTATTTCTTTATTTTCAAGAGTTTCCATGGTAGATTTCAATACGAAGTGATATATAATGTTTTCATGCATTAATCGTCATCTCTAACTATCATACAATGTTATTCAACTACCAAAATGTGAAGAGACAAGCTTCCCTTACTTGGAATGAAGTTAGGATGAGATATCTTAAGTGGAGGGGCTTAACACTTACAATAATAGAGGTAGCAAAGGTATGGGAGAATTTCTCATATTCAAGAGGTGAAGAGAGCTTCTAAAGCTTAGCTGAAGATCATTTATAGGAGGTTTAATGCAATATAACCATGGGGAAAATGGGGTTTAGCTAACCAATGGTTAAATGAAGTTATGGAAGAGTGGACTTTGCCAAAATGGTAAAAGGATTGGCTGATTGTATTGAAAAAATATATGAAAGAGATATTGAAATTTGTGTGTATCAACTACACAACAAAGTCCGTTTCATATACACTTAATGTAATAAATATAGGAGATAATATCCTTATTTACACGATATGATGCCTAATTAAATAAGAAAATCAGTCCTAAAATATAAAAGAAGAATAAATCCTAAGAGATCATATATGATATTCTAAAATATTCTAAAATATAAAAGTGATATCATCATTTTTTTAATTTTCCAATAGATTGTATATTGCCCCAAATGGTAAGTTTTACTTTTGAATTTTATACCATAAGTGGTAAGGTAATTAAGTATAAATGGTATAATCACCTTTTGCCAAAAATAAAAACTCAATTGGTGATTTACCACGAAGTATGTGCTAATGACATTGGGAAGCAAGTAGATGACACTATGTTACTTTTGATATTTCTAAACTAAGTCATTTAGTCTTTTAAGGAAGGATATTACCTTGATAAATATGCATTAGATTGTTAAGGTTTTATTCAAGAATTTTCTCAAAAAACATGCAAACACTGAATTTATCAAGATTTCATACTGAAATTAAATTTAGTTTTATTTTGCAATGTATTTCAATCACTTAATTAATCACATAAGAAAACCTAGTATTATATTGAGGTCTTGTGGTTTCTTATTCCCATCATGCTAAAAAATGAATCTAAGAGTTAATCGCATAGATGAATCCAATTCTTGAAAAAAGAAGTTAGGCAATTACAAAGCATGTGACCTACATGCAGGCACAAGGCATGTGTATCTTACCGTATTTGTCGAGATGTATAACAGCAGTGAAGGAGCACCAAATAGGGATTGTCATTAGGTATCCTATCACAAGCATGTTGAGGATGTATCTCAAATACATCCCTAAAGCATGAGCATTCATAAATATTTAATAAAATACAAAATTATAAAAATACAACAAAATAAAAAGATAATTTTAAAATCTATATTTATATAAAAAAATTAAAACATATATTATATTAAAGATAAATTAGAATAACTTATGAATGTTTTTGTCTTCTCTAAACTAATTTGTGGTGGGCTAGGTCAACCTATCGACCTAAAAAAAGAAACTTTATTCCTTTTATGCAATTTGACATTTTACCGCTTATGATTTGGTTCATTATTACATAGCCACCTTGATAAAGTTATAATCCATCTTTCTAATAGTAAAATTATACATTAAAAATAATAAAATGACTATTTATTTTCTTATTGTTTAGTGTAAAACTATTATTTAATTTTTAATTATTGAAAGTAAAAGAAACTTTATATTGATTAAATTGAATAATACAATTTCTAATCTCCTTTTATAGGGTAACTACTTAAAGATAATATGAATAATAGAAAAATAAAGATAATCATTGTAGATAAACTACGATGATCACGATCTCCTAATGAGATATTTAGATATTTGTAACCTCTTACTGAGTTACCTATCATATCTTATCAAATATATATATCTCCAACACTCCCCCTCAAGTTGAAGCTTACTAAGCTTTCAACTTGTTATATGAAGAAAATTTTATTTCCCTACAAATAAAGATAAAAATTGAGTTTTCAAATAATAATTTAAATGCAACTCAGAGATGCTGGAGAAGTCAGAGAACATGTTGGAGACGTTAGATAAATTTGGTAGAAATATAGCTTAGCATAAATAGTTGGGACGTCCATTAGGCAAAGTCCACCTTTCTAAAAAAATCGCATTTGGAAGCTTCAAAAAATTCCCCACCAATCAATGTCGATGAGAGAGAAGTCTTCATTGGAATAAATGTTGGTGGGAAAGAAGTCACCACCAATCAACATTGATGAGAGAGAAGTCTTCATCGAAATAAACGTTGGTGAGAAAGAAGTCATCACTAATATGATTCATATGTAAGAAAAGATCCAAAGCTAATGAGCAAAAACTTAACCATTAAGTAAAAGTCACAACTCAAGGCATAACCACTAAACAAAAGCAAACATGTTTAACTACCTAAATAGGTAGAAACAAACCAAGAGCAAATGCTTAACCACCATAAACAGAAGCAATAGAGCTTAATCAGTAAGAGTAGAAGTCATGCTTTACCACCTAAGTAGGTAGAAGCAAACCAAGAACAAATGTTTAACCACCATAAAACATAAGCAATAAAGCTTAAACATCAAGAGTAGAGGCCAACCACAATACTTAACCACTCAAGAAAGCAGCTAAATGTATGAATGTGTAATCATCTTTGGCAGAAGCTTAAACCAATGCTTAACCACCAAACACAATACTTAACCACTCAAGAAAGAAGCCAAATGTATCAATGTGTAATCATCTTTTGGAAAAAGCTTAAACCAATGCTTAACCACTATATATAGAAGCTTTCATCAAAGAAAGTTGCAAGAAATCATTGAAATACAAATTTCTCTTAAAAAAATTCACAAGCACCATGTAAGCAATTCAGAAACCACAACCGCAACTTAGCAACGTAGAAACCACAACCGCAACTTAGCAAACTTATGGTTCAAAAGGAAAAATGAATTCAAAACATTTCATCAAATCGTTAGTGTACATAATAAATCTTGTTCTGATTTCCTCTAGATTCTCCCTTGCGTAGTGATAAGTCATATTTTATACACCTTACAGGGACCTAAGTTGAGTGTTTTTGGGATCATTTGAAGCTTAAGGATTGAGTCTTAGCTAAGATTCGCATTATGAACCTAGAAATAGAGAAAGTATAAATTTGTGCTAATGGTCTTAACTAATAAAAGATTCATCCCATTTTTGTAGGACAATTCTAAATGATTTTGGCCCATCAAGAGCCTTGGTCCAGGTGAGGCGTCCTGGTTAGACTGACTCGCCCAGGACCGGCCGGCTCTGCAGGTCCAGCAGCCGTGTGGAGTAGCCCAATCAACAATCCAATCTAGGTTTCTAGCACAACTCCAAGCCACGTCACTCTGGAAAAGCTTGTAGCGCAAGATACGCAAGGGTAGAATAGGAAAGGAAATATGTAATTTTGTTAGGATTCGTTAACTAGTGTGTTTAGCAAGGTCCAGCCCATCTATATATAGGAAGAGCTGGGCACGTTAAAAGGTGTGTGGAATTTAGACTAGACTCCATATACATTACATTCCATTCTCTCGTGCACATTTTTTATCCTAACGATGGTGCACGATTCTTCAATGGCTTTTCTCTCGATCGAGGAAGCGCAGGTCATGGACTGAGAGGCCGAAGGTTGTCAGAGCGGGCCGCTTGGCTTTCCATCACACTCTAGTGGACCTGATCCTCAACGCCTTGGCTAACAGAGGTGAACCATCACCATTTGATCAAGGCAATCGTCGAGGAAGACGGATTCACCGAATTCACACCCTGTGTTTGTATTTCGTTCTTAATAATATAAGTAGTGCTAATTCCAATCTCATGTTTGTGAATTCTTCACTTCAATCCGCTGGCTGTGTTGCGATTGCATATGGTAATGTGGACGAACTTTGAACTAGGCCGATTGAAACTGATTTAACAACCTCAATAGGTAATCAATTAGAGAACCTAAAATCAACTCTGAACTTAATCCTAGCCAACTAATGAGGTAGGGATTATGTAAATCCTCGGTATGGTAATGGACAAATGTTTGGAGATTGTCATAAGAGAATCCAAGGTTGATAGGGAACGTAAACTTGAGTGAACGAACCAAAACTGACTTAATTACTGGGACGTAATATGAATACAGTAGTAGTAGTAGTAGTAGCCTAGCTTAGTTGTATTTAGTTTCTTATTTTAATTGTTGTTTTACTTGATCTACAACCAACCCCTTGTTTCTTGCATTTCAGTCTGAAACTAAGTTAGTCCAACTCAATTGTGTCTGTTAGCACTTAGTCGAGACCGTGTCGGATACGGCTCTGCCATGTCTATATCGGACCAGTCTCTGCCGAGAGCAACTCGGCCTTGACCAAGAGTGAGTCTACATTCTACACTTGAATTTTGCATTACTTAGTTTTTGCACAAAGTAAGAAGAAAAACACTAAGGTGTTGCACAACCTATAACTTGATAATGCTCTGTTTTGAGCTTTCCAAAAACTTTTTTTTCTTCAATGGGAAGGCCATCTCCCACCATCGTAATCCCTCACGAATGCCACCGACATAATGGTCACCACACCCCCGACTTTGATGTCTTTGATGATTATCGCCACTGTTGAAGCCCTAGCTACGACTCATACAACCACCACATAGATCACTGTTGTTGCCATTCAAAATCACCCAAACACAAAAACCCTAGGCACACAAACGGAACTCTGAACGACAATGCTCTGCCAAATAAATTTGATAAAAAAAAATGGTGCATATCTGGATCGCAACTGCGGTGATTGGCAACGCTCTGATTCTAAGTCAGATGAGGAGTTGAAGGGTTTGAGCTACGGCGAATACCGAAGGCTCAAGAGGCAGAAGATGAGGAAAATGCTGAAGCACTACATCTGAAATGACATGTTGAGTTCTCCGTGGCGCGACACCAATGATTTGGAAGACTATAACAAACCCGATAAAATCTCTTATAGAGATGACATTGTTGGGAAGATTGACAAGGAGGTTAAACCAAGAAGAAAATCTGAATCTGATTTCGATTCTGAATTTGAGAAATCTGCCAATAGGAAGAGTTCATGTGGTTCTTCGAGTAGCAGATTTTGAATCTGAATCTGAATTAGAAGATCGTAGACGAAGAAAGAGTAAGAGGAATAGAAGAAGAAGAAGTAACAATAACAAGGTCACAAAGAAGATAATTTTTTTCTTGCTGTATTGAACCTAGGTTGTTCTTTTAGAAGACAATAATTGCAGGTGCTAACTATGGAAGCAATTTTATGACACCAAAAATAAACCCTACTTCATATGTATCCATAAAATATTCACTAAAGTAGGAGCTCACAATTTCTCCAAAGGTAGAAGAACCCCTGAAGATATCTTAAGGTGTTTTGTGACTCACCACGTGCCATATCCACAACTATTGAATCTACAACATCCAAGAAGGTGATAGAGAATAAAAAAAACATTATATTTGTTGTCAACATAAGTAGCCATCAAACTCCATGAGAGCGCACCGATCAACCTTGATAAAACACTAGATATGACCTTCTTCAATAACCAAAGAAGGGGACAGAATCACTAATAAACTCATACAAAGATTTGATAAGCCATGCAATGTAGAAAAGCCAGAACTCACAACTATCTCAACAAGGTCCAAGTGCAATGGTTCTTCTGGAAGGGATAATAGCAATCAAAGGGCAAAAAAAATAGCTGAGGCTTACAATAAAATAAAAGCACGAGTCATGGAAGGCATGATGGTTGGTAATGTGACCAAGGTTGCTTTCGTTCTCTTGGTCACTTTGGTCGTTATCATTCCATGCCTCGAGGCTAGCATTGGAAGGGTAAATTTATTTTTTGTTTTTCCAGTGCCTTAAGCAATTATAACACAGTGTTAGAGGCTGAATTATGAGCTACTAAAGTTTAAATGGAAATGGCATGTTCAGGGTTACACCACAGAGGATGGATTCACAGAGGTAAGAATCTGGGACTAGTAAATGGATTCTACTTTTTCCTTTGCCTTCTCTTTTGACTACTCACTTTGCTTCGTTGCAATCCTTTTCTTTTTGTCCAAACTTAAATTTGGAAGTTCCTTAGCTCCCAAGATAATGACTT
>JAENHJ010000202.1:665151-1115755 GCA_025330945.1 Mucuna pruriens
AGCACAATTGTTGGTTGATGGGTCAGTGCTGCCAATACCAAAGTTCAGGGTTCTTTGTAGTCCTAAACTTTGTGTTCTGGCTGTGCCCGGTTCTCACTTTTTGTAATTAAAACCATGCAGATCTATGCGGAACAAATGTGTTTCTAGGAAGATAGAGTTTTTTCTTTTTATTGAGTATACTCATTTTGATTAATTTGTAAGTTATATATACGAACTTAATTCATTTTTTAACAAATTGAAGCCTTCTCGATTTTAATCACCTCATTCCGTGCTGCTTAATTTTTAAAATTGCATTCTGATGGTATTAGATTGGACTAATAGGTGCTGCTTTCGGGTAATTGCTGGCATTAATTTTTTTAATTCGAAGTTGACCTTTGAATTAGTTAATTAAGAAGAAACCGTGAGTGCCAAGTATCTCTTAGAAATTAGAATTTTATATTATCTCGTAAGTTGTAATTAAATGTAATTTTTTTTATTTTACAATAAAAGACTAATATTGTAAGAATATTTCATTTGATGATGTTTAATAACTCACCAATTTAATGATACACTTGTAAGTTTTCAAAATTAAATAAATGATACACTTGTAATGAGTTCATTACACTCATGACTTGAGTGTAATTCAATAAGGTTGATGTGGGCCTTATCCCATTATCTAGGCTTGTAATGAAATAATTACTATGTTGATATTTTAAAGAAGGGATTAGTTTTAGTTTTAACCATCTATTTCAATTATATGTTGAAATTTACTTCCCTCGTGCTTTCATATCTCTCACTTGATTACATTTACTTCCGTTGAGGAAAAAAGAACTGAATCAAAAGTCAAATTTATAATTTATCAAATGTGAGACTTGGTGTTACTCTATTCAACCAACTCAGAGTAGCTCTACAATTGTTTTACACATACAGAGTGTCCAAATCAATTTATATATAATCAAGGCGCTTTTATACTCCAAAACTTTGATGTATTTGTCTTGTCCCACTAATTAACAAGGCGGATTTAGCTTTCGGCGTTGTCCATACTGTGTTTCACAAGTATGTTAATTTAATAAGTATCTAAATATCATATAATTATTAATTTTTTTTGTTTAGTAACAATGTTTAGATTGTATACAACAAAACTAATCTAGAACCATCTTGCCGTATGGATCACACTACCAATTATTTCCCATGCTTCAAACTAAATGAAAAATATTTTTGAGGAGTTTGGTTTGACATGATTCAATAATTTTCTGGTTTGAAACCGAGTGAAAATCACAAAGATGACGATCTAATAATTAGGGAGACATCTAACATGGCCCTTTAATTGAAAAAGTGGTGTATGGTAGACCAATTTAACAATAATTGTTGGATATATGTTTAAACTAATTAATAGACAAGTTGAATATTTGTTACTAGATAAAGTTGTTTGAGCAATATGCTATGTTAAACTAAAAAGAGGAACGATAGCGAGAGTATCTAAGACACTCATTTCTCTGAGAACGCGAATTATAAATTTTGGTGGAATTTATTTAATCAACCTTTTGGATATATTGGTAGGTTCTATAAAAAAAATTGATGATTTTTAATAAATTTTAATTAATAAAAGAGAGTAAAAAAGAATGTACGAGAAAGTTATGTTAATATTTCTGAACTAAAAATATTGCTTGTTTAGCAGAATAATCCCAATGACGAAAGTGCAGTGATTGGAGTTGAACACTAGCAAAAAGTAGCAATTCACCTCAAAGAAGATGAAATTCGGTATACGAGTTTGCAAGGGTTGGTTGAAATGTGTTTTAGTCATAGGTTCTCTAAATCCCTATGTAAGTTCTTAAACACCATTAATTAGTAACTTAGGAGTTCAGTGTGGTAGGTTAATTGTAGCACTAATGTGTTGGGATAACGGATTTGGCGAGGCTGGTTCAAGAATTCGTGGCTTATAGACGTGAGTCTCAATGAAGTGCGGCAAGTAGGAGTTCAATGACTTGTGAGGAATATCTATTTTCATTCTTCTACTATGTCGATTGTTGACGTTGTTCATTATCTACTTCCATGATGTTCTTCATTTTGGACCAAGTTAAGAACCACTAAAGTCGTAGAAATTGTGACTCTTTGTCCAAAACACAGATGGCTAAACACAAATGTTTTGTTCTCATTCAAAAAACTGATATTTTAAGTTGTGTTTATCAATTCCTTGCAGTAAACGCATTGTCGTTTTATTTGACATGAAACTGTGGCTAAATGGTGTAAGATGATACCTTTTGAGTATTTTATGTTGGGTTAGATATTTTGTTACTAATTGCATTAACAAGTTTGTATAACAGCATAAGCTACAATGATCACCATTATATTTTGTCTTGTCCCTCAATGGGAGATGTATATACAAGAACAATTCAATAAGGACAATTCAAGATTCAAGAATGCGAAGGATGAGGATTTGAGAGGATTAGCAAGATTGGGAGTATGATATTCAAGAACTAGCTACTAGCTAGCTAGTAATGTTGTGGAATGGAATCTCAAGCATGGGATTCTCATAATTAAGTTCTTTAGATTATGTTTTCAATTCCGTTGGACTAATGTTCTATTAACGTTTGAAGTTAATATATTCTAATCATTTTTTTGAAAGTTAATATTTTATAGGTGATTCTAATTGGATTGTCGAAGGATAAATTCAAAAGAAAATTTAGTTTTATGTGACTCTAAAATATTAATATGATAATTTTCTACAGAAAATCATTTCCCTGGATTTCAATGGCTTACGGTAAAATTGTTTGAAAGAAATTTTATAATTTTTATTAATTATTTAAACATATTTTTTTAATACAATTACATCAATTATTTATTTATTTATTTAATGATTATAATATTAAGTAGTCTAATTTAAATGATAATTAGAATTTGTAAAAAGTAATAGGTTGATATTGGATACGGTTATATTCCTGACACAAAATCTAAAAATCACTTTTTATTTTTTTAATAAAAAAGAAAAACAGAAATCCTTTAAGAAAGTAAGGTGATATGATAGTAGAATATCACAAATCAATTACATATGACTATTAAAGATTTTGCTGTATTTTTTAATCAATTTTCATATATCTAAGTATTTTAATAAGTTTAGAAACTTTGATAAACTAAAATGACATAATATGATAGAAATGTGTGTAATTTATAAAGATACAAAATTCCTACATAATTTCTATTATGTAGACGAACTCCAATTAGTCTTCCAAGGTTGTTGCTGTTACGAGGCTCCTAAATATTTAGTAAAGATAGGTGTGTGTGGGGAGTTATGTTTCAGTCCCCAAACAGAAGCAGTTTAGTACTTTGATAAAGATATTTTATCTCGAAATAGCCGGAATGGATCCCTTCAAGTATGGTAGGATTAATTGCTGACATCAATATCTCAACGTAAAGATGTCAACCGCGGGCAGGATAGCCTTCGGAACAATTTCTTTGGATTGAGGGTGGGAAAATATCTAAATGTTGTCAAGATTTAAGATAAGGAAATGAAGAACTTTGTTGCTGAAAAGGAGAAATTGTATTGTATTCGTGAAGAGAGTATTGCTGCAATGAAGCGGATGCAGATGGAGAAAATGTTTGATAAGGAGCTAGACTCAAGAAATAGTACCCCCCATCTCATTCGGGAAAAAAGTTCAATTAATGGTATCTAATCTGGCAGAAAACCGGCTAGTAGGACCAAATTCATGAATATTCATATTAAGTAATACGTTCTATTGCAAATGATATTATATTATGCAGATTCTACTAGAGTTGAAAGGTTATAGATTGAGAATAGCAATCACAATGGGTAGGATACCCTTCTTCATATTCGTGCTTAAAAAAAAATACTTTACTCATTTTCATACCAACATTGGTAGCCACTTTAATTTTTATTTTTGTTTACATAAAACCTATATACTCATATATGTATCGGTTACCTGCATTTTAGGTATTGGTCAAGTAAATAAATTAATAAAAAAATATTAATTAAAATTTTGATACAACTAAATTAAAAATTCACTCTTAAATAATTTTATACAGAATCTTAAATCATTCAAGCATAATATTAAAATTATTGAAACATAATATTAAAAATATTGAAACATAATTTTAAATCATTTAAATATGAGTCATATATAAACAAACAAAATTATAAATATAATTATCTATCCTAATCATTCTTAAATATAATAATTTAATTATTTAATCTTAATTTATTTAAATTTAATATTCTATTGTATACTTTTACTAACTAAAGTAATAATTAATAATATTATATATTTATAATATTTTAATTAAATTATTATATTGTGGGCATGGAGCCGGTGGGTACTACAGTACCCATCTCCGTTAAAGTTTGGGAACAAATACTTGTTTCGAACCCATTCTCAATAAAATATCACCTTTAACTTCCAAATTATGTTATTGTATTAAAAATAAGTTATTATTTAATGTAAAAAGAAAAGTACTTATTACATTTGTCATAATTATGCTATTGTATTAAAAATAAATTATTATTTAATATAAAAAAGTACTTATTACATTCCTTGTAATTTTTTTAGAAAATTATTCTTCACAACAGGATTATCAATAATCAAAAGTATGATTTATTGTTAATTTATTGACTTAAATATGTACATTTGAAAAATAAAGTATTTTTCTATTAAATAAAATAAATTATTATATTAAAATTTAAAAACATTTAATATTTTTAGTAATTAAAAACAATTTAGATTTTTTGGGCTTATCATATTATAAGTGTAAAATATCAATTTTAATCTTCGTTTAAAAGTTTAATTAACAACCTCCAATAAAATCTATCATATTTTTTTTTTATTTATATAACTTAAGCAAAAATCTTAGGAACCCATTTGGAGTAGTGTTAGTGATAAGTTTTAAAATTTTCAAAAATCAAAATCAATTTTTACTTTTATTTTAAAAATTAATTTTTAGTTTTAAAATAGACCTATCTTTTGAAAGTTTTTTTACGATAATAACAATAATTGTGGTAATACAGTAACCACAATGTTGGTGGTTTAGTGATTTAGTGAAATGATGTGCGTTACTTGTTGGAACTAAAAATTAAATTTATAATTTTTATTAGCTTAAAAAATAAATATATAAATATTTTAAAATTAAATTAAAAATTACTTTGACTCTATTTTATCTAAATAGATTTTATTTTGAAAATTATATTTGAAAACAAAAAAATTACTATCACCCCTTACAAATTTGAGTCCAATTTCATTAAACCAACATAATATTAGTATAATATGAGTAAAACACTGAAGTTGTTTACAAACACTCCTTGACTAAGATGTACAAAATGGAAAAAGTCAGTCAAAATATTAAAGAGTCCTTTTTAGTTTCCTGTTAGCTTAAAAAGACCTGCCTAATGTAGTAATCGAGGATCAGAGCTGAAGCGATATTTTCTAAATAGACATTTTAATAAAGGAAAATTTTAAAGAACACTCTGCATCTGTTCTACATAAAGCCGCATCTAATTCTAACACACCGTAAGCATTATACGTTTTCTAATGATATTTTCCTTTAGCTCTCGGTGATATAACGGTGGAGTTTTTCTCAGCTCAAATTTGGGACAGCAATGTGCTGTGTATTCCGCAGTGAATGAGTAAGAATGTTACCAAGGGCCTTTCCATATATGATTTTAATTTTCATTTTAGGCCAATGAGCTTGGAAATCAATGATATTTGGAAGAATTGTCAAAGGGGAGAGGATCAAACTTTGGAGAGCAAAGAGCCCTGAGCTGAGTATACCTTTGAATGTCAAAATTGTGAAGCTTGATGAGGCGCTTCTGCTTGGAGGTGAAACGGGATTGGTAGAAGCCTTCAAAGGAAGGTTCCTTTGAGGTTCGGAGGAAGAAAGTGTAGCCAGCCATGAAGTAAATTGAGGTGACATAGAAGCATATGGGTTCCATCACATCCCAGCTAAGCTCCCAAAATGTGAGCCTCATGAATGCCAATGTTTGCAACATCAAGAAACCCAACCCGCCCCACAGCTCACGCCGAACCATGCTCTCGGCTCTCTTGTCAATGCCCAACTTCTTTCTCTCCATTTCTTCCAATTCTTTTCTTACTGACTCCTGCACCTTGCCTCCTGCTACTGGGATCAGACATTCGATGGCTTTTGCTACCTGTACCACAAATTATAGAATTTGGGTAAAACATTTCGCTTAACTACATTTGGTTTTTCCTCTATCAAATTATAACTTTTTCAAATTGTACCCAATAACAACATACGATAACAACATTACTAATTACCATCACCTAAATAAACCAAACCTTTCACCCGCCCACCTAATTATAAAAGAACTAAATTCTGTAAATCCCACCCTCAAAAAAAAAAAAAAAAAATTCACATGCAGGGGAGGGGTCTGATGAGCTGGACTCTTTATTGTATACCATTTTAATCCTATTTTAAAATTAATTTGGGGTCAGCAATGGCAAGGACACCTTCAAGTAAATCCCTATCCAAACAAACACTAGATTTTTCTCTCCTTTTTTATTAAAAAAAAATCCTAAATTTCCCGTTAGTAAAGCCCCAGAATGATAAAATTGAATGAGTGATGGTGATGGATGAAAGCTGGTGAGCTTTTGCAGTCCTTTACAGCCCTAATTTACCACCTCAAACGTGGAATCCTTACACTTTCTAGATCTTGAGAAACAACATAGTTTCAATTTCCTGTCGAAAAAACACAAGAAATAATCATAAAAAAGATTATCAGTTTTCGGTAGTCTCCAAAACACGAGAAGAAGCATGTGATGTAAAAAACCTATCTCGATCTCCATCATCACCCCTCTGTAACATCCCAGAAATTAAAACACAACCCAACAAAAACACATAAAAAAATAGCAAAAAAATAAATAAAGCATCGTAGTATTTGATTGGAGTAAAAGAAAAAGGAAAAAGGAAAAAGGAATCAACCTGCTCGGGCCTGAGAAACACGACATCACCCAAAACAATCACAGCGGCAGAATCGTCCAACATCTTGGCGATCCCCACCGCTTGATCCTGATCCGAACAATTCTCCATGCAGATCCGAACGAATTCCGAAAACGTTATGCAACTCTTTCGGGTCTCTCTCAGCTTTGATTTCACCATCTCCACCTGCGCCACCTTTAGCAATTTCCTCGCGTCCTTCACTGTCACTCCCTCTTCCTTTCCGCCGTGCATCGGCGCCGGCGCCGGCGACGTCAGCCCCTCCAACCGGATCCGGCTCCGAGCAATATCCATGGCCCTCAGCTGGTGGAGAAGGTTTCCGGCGAGTTGCGGCGAATGGAAGAGGCCGTTGTCTCCGGGATCATCGAGCACGGTGGTTCTGGGCGAAACCGAAACTCTTCCGATGACCGAGGACGAGGAAATGCGACAATTGTTGAGGGTTTGCGACGATAATTTGGTGATGTTGAAGAGCCGTTGAGTAAGGGTTTTCCTGAACGACATGGACACGGTGACGGAGTAGAGAGAGAACTTAAGGTAAAAGAGGCTTGTTGTTGTGTTTGACGAAAAGGATGGCTCTGGGAACTTGGTTATATAGGTGTTCCAAACAAATGGAGCACAGATAACGTTTACACGCGAGATATTTTCAAAAAACGCGAGATGGTGGTTAGAATTTAGAACCTAACTACTGGCTTGTGTTGAATGGGATGGATATATGGTTGGTAAAGTGAGATGCGATAAATTGAAAATCAAAATTATCACGATGAGAAGAATCCTGAAAGAGAGGAAGAATGGCCGGCCACGTGGTCGGTCGAAGATTGAAGAAAAAATAAGAGATGGATTTGGAACCGTGGGATTGTAGAGGATGCTCTTTGCTGACTAGGTTGTGACCGGGCCAGGTTAAAACTGCAATGGGAACAATGACACGCAAGCCATCCTCATCTTCTCATTAAATATTCAAAATTAGATTTTCTTCATTATTATTATTTTATTTTCAAGCTTAAAAAAGGTAAAAATTTGCATCTCAACCGTTTAAAGGTGTGGATAGAGAGAAAGAATGAAGCGAAAAAGTAGGAGTGGCGGCCCCAAGTTGCTGCGTCCACGCGAACATGTCGCCACGTATCTCTTACCCAGACTCGGTTTCTTTTGCTACCACTCACGGGATTGTGTTTTTTTCACGCAATCGGATTTATAATATATTCTTTAAATATAAATTAAAATACATCTTGAGAATTTCATTTTCTTTACTTTTAAAATTAAATTATATTAATATTTTTAAATATATATTTCACACTTATTTGAACATTTTTTTAATTATTTCAAATCTACAAGCTCTAGGCTTCCAACTCAGGTTTGTTAAGACGACTCGTTTATATAAATTAAAAGCCTTGGTTACCGTAAAGTCAAGATAATTTAACTGACATTACCGTCTAGGTTCGGAAAGCATCTAACTGAACAACCTTGAATTTTTTTTTTTATATGAAAAAACAAACTATTTGGATTTATGTTATTGATTTACATCAATATTTTACTTTTCATATTAAAAAAAATACTTTTTATATGTTTATTTTAACGCTTCTGTTATTTTAACAGTATGAGATACTAGATATAATTATTTTTTATTTATATACACAATTTTTATTGTCTTATTTTAACTTCGAAAATGATGAATACTGCATATGCAACGTATAAAACACTTTTATGTTAAATTGAATATTTGAATTTAAATGGTTTAAATTTGCTGAATAGTTTAATATTTTGGTGGGATTGTAAAAAAAAATAGGTAGGTAATTTTCTGTTCAACCAAAATAAGCCGTGTCATAGTCAAATAAAATAAAACATAATCAAATATTTATAACAGTTCAACAAAAGATTTTGACCATGAAATAAACAAATGTTCTTTTTAAAAAAATATTTTCTTTTATAAATAATTATGAAAATACAAAAATATATTTTAATTGAATACCTTATAAGTAATTATATAATAACATATAAAATATATTTTAATTGAATACCTTATAAGTAATTATATAATAACATATAAGATGTATTTTAATTGAATACCTTCCGGTGCTTATTAACACACCTGTCAAATTTATACAATTTTTCTTCATCTTTAAAAAGTCAAAACGTCACCATATTAAGTTATTATGATTAATTTTAACGACTCTCTCATTGGAGTCTTAAGTAGTACAGTATCTGTATATTCACTCTGATCTTTATGCATGCTTTTAAACTGTTTGTATATATTAATATAATAGTACAGTATATGATAAATCTATTTTTATAATTTATAACTAATATGAATAAGCTAATATTTATATATGCATATGTGAAGACTAATTAGTATTTATTTTTTATTTACAAATGTACCCATTGTAATGCTAAAACATTGAGAAACTTAGTAAAGTGTATAAAATACTTTTATCCCCGATTAATTTTAACAATGTCCACTAACCAGAGTTATGATGCCTGGCTTCATGTTGCTTTATTGGATGCAACTGATTTTTGTGTCCAATAGTTGGGGTGCATTTTAATAAAATTATCTAAATATATGATTATTTAACACTAAAACTGAGACAGAGAATCACCATTTTTATAGTATAAGAAACCAGTGCATTGGCAATCATTTGTAATAATAAATAGTGTAATTAAATCGGTCAATTATTCATTTCCTTAAAATAAATATTTATTAGCTTCTATTAAAACAATGCTAGGTGGGTTTAACTTAGTGGTTAAATCAGAATGTAAGTTCAATTTTATGATATAATATCATAATATTTTTGGTAACGGGAAAATGAACAAAAAATAATAATAACAATAATATATCATAATATGCATGTAATGATGTTAAAAGTAATAATAATGATAATTTAGTCATGCTTAACTTCAATAGAATTTTATCTAATAAAAAAATTATTAAAAAAAATAATTTAATAATTAAATAGCATTTATGTCTTATCATTTTAAAAACAAAATGAAAATTTTATTTTATTTACCTGTAAACAAAATTATTTTATATTATTAATATATATACTCTATTTTCTCTTAATATCTTACATGTTATTTAGATATTTTGAAAATAAGGTATAGTTGATCCAAAATTTATATAAACAAACTAACAATTAATAGTGAGAATATATTAATCCAATCATTTTAATATATTATTTATATTTTAATCCATGTCAACTCAGTTTATGTGTGCTGTTGTCGTCATCTGGTTTGACATAATTTTTTCCAATGCCTTGTGGACAATGATTTTGATTTGCCCCGCCCCTTCCTGAAAGTTGGGTGCCACCGTTTTCAACTTGAATTAGAAACATAATGTCACTTTGCCAAATACAAAAAGATGAAGCTATTCAAGATAATTTAGACGTTTCTATACTGGTAAATAAAGTAGGCAATTTAACCTGTATTTATCATCTGTAGGTGCAAAAAGGCTATGTAGTCTACAATAGAAGACCCGCTACAGAGAAAATAGTAGATACTTTAACGTGTTGCTTTAAATTTTGAATTTAAAAAAAAAAAATAAAGAGTATAAAGTCGTCATCTCAAAAAATTTTGAAAAGGAGAAGATTTTTTCTTTTGAATCAGAGTTCAGGTTCGAGAGTCGATTACGTGTTGAGAGGTATTAACACCTTATAATGTGCACCTAAAACGATTATCTTAACAAAATACGTGAAACTGATTATGATTTTCAAATTATAATATTTACTTTCTAAGAATAAATAAAGTAGGATTGATTAAGTAGAATAAACTGAAATATTAGCATTAAGGACGATTATTTTTGTTTTTTTATACTTGAGGTTGACAGAATGAACAGACAATATGGAATGGAGAGAAAGAGAATCAAAGTGCATTTTATTTGATAATCGTTTGAAAAAGAAGCATACAAACCCATTTGACAAAAGGTTCCTAAAAGCCTCAGGCAAGGCGAATAGGAGTTGCATTCCAATTGTTTTGAAATGGATTAAAGACTACACAAAACGGTGATCCCTTAATCGCGAAGGCTCTTCATGGGATGCATGATTGTAAGGACGGATTACTTCCAACATTTGGGCTATTTTCTTCAAAGCTTAGTAATCTTGCATCCATCAAGTCTCGCATCTTGTGCTTCAACCTCTAACACCTTTCAGTGGTGTGACTGATGGTGCCTGCATGGTAATCACACTTGGCATTTAGGTCATAATTCTTTAGATAGGGTGGTTGAAGAGACTTCAAAGGGAAAGGAACAATCAAAGAGTTTGGAACCAAATGGGTCAAAAGTTCAGTGTAGGTCATGGGAATTGAGGTGAATGTTCTGACCGGGTTGCTTTCCCTTCTTGAGATGTTGTTTATGTTGGGTTGTCGAATCCCTGGCAGGTCTACTTATGTGGATGGAGATGGAGAAATTTGTAGTAGTGGTGGTTCCAGTTGGAAAGGTTGTTGGTACGTAGGCCAAGATTGACGGTGTGGGAGGTTTAGTGTGGAGGCAACCATGTTGCTTTCTCCTTCCTTTCCTTCATTGGTGGTTGTAGGGAGTTTGTTAGCACAGGTTGTTGCACCTTCTAGAGCAATCTTTCCTCTCCCCATTCCCACTTCAACCCTTTCTCCAATAATGACTAAGTCTTAAATGTTCGATGATACATTTCCGACCATCTTCTCGTAGAATGGTGGTTGGAGTGAATCAATGAAAATTGTAATCATTTCCTTATCGGATAAAGGGGTTGGATTCGGGCAGCTAATTCCCTCCAGTGTGGAGCATACTCTTTGAAAGCTTTTGCCCCTTTCTTCATCATGCTCTGTAATTGGGAGCGATCAGGAGCCAAATCCATATTGTACTTGTACTGTTTAAGGAAAGTCTCTACCAGATTCTTCTAAGTTTGGACGCGTTCATGATTTAAACTCATGTACCATCTGAGAGTGACTCCCAAAAGGCTTTCTTGAAAAAAGTGGATTAGCAATTTGTCATCATGGGCATGTGAGGCCATCTTCCTACAATACATGATGAGGTGATTTTTTGGACATGTGTTCCCTTTGTATTTGTCAAATTCTAGCAACTTGAATTTCGAAGGGATTACAATGTTGGAAATCAAGCACAGGTTGGTCACATTAAAGTCAGAGTAATCAGCCCCCTCTATGGCCTTCAGTCTTTCTTCAAAGAGTCGTAGCGTTTTGATGGAATGAGGGTCTTCATGTTGATAGGGCTACAAACCGTCCGTTGGTGTCGGATTAACGGGTTGGTGGTTCAGGGCGTCATGAGTAGGGGTGGAATGAATGTTTGTGCGTTATTGTTTTCAAGGTATGGGTTTTGATGTTGTGTCTAGTTTTGTGGGTTTGAGGTGGTAGCATGGGGGTTAGCATTGTTGTTCACAGATGGTGTATAGCCGGGAGGAAGCCCATATGAAAGGTACTAGGTTTGGTTATGGGGCTAGTATGGTATGAATCTTGGAGGATGGTGAGGAGTGACTTGAGGCTGCTCTGGTGCACTCTTGTTATGATCTTGCATCGACTGTAGTATCTCTAGTATTTGATCCATTTGTTCCTTCAGTTGATTGATGTCGTTCCTTAAAGCCTCATGTCGTTCTTCTAAATTGTCCACAACTATCTCCATCAGTTTTGTCTTAGAACGTGTCCCGTAGGGGTGCCACAGGGATATCTTCTTGGATTGGGTCTTTGTTTTCTTATTAATATTGGCTGGCTATTTGGCGTGCGATGGAATGCAAATGCAATGGAGTGCAACACCTGAATTGGAATGCGAGGTTGTTAGAGAGAAAAAAGATGGATGCAAAATGCAATTCATGCTATGTTTTTCTTTTCCTTATGATCGAATCTAATTTCCTAAGATGAAATCAAGAGAATCAGACACGGTCAGAATTGAATTGAAAGTGGCACGAAGTCGAATTGGAAATGGCCTGAGACTAAGACACAATTTGAAGACGCAACATGGGATCAAGTTGAAGTGGAAACAGTACGGAGCCGAATTGGAAACGACATGGGGTCGAGACAAAATTTGAAGAAATGGCATGGAGCCAAATTAAAGTAGAAACGACACGGAGCCGAATTGAAAACGGCATGGGGCCAGGACAAAATTGAAGAAATGACATGGAGCTAGATTGAAGTGGAAATGACACGAAGCCAAATTGAAAATGGCATGGGATTGGAACAAAATTTGAAGAAATGGTACGGAGCCAGATTGAAGTGGAAAGAACACGGGGCTGGGACAAAAAATTGAAGATGTGGACAGGTGGAAATGGTAACGGCACAGGGGTCAAGACGAGATTGAAGTAGTGGCACGAAGCCAAATTGACATGGAAACGATACGGAGCCAACTTAGAAACGGCACAAGGCCAGGATAAAATTGAAGTGGCATGGGGCCTAAAAGAATTGGAAGCGGCACAGGGTCGGACTGGTAGCAGCACGGAGGCCGAAATGGATCCGACATGGGCGTCGGATTGAAACTAGTAGTGACCAGTCGTGTGATGGTTCAAATCTCAGTAGAACCGAAAGCGGAAGTCTCCTTATGTGTCTTAAGTCAAAACATGATAGTTCAACGTACTAGATTCTATGTTTATTATGTGATTCTTAGTGATGGAATGTTCTATTTCTCACAGTTTTGACCTTTAGAGCTTAATATCCATTTCGCAAAGTCCCCACAAATAGGAAGTACATCCATGATGTGGATATTCGCAAAAGGATCTTGCTCTAGATGAGATTTTCGTAATAACTAAATAGGGAGTGCACCCCAAGGTGGCTATGACTACTCATCTCTCACTCCCTAGGTTACACTCAGGTCCGGGCATAGGACCTTACTCGTAGTGCATGAGTTGTGTATATGTAGTGTGTGTAGAAAACTATCCAAAGATTTGCCCATGCTGAAAAACATAATAATCGCATTTACATGTCCTCTATCCTGAGGTTCAGACCAAATAAAGCATATAATGTAAATAAATACATGCAAATAAAAACAAGGATGTAAACTAAAGAGACGGATAAAGCAAATGAAAGGCAAAAACAACAAAGAAGAAGTCACTAATTTCATGCATCTAATTATACAGGCTTGACACTTAAAAATGTTCCCAGTGGAGTCGCCATCTGTCACAACCTAAATCATGATGAGGACGGTAAAAACTATTTATTTTAGAATTTGAATCCCTTCTAGGGAAGGAATAAGGAGTATGAAGTCGTCACCAGTGCTTTTAAGGAAAGTGTCAGAAAATCTTAGAAAGGATAAGGCTTGGTCTTTGAAATTAGAGTTCAGGTTTGGAAGTCGATTACGTGTCAGGAAGGTATTAGCACCCTACAACGTCCACCCTAAGGCGATTATCCTGACTAGATGCGTGGAACTAGTTATGACTTCTAAATTGTAATATTTACCTTTCAAAAATAAACAAAGTAGGGTTGACTAAGGAGGGGAAGAGGATATATTTTGGGATTTTTGAACTTGACAAGAGTTACATCTTGCTCTTACGTATCTCATTATGTAATGGAGAATTCAAAATTTATGTAGTTATGGCTGAGCCTTGTGAGCTAAAGGGGAATGCCGATACTGAATAAACTGCAAGGAGATGCCAACTAGGTGTTAATGGGGATAAAATGTCAACTAGGAAACGACGTGGATAAGAGGCCGACTATGAGTCGGCAGGAACGAGACCTATGGTCCGACTATGTATTAGATAGTCTATATATGTTATCTGGCTCGGGATAAGGTACCGAATAGAGATAAAACCGATCTGATGTCGGCTAGCCGACTGGGGTATTGATGGTTTCATTCAAGATTTGGGCTAAGTGTTTGGTTGTGAATTTAACTTAGACAAAATGTAGTTTATATTGGGTATTCAAACTAAGAGGGAGTTTCAAAATTTTCACCAGTCTCCGAGCATGTCGTTGTCATCACACAAAGAAACCAACTTCAACCTTTTCTCTCGTATTACTACTATTTCTCTCTATTATCTTCTATTTTTCAAAAGTCAGTCCATTTTTCTTTCGACACTAATCCTTTTATAGGCAAATTTCTCTTTCTCTCAATCTTTCAATGAGATCTTTCATCGTTAATTCCTCATCGTTAATTCCTCTGAGGGATTTTCCCTAATAAATACGATGACACTTATTTAATGCGATGGTGACTTCTCTAACTCCTTTTTTGATCACGACAGTGGAAAGTCATTTTTTTGTCCTCGTCCTCGATTTCTTACGATGTGTCAAAACTATGGCTGCTTTTCTAAAAACCGAGAGAACAACTGGAAGGTGCCCGCTGTTATCCACGGTGGAGGCATATTGAGGAGGTAGATTGGAAGCTGTCCACTGATCATTTCTCCTCTTTCTTCTTTCTTTTTTCTTTTTTCTTTTTTCTTTATTTTTATTTTATTTTATTTATTTTTTTATATTTTGGGATGTGGATAAAAACAAATGTCCACACGCATACAATAGGCAATCTCTTGATTTTATCATTATCTTGATTTTTATTTTTGGAATTAAAATAAAAATACATTAGGAAACAGATGCATTGGAGTATCAGGAAAAAAAAAAATACATGCAGCATTAGTTACAAGTATACTCCAACTCCTCAGCGCTGTTGTGAGTTTTAAGAAGATAATAGGTATTAAAAATATTAAATTAGCATAGCATTGAATACAAAAAAATCTAAATTAAAAAGTACAAATAAAAAACATAATGTAAAGTACAATACAACTTTGACATGTGAGTATAATATTAGCTATTTTTTAAAATTGGTGACAGTATTAGAGAAATTTAGATAAAATACAGTAATTATAAGTTCAAAAATGATTTTTAATAAAGCAAAAGCAACTCTTTATGCTTAAACTCTAACTCATTTTTTTAATTGAAATTGATTTTAATTTAACACCCAAACATCTTAAATTTAAGTCAAATTAAATTTGATTAAACTCACTATAATTCACAATGATTTCTTCACCAAATCAAATATGCACAACAAACTTGTCATTGCATACTCACAACCTTCATATTCTCTTAGAAGTTTAGAAATAAATTTGTAGAAACTAAAAAGACCATAAAAATGTTATTTTTAATTTTTCTTGTCATCATAGTCTCCGCCGAGAAAATATTATTTTTAGTTTATCATATATGTTTGTGTTATTCTTTGACACCATTTATGGATGTATCTCAATTTGAAGAAAAAAAAAAAGCAACTAGGCTGGTCCACAAATTGACCATATACAAGCCTAAAAGATATAGGCCTATTTAAAGTGCATATTAGCTAATTTATTCGCCAATAATAAGGGACAATGTGGCGTGGGTGATCTGGCTTGCATGCTTACCTCTAGACATAACCACTTCAATGATTTTTCTGCTCCAAAAGGAATTGGTTCTTATTATAAATTGAGAAATATTTTAAGATGTATGAGATTAATAGTAGAATATAAAATATAAAAATAATTAAAATTAAAAACATAATTAAAATAATTTATCTTTAATAATAATTTACAAGAGTTTAAAATTAGTTAAAAAACTAAATTTATAAATACCCAAAAAAAATATTTTTATAGAATAATTAAAATTTATATAAAATTATAATATAAATATGTCTATTTCTATCCATTTATATTTATTATTTATTTAAACAAAGAATTTTATCAAATACTTTTAATTCAACGAGAACTAACTGAATAATTTTTAACTATTAATTAATCTTTTAACTTCCAAGTAAATTATCAGCTATTTTTAGAGCTGAGCATAAAACGAGGCCGGACCGAACATGACAAATCTAAAGAAAAGAATGCTTTTGGGCGATTTCGGGTGGATTTTCTGGTAGAATGAATTAAAAGAAAAAAAATTGGTTTTGTCTTAATTGAATCTATCAGGATTGGTTTTTGAATTTTAAAGTAATTAATAATTGAATGCAACTGGAAATGGACAAAATAAAAAATAGTCTATATTTGAGATACGCAGAAATCAAAAGGCCCAAACCCAAAAGTGTGTTTTTTTTTTTTTTTATTAATGAAGGGCCCGAAGACCGAAAAAGAAACTAAGTATGTAATAAACCAAGTGGCAGTAACAGAGGAATAGTAATAAAAGTAGGAAGAATATAAAAAATCCTTAGGCGATAAGGTAGAGAGAGCCCATATTTAAGCTATTGCATGAGCCACCCCATTTATCTCGCGAGGAAGGTAGAGACACAAGTAACAGAGGAACCTTTGGAAAAACAAGTCTATGATTACAGATACCATGGCATACCATTGATGTTGTTGGACAGAACAACCATGGTTGATGAGAGTCACTCTCCACTCCAATGAGCTTAAATCCCCTTCATATAACCCAAAAGTGTGTATTTCAAATCTTAAATCTCAAATATACTCATTCTCATTTCTCTCTCCATTCATATTCCTATACTTGTAAATAAATGGTAATTAATTAAAACAGAAACATTTTTCTTTAGTGACTATTATCTAATAGATTTAGAAAGGATAATCTTAATTTAACATGGATTTTTTTATATAAGCATTAGCACATTAAAAATTGATTTCTCCTTTTCATTGAATTTTTTTATTTGATTCCGAAGAAAAAAAAAAGATTTTTAAATAAGCTAAATAAAAATTTATTTATTTATTTTTAAAAGTCAAATATTTTTCTTTACTAAAAAAAGATATATTATTATCTTTCACCCAAACATAATAAAGAAATTAAAATTTTATCTTTATATCTAATAATAGATAAAAGTAAGTTTATTATTACTATTGTTATTGTTATTATTAATATTTTTATTCTTATTGTTATTATAATAAAAAAATCAGAATCAATCGTTAAGAATAATATAAAATTTTAATTATAATTTTTTCCTGTTGTAGCATAAATAATAATAACAATCTTTATTTAAAAAATAATCAAAGTTAATATTCTGTTCTAATCTACAAATTTTTTTATTATTTAATTTTATAATATTACTAGGAAAGAAAGACATGAATCTATGTATTTTTAAAAACTTGAAAATAAAAATAAATAAATGATAAAAAATAATAAGTGGTTTATAGAGTCAATAGAGAGATGAAAAATAAGATAATAAATAAAAAAGAATTGTTTATAAAAATAAAATAAGTATAAAATATGTAAAACAAGCATTTCCTATCTCCTTTGTATATTAATAGAGTAGATTATTGATACTAACCTACGAATCCATCTGACTATTTAACACGTCTTGATTGTTCGCCCAAAATATTTTAAATAAAATAGTTGGATCTGTTATTCTTCTTGCAACGCATGGGTTTACCGTGCAAATGCACCGGCCCATAATCATGTGTAGATATATCTTATGCAAGATTTATTCCAGAAAAAACACAAAATACCACTCTACACTGAATATTATTAGTTCACTGCCAACGGGCAAAAATAATGTACTCACTAGTTTTCAGGCTAATATTTTCAAATCTGATAATCGAAAAATTACAACTACAAATCTGATAATGCTTAGAAAGTGTCATCAGATTGCTGTAAGTTGCAACTATTGTCGTCAGTTGATGCCTCAGGCCATCCCCTCAAACATCAGGATCCTATCAAAGAAAGCATAGAAAAGTTCCCAAAGTCTTTCTATTTTTTCATCACAATAGGTCTTAGTCTCCCTACTTTTAAATTGACGAAATTAGCCTTCGCATTTATAAAGATTGATGGAATTGTTAGCTTTATTTACCGATGTGGGTAATAGCCGACACGTGCTACCAAGGACTAAGTCTATTGCATTTCAAGGATGCAATGAAAACACATTTTAAATTGGTTAACCCATTCTTACTGACGGACTTTTTTATTATTGGTTAAATTTTGTTAAAATTTGTAAAATTATATAAATCTCACTTATTATTTAACCCACCTCATTGATGATTTTATAGTTTTTAATAAAATTTAACTAATATAAGTGATGTTGAGTTAGAATGAGCATAATGGTTAATATCGGTTGGAACATCCATCATAATGGAGGAGCAGCAACAGCGCGCGACAGAACCTGCATAATTGACACAATTCCTTATCGCTATGATAGCGGAACAATCGATGTAGTGCGAAATCGCGGCGGAGCAGACCGTTATTGTCCACATGAAGGGGAAAAGTAAAATATATCCTCTTATTTAAAATTGTCCAGCCTGTTTTTCCTCTTCTTTCTCTATTCTTCTTTTTCCCTTGCGTTTTCACTATTGCGACTTACCTTCTCTAGTGTTGCACCTTTGTTCTTCTTCTCCGGTGACTTACTTTCTTTGACGACACGCTTTATCCGGCTACGTGTCTTCTCTAGCAACGTGTCTTCTCCAGCGGCCAGTCATCGTCTATTCTCCGGTGACCACCAGTTTTGAAGTAATTTTTTCTTTTTTAGTTTTTTTTCTATTTCTGCCTACACCAGTACCCCTTTTCCTGGGAGGAATCATTAGAGCCAAAAGACATCAACTCGGAATAAGAGGAGATGTTGGTACTTGTAGGAAAATACCGGAAGATATTAGGTTAGAATTGAATGTAACTTTTGAACAAAAAAAAGCAAAAAATGAAATATACATGGAGGGAGTGCAAGAGGAAAGAGATAAGTATGACGAAGTGGAAGAGATTGTAAGGCATAAAAGTGAAAAAAGGCCTACAACATCATCAATAGAAGTTACTTCAGTTCCTACCAAGAAAAAAATGTGAATATAAAGGACCCCCTTGATCTGCACTTCTTCAAAAGACATGAAGAAATCATCCAATTGGGAAAGAACAAGAGACAAACAAGCATAAGTGATGCTTGTTAAAAGGATGCAAGAGCAAGAATAATTCAATACATTACTCGTTTCTCTTATAGAAATGAAATTTCATTTAATGTGGCCCGATCAAATAGTTTTAAATTGATGATTGTGGCAATTGGAAACTATGATCCTCATCTAAAGTCTCCAAGTTATCATGAATTAAGTGTTCCACTTCTTAAAAAATGATTACAATATACAAAAGACATGTTGAAGGGTCACGAGGAGGAACAAAAGAAATATGGATGCTCAATCATGTCAGATGGCTGAACCGATAGGAAGAATAGAACATTGATAAATTTTTTGGTAAATTGTTCGTTAGCAACAATGTTTATCAAAAGTATTGATGCATCCAAATTCATGAAGACTGGTGACAAAGTTTATCAACTTTTAAATAACTTTGTTGAGGAGATTGGAGAAAAAAATGTAATTCAAGTGGTGACGAACAACAGAAGTAATTATATTATGGCGAGTAAGTCTAACTCTTATTTAAATTTTGATTTAGAAGTATAACTTTTAATTGTTACTCATTTAAAGTGCAGTTGAAATTTTTTTTAGGTAAACTTTTACAAGTCACAAGAACGAAATTATTTTGGACTCTATGTGCTACCCATTGTCTAAACTTGAACTTGATGCTAGAAGATATTGGGAAGATTGCCAAAGTAAAAAAGGTTATACAAAGAGGCATCAAACTAGTAGGCTACATTTGCAACCATTCAATGGCTTTGAACACTATGCAAAAGTTCATTAATAAGTCTGAATTAGTGAGGCATGAAGTTACAAGATTTGCAACTTCCTTTCTTACGTTGCAAAGATTGCACAAGCAAAAAGTCAATACTAGAAGAATGTTCACTTCAGATGAATGAGTGATGTCTAAGGCAGCTAAGGATCCCAAAGGGAAGAAAGCAAGTGACATTGTTCTTATGTCATCTTTTTTGAATGATGTCGTTTACGCCTTGAAGGCTATTGACCCTATTATTCGTGTATTGAGATTGGTGGATAATGCAAAAAGACCCGCAATAGGTTATATTTATAAAGCAATGTATAGGGCCAAAGAGGCAATTCAAAAAACTTTTAATGACAAGGAAGAAAAGTATAAGGATATTTTTGCAATCATTGATAGAAGATGAGATTGCCAACTTCACCATCCTTTGCATACAACTGGTTATTTTCTAAATCCTGAGTTCTTTTATAGCAATCCAAACATTGAAATGGATTGTGAAGTGCTGGAAAACCTTTACAAATGTATTGATAGACTCAGTGAAAATGACAAGTTTGTAGACCATATCCACAATGAGTTGCCAATATGTAAGAGAGCTTGAGGAATGTTTGGTTTTCTTGCAGCAGTGAGGAAAAGAACGACAATGGCTCCTGGTAAGTGGGAAAGTTCCCTTATAATTTGCATATTTATTTTGATTACATTTCAAATTGCAAACTTGAGTAATCATTTTGATGCTAATGCATATGAATTGCATTACAGCTAAGTGGTGGAAGATGTATGAAGCACATACACCAAACTTGCAAAATATTGTTATTAAAGTTCTAAGTTTGACTTATAACTCATCGGGATGCGAACGTAATTGGAGTACCTTTGAGCATGTAAGTTAATGTGAAGGTGAAAATTTTAAATTTGAATTTAAAATTTTATATAATTATAATGTAACAAAGTTTGTTAAATTATTATAGATTCATTCAAAGAAAAGAAGCAGACTCGAACTTTTGAAGCTTCAAGACTTGGTTTATGTCAAGTATAACCAAGCTCTTCATGAACCCTACAAGTGTTGTAATCTTATTGATTCTATTGCTTTAAACGACATTGATGATAGCAATGAGTGGATAGTGAGAGAATTGGATGAAGAGGGTGAAGATGTTGAAGATGAATTGGTTTTGAATGATGATGTTTTGACTTGGAGAGATGTTGCTAGTACAACTGGGACTGCAGAACCTTTGAAGTACACTAGGAGACAAACACAAATGCAAAGGACAATGGTTGCATCTACATCTAACAAGGAAAAAGGAAAAGGAGTGGTTGAAGAAGAGGATGTAGATGAATTAAGTCAAAATGAAGGGGAGGAAAATCTGATAGAGTTGTAATGGGAACTTGAAAATGATGACATAGAACTTGAAGAGGATAAAAAGATTACTAATTTAAGATGTTATTGTATTTGATATTTTGACTATTTATTTTTACTATTTGAATTTTAAGCCTTTTATGAACTTTATTATTAATGATACTTGTTAGTTTATGAATTTTGAGTAATATTTATGTTTTTAAACTTATATATAATATATATTAATAATTTTAATATATATATATATATATATATTAGAATAGCGACTATCCCGCTATCTGCTATCCAACTATTCCAATTCGAGGGTCGATCGCTCCACTCCACTATTTAAGATTAACTACTATGGGAAAGAATATGTTAGACTTGAACAGTGTATTACAACACTCCTATAAATAATTTATTACCACTAAGTGGACTCCCAACTTAAAGAAGTTAGGGTGCTTTAACTGCATACATATTTCCTGCAAACTGCATGTGTATGTATATATATTTCTATCAATGTCCTAGACATATTCCAGCTTTGATTACGCTTCTCATGATTCCATATTGTCGACAACACTCACAGACGATGTTCAATTGCATCTAGCAAACGAGTATAAGAAAAAATATGCAGGAAAAATGTTTGTTAGTGTGGACAATTAGGCAGTATAGTAATAGAAATGGTATACACAAGTTAAATATTTTGATGTTTCTTCATAATTATAAAACATCTCAACGCCGCTATATAAGCTGGGTGTTTAATCAGGTACATTATAGAATGAGCAAAAGAAAATGGCAGGTAGAGGATGCAATCTATAAAACATGGCAAAGGGCTCTCAACTAGAGTAATTAATAATCTTTTTCACAACCACTGTTCTTGCTCTCCTTATCTGCCGACTACATTCATCAGCTTGCTTACTTAAAGCCTCAATTGTCTCCGCAAAAGTGTCTATATTCTTCTTAATCTCGTCGATGGCAAACTTTACAGCATCCTCATTTCTAAGAGCAAAATCAGCACTCTGCAACATGGATTCAATCTTTATTTCCAATTGGTCAATGCGTACCCGAATGTTGTTCAAGTCCACCAATGTAATGTAACTACCAACCTGCATAGAACTGATTAATTCTCTTTGGCCCTTCAAAGCTGTCTCATATCGCTTAAAAAGTGAGTTGCACCATTTCCCCACCGAACCTATTGGAACAGCCAATGCACCAGCCAAGGCAGTTACAACAGGCGGTGCAGCAATGGCAGCTGCCACCACCGAGAAGATCAAAACAGCCACGAAAGCTGCCACAAAAATCGCATTTGACACCCTCTTCAATGTCTTGAGGGACTTCAATTTCTTATCAAGCTTTTGCTTTCTGATTTGCAATTTCTTCAGCATCGATGCTTGCCGTTGATAAACTGAGTGAAACAAGGAATAGAACTCTTCTGTGAAGGGGTCCCCAGCTTCCTTGAAACCCTTAAGCTCCTGCAATGTCTTCAAATAAGAGGCCCCTTCAACACCATCTTGCACCTCTTCCTCAAAAGAGGTAATTGCAGACTTAACTATAACATGTCTAGCGCGTGCTCGATTCAAGCATTTATCAAGAGCATTGCAGAACTCCAATGTCTGGAGGCTATTTTCAAAGAAGTCCTCCACCAAGGAGAACAACTCCCTGTCCTTCTTGTTCCATATATCTTGCTTGCACTCTAGAATGACTTTGGCAACATCCTGATTCATCTCAAGCAAACTACCCGTGACTTCCCCAAGTGACTCAATGGATATGGAACGAACCTCAATCCCATGAGCAAGCGAGGTGATGACCCTGTTGGTGCGCTCCTGAATGGTAGCATCTAGGGATTGCAAGTTTGGATCTTCAACACATGCGGCTTCATAAGAGCTTAAATCAGCCGCATAGAGAGAATGGGTACCCATTTTGATGGGTGTTGGAACATCACTACTACTGGGTATCTTACTCGATTGACCTCCCATCATAGCCAATTTTAGTCCTAACCTCCAAAATTACAAGGGTAAATGCAATAGGATCACAGTCAATCACCAATTGTCTCAAACCCCAACAAATGCAAAGTTCCAAGTGCTCAATTAGATCCTGGCTTTGAGATGCTCTAAATGTGGCGAGATCCAGCACCCCAGAGACAATCCTTCACTAGAGAACACAGAATAGGTACACATGAATATAAATTATTAAAAAAAAAACCAAAAAAAAAGTCAAAATTTTTATCTAACTATATGTAGAGGACCAGCTTAGAAGTTCTTAGTACCTGGGTTTGAGTCGAAATTTGAGAATTACGTTGGTGTCTTGTCCCTCATTTGAAGGCAATCAGAAAGTGAAGCAAATGAGGGAACAGAATCTGAGATGCCCAATTATGGGAAAACAATGATACGGGGAAGTCAATTGCAGCTTTAATTGAAGCATTGATTGGGTGGTGGGGAGAGGAAGAAAGTGGTGCGCTTCGGAAATACCAGTAATGGTTGAGCGGTTGGTTGCTTCGCTACGTCATTTTTTGAAGGTTCGAAGCAGCTTCTTCGTCTTTACCATCTAACCGAGGGTTGAGCAAGGGATATGATATGTTGCTCTTTTTTTTTATTTGGTTTGGACTTTAGAGCTTCTACTCTTTGACCATACTTGTCTATTGTATAAAAGTTTAATATAAATTTAACAGTAATTTACCCTCTTTTATATATTTTAAATTAAAAATTACACTTTTTCTCTTAATAAATTCAAATATAATACATTTTTATTATTTTTTTACTTTTTTTTTAAGTTACGTTAGCTTTTATTATTTTTATTATTATTAAAATATTTATCTCTTCAACAAAATATATATATATATATATAATATTTTCATCGTTCATGAAAATATATATTTTTTAATATATATAAAAATATATTCATTTTATTATAATATATATATATAATTATAAATTTTATTTTAGTTATTTTATTTAAATGAACATATTTTGTTATATATGTATAAAAATTTATCATTTAATTTATTTCTTTAATTATTATTTTAAAAAGTTATTATGAATTACGCTAAACTTATTTATATATTTAATTTTTTATATTTTTAATTATTATATCATTAACAAGTCATATTTTTAAATAATAAAAATAAAAATAATTTTATATAAAGTAAAAAAAACACAAGTATTAAAATATTTTTTTAATTGGTATTATTAACATAATAGTTTTAAAAATGTTTAAATAAATTTATAGAATTAAATAGTATATTTATAAAATGTAATATATAGTTAATTCAAATAATGTTATTAAATATTATATTTAATAAATATAATATATTTATTTTCAATGAATTTATTTATTGTCAAAATCTATTATAAAATAAAATTCCATTATTAAAAAATGTAATACTTATAACATATATATTATTTTATTATTTTATTACTTTATATTATTTATAAATTAGTTTATAAAATATTTTTTTAACCAATTATTTTAAGAAAAATATATATACATATAATTTATCTCATAAATTTTACAATTATCATTTTAATAAAAAATTAAATAATTTAAAAAAAATCAAGTAAGTAAATAATAAATTTTTAAATTAAAAATATTTTAATATATACTTTTAAATGCTATAATAAAAATTTTCAACAATATTAGGATTGAATGATTAAATTATATAGTTTAATGTAAGAGAAGAAATATAATAATAAATATTTTTCAATGTTAAAATTGATAGATTAAATTATATAATTTAATATAAGAGAAAAATATAATATAATATTTTTATTTTTTAAAAGAGAAAAATATAATTTATTTTATACTTTAACATAATAAAAAATATATATATTTTACAAGAAAGAAATGTAATCCTATATATCTGAAGATTTAATTTCATTTAACGGTATTAAGTTAAAAAAAATTAAATTATATATTTTAATACAAAATAGAATAATAGTGTAATATCCACCTCCTCATCAATCGACATTTAATTTACCCTTCCCTCACCTCAATGATTATATTGACCTTGCTACTATAGATGTCTTCTTGGCTAGTCGAGAAAGAGGCTAGATGTGATAGGCCCGATTGAGTCAAAGGCATCTAACAAACATCGTTTCATCTTAATGGTCATAAATTACTTCACTAAATGGGTAGAGGCAGCTTCATATGCCAGCGTAACAAGGAATGTTGTGATCAAATTTATAAAGAAGGATCTCATTTGTCGATACGGTATACCAAGCAACATTATTACAGACAATGGGACTAACTTGAACAATAAGATGATGACTGAGTTGTGTGAACAATTCAAGATTCGGCATCATAATTCTACACCGTATCGCCCAAATGCAAATGGGGTTGTGGAAGCGGCAAACAAGAACATTAAAAAGATAATATAGAAAATGGCGGTGACATTCAATGATTGACATGAGATACTTCCTTTTGCCCTCCACAAATATCGAACGACAATTCGCACCTCAACAGGAGCAACCTGATATTCCTTGGTATATGGCATGGAGGCAGTCTTGCTCATTGAAGTAGAAATCCCTTAGAGTGATCATGGAAGTTGAATTGGAAGAAGTCGAATGGACACAAGCTCGCTATGACCAGTTGAATCTCATAGAAGGAAAAAGACTAGCCGCACTCTGTCATGGTCAACTCTACCAACGCTGAGTAAAGAAGGCATTTGACAAGAAGATCTGTTTGTGAGAATTTCGAGAAGGGGACTTGGTGCTGAAGAAAATACTGCCTACTCAGAAGGATCATCGAGGGAAATGGCCCCCGAACTATGAAGGCCCATATGTGGTCAAAAGAGCCTTCTCTAGAGGGGTCATGATCTTGACAAACATGGATGACAAAGAGTTACAACATCCCGTGAACTGTGATGTAGTCAAGAAATTCTACCCTTAAAAGAGAAAGAAGGATACTAGGGGCAGTACGGTTCCTTCCTTTTAGAAATTGATTGATGTGATTATAAGGAATAGACAAAGGAAAGCAATACTTTTAGTTAACCTCGTTTGTCCATATTATTCCTTGACTATGCTATATTGTTTCTTCTCAAACAGTCAATAATAAAAACGTCCTTTTGCTTCAATTATTTCTTGTAGTCTTATCTCTTGCATTTTCTTAATGGTTTAAAATAAGACAACATGCACTAAGGAAGTATGACAAACACAATGAACATTTGAATGTCCTAAAGATCACAAGAAACTAGAGTCCATACTTACCAAAATTAACAAAATTGACAAAAATAAATGAAGGAAGAACCACACGTATGTTACAAGAATCTAAGGCTGTTAGGACCGAATCCCATTTCATCTCTAGAGGCAACTCTGGAGCTGGAAGATGGATTTAAGGAGCAGTTAAAGCCTTAGGCGCAACATTCCCCTCAGCAGGCGAAGGAGTGGCGGCAGTAGTAAGCCTCTTTGAAATAGGAGTAGCGATTGCCTTGCACTTTTTGCGCCGAGCCTCCTCGATAGCAAAAGCTGTAGATTTCCTCTTAGCCGCATTTGAAGACTCTGTTTGTGGGGCAGGGGTTGCTTCTAGAGTCGGCCCCACAAGATTTGGAGTAGACTCTACGACAACCGGAGCCAACTTTGCCATGGCTAGGACTTCTGTAACTTCCAAATTGGGTGCCGAAGGAGCTGACTCCTTTGACTTCAACGCCTCCAAGGCTCTCATGTCCAACTTGACAAAGTAAAAGCTCCTTTGCTTGAGGAATTCTGCAAAGAAAGAAAGAAAAGGCAAAGTCAAAACAATTGGCACGTGGTTGACTCAATGAGCTAATGAAAAAGAAACAAACACTCAGCCCTGAAAAGGTGAACCAAGGTGAACCAATTTAGGTTCAAAGGCAATGGCAACTAGTTGTTTACAATTCATCCTCGAGGCAACTTGTCTAAAAGAGACAAGTGAATCTTCTTTTCTGGGGAAAGAGATCCCCAGGATGCCTCTTGAATTTTTGGGAAAGCTGTCAGTAAAGGGGTAAGGGCTCCTTGTCGTAGGCAAAAAAAGTTCCACCAAGAACCTTTATTTTGACAAAGGCTCTTAAAGCCCTTATAAGACGCCGAATAGGCATTGAATAAACTTGGGATGGGGGATAAAGAAACCCAACCAGTCTTCTAGCTGGTACAGGTGGTATAGTGGCTAAGAAAGAGGTTGGCTAAGGGTTTTATACAAAGGCAGTGACGCACTACCCCCTAATGTCCGGAGGACATCGGCTTCATATGCATCAAAAGGGAGGATTATCCCCAAGTCCCTCATTATTGTTTCATACATGTAAATAAAATCTTTTTCCCCTTCTTTGGCTGATTAGCCCACTCGTTCATCAGGGGAACAATATACCATGACGTATTTATCCATCATTTCATCTACTACCCATTCTACATTTTTAGCAAAAGCAGCAATGCTTGAGCGAGAAGAAAGAGACTTATAAGACCTCATTTCCTCACTCACCCACTCGAAATTCTCCTGGGTGTAATATTGTGTCGCTAGAGCAATGGGAATGGTGCCTTGAGAGGAGGTAATCTCAGCGACCGTGACAGATTCAAGGGCAATGACCAAGGTCGTTGAACAAGAAGAAATGGAGATATGCTCCGAAGAAGAAGAAGAAGAGTTATTCCCCTTTGCACCTAATATCTACTCTTAATGACTCTCGGAACCAGAACTATGGGTACCTAACATGTTGGAAGAGATAGAAAAATGGTGAAGAAGACGAAAAGGGTAGAGAGTGTTGAAGAACGGACAGGTAGTTGAGAGCAAGGAAGAGGGTGCTAGGAGATCATGCAAGCAAGAGCGAAGGATGCTGGGGTTTGAAGTTCTATTTATAGAGAAAATGGGCCTTCAAAGACGTAGGCCCAGCCCATCAGCAAAGGCATGTCATCCATACCTCAGGAACCTAAAGGTTGCATTTAATGGGCGCATTGCCCAAGGGCTGCGCAATGATAATACCTACTCTCCGACAAACCATCATTGTGACACTTGAGTTGAAGGGACGTGCATTTATGAAGGGATCAGGGGCGTCCCATCAATGCGACTTTTGGAAGACCATCACTTGACAAAATTCAAATCAAGGCGCCCTTCAAGGTTCGTGTAGTTTCGCACCAAAAGCAAGTAATTTTGGTTATGTGTCAAATCTGTCTCCAGCTCCGTGCCAAGATCAATTATGTCCAGCTCCGTACCAAGATTAATTCCATTCGGCTCCATGATAAAATCAATTCCATTTGGCTCTGCACAAAGATTAATTCCATTCGGCTCCGTGTCAAGTTCAAATTCCACTTGGCTCCGTGCCGAGCCCGAACCTGTCCAGCTCCATGCCTGGATTGATTCAATCTGGCCCCGTGTCGACTTTTACCCATTGCACGACATAGAATCTTTGTTTATGTTCCATCCTAAAAAGATGAAAATCATCTTGTCTGATCAAACACAAATAAAGAGGGGACAACTATGGACACTAGTTTTCATCCAACATCAGAAAAGAAAAGGGGCAAAGAAGAGGAAAAAGGGGGGAAGGTAGACTGCCCCTCCCAAAAGGAGAAAAAGACAAAGAATGTTAGAAGGGCAGACTGGGAAAGCATGCCTAACAACCCACATTCTCCAACCTACCTTGGGCAAGCACCTTTAGGATGGGAAATCGTGCGTCTTAGGCAAAGTCATTTCAGACCTGCCATTTCACGCGAAAGTAGGAAGCGTGGGCTCATCCCGCCGTGACGGTCAAAGAAAAGGGAGGAGCAGTCACCACTGCATTAAAAGCAAAGTCGTCGCATTAATTAAGAGGGACCCTGCAAAGGACACCGTGGCATTAATGAGACCCTGAGAAGAGTCACCTCATTAATGGTGGAAGATCTCCTTGAAAGATCATAGAGATGGAAGTTTACCTATAAAAGGCCTTGAACTCAAAGAAAAAGGGGGTCGAAGAAATTTCTGGAGAAAAAGAGTTAGAGAAAAGAGTGTTTTAAGGGAGAAGAAGCATTGAGGAGAAGGAGAAGAGAGTAAGATCCACCTATTATCTTAATACAACAAGAAAACATCTAGATACCAGGTGAAACTCTAGAAACTTCTAAGTGTTTAATATCTGTTTGTTAGTGTCAAGTGATAACTCCTAGATAAGCATTACCCTCAAGAAAAACAACTTAAGAATCTACACCTTAACCCGTAGGCCGATTTCGGATCGACTGCGCCTTAAACCGTATCTAGTATCTAGGATCGATTGAGAGTCACCACTCCTTGGCCAACTCGGAAAGCCGACTCCCTACCTTTGTTTATTTTATCCTATTCAACTGGTACATTAACCCCACTAACACTTAGTTGACACTTTACATGGTCGATGGTATTGACTTTTCTCATATAACCTTTTGAGTCTTAGCCAAAACTACGTAAACTTTGACTCCTTCATTGCATTGGGAGATACGTAGGAGGAAGAGAAAATTCTTGTCAAGTTCATAAAACCCAAAAACATCACTCATTTACTCCTTGTAAATATCTGTCACTCCATGAAAAGTAAAACTGTAATAAAAAGAGTCATCTTCTTCTTCATGCATCTAGTTAGGGTAATTGTCTTAAGACATGCGTAATGAGATGTCAATGTCGTCCCTATACGTAATCAATTTTCGAACCTGAACTTTAAGACTGGTCTTATCTAATCATAAGTTTCCTAGTGTTTACCTTAGAAATGTTAGTGACAATTCCTATCATCATATTCCCTTCCCTAAAAAGAACGTGGACACCTCATATCTATTCCTCACCAATCCGTTCGCAGACTTGGTTGCGACTAAATATGCTATTAGAATGAGAATAAACATCTTTCATATTTCTTAATATCTTTTAGGATATTCAGTTTCAACTTTTTCAACTAATATGAAATAACTACGTTTTTCTAATAACTGCTTGACGAAAATGTGAATCGAACGGTGTTTCTTTTTATTTTTCAAGGGTGTCATTGAAGGAATGCTCGTGAGTAAGTTCAATGAATCAGTTCATCGCCAACAAGACGGACCCAAGTATTATGGATATAAAAGGGACTACTATTAAGGTTCCACAAGAGAAAAAAAAAAACATCTTTCTAACTATTTTTTTTTAAATAATTAGTTTAATTACCAAATAAAAATGTTTAAATTTTATATTTTAAAATGTTAAAATATGAGTTTTTTCTAACATTTTTATTAAACATGGAACAAATATTTTAAGAAGATATAGTACAACTTATAAAGAAAAAATAATAAAAAGCTTAACTACTATCATTTTGATTTTTCTGCAGAGCAAGAATACGTGTGTTTCACGAGATGCCATGAAATTCAGTCAAGGTGCTAAAATTACAAAAGGAATTAATTTCATGTACGAGATTACAAGATAAAATTAGAAAACTGTGTTAAGCATTAATGGTGCAGCAAAAATTGAAATTTAGGAAAGACGTCGCTTCTCTGACTGAAGCAGATAGCCGTCTCTAGGAAGGAACCAAATTTGGTGATTGGTCTCTTCTTTAACTATTATACCTTTAGGTCCATTCAGTGGAAAGGATGATCCAATTCTGGAGAGGAAGAAAAAACTCACAATCAAGAGGATACAAGCCACATATCAAACTCATACGAATTAGAGTCAATTTAATGATAAAAAAATTTAAATATGTATAAAGTCTTCAATTTTTAATAGTGTTGCTCTTATTATATTTTCTTATTAAAAAAAATAACTCATAAAATACACTAACATATTGCTTTCACTCCCGAGTAGTGTAGCATTGAATTTTATGCTATGCATCCGTGGGAGCATATATATAATAAAAAAATTTCAAAATCTTTCTATATTTAATATTTTCTTAATTATTTTGTATAATAAATATTAAATGTTTTTGTTTCTAAAAACATTTAATGTATTTTAATTTTTTATTTAATATTTTCTTTGTAAGGTAATAAAAAAAATGTACATGTTTATATATATAACTACTACTTATAATGAAATATTATTCAAGAATGAAGAACAAACTTGACTTAATGTTAACAAACACCAATAATTAACCATAAGTAACACTCTTTGGCATAAGCATGAATACCCAAGGTGTAATACAATTTGTTTTGTCAAATATATAATTCTTCTCTGGTACTTTTGTGGTTTTCACTAAGGTTAGTTAGTGTCCATCGAATCGCTCATTATCCAAGTGTTGAGGTAGGGTGTTAAATTAGAGATCATCAGTTAAAACTTCGACCGACTATATATATGTGTTTGGAAGGTGATGTATTGAATGGCTTATTTATAGTAGTCACTCATAGCTGAATGTTGGCCTTATTTATATTTTAGGCTAGGACGTTAATGCTCATAGAGGTAGACAACTAAATCAAAGATTGGGAATGGGTAAGTTTAAGTCAAGACAGTCGGTTCAAGATCATGCTCGGAATATACTCTGAATATATATATATATTTACAGACAATCTATAGATATATTTATAAATATATATTTTGACTTGACCTAGATAAGTTTTCAAACCTCTAATTCACCTAATTTCCTATATGTACAAAAATATATTAAATAGTATTTTTAAACACCTAAATAATGTACTAATTAAATATATCTAACATTATACTACATCAGTCTCATATAAAAATTATTAGTTTTGAAAAATTGTTTATTATTAAATAATATTTAATAAATTTTTTAACTAAAATAAATTAGTTATATATATATATATATATGAGACGAATGTAGTATATACATAGAGAAAGAGATCAACTTCCATGACTATTAATTATATTGATATTCATACTGTTTAATAACTTTTTGGATGAATAATTTATTGAATTGGTAGTTGTTATGATACGTATCATATTTACAAAATTTTAAATTAATTTAAAATTATCTAATTCCTCGATCAATATTAATGGAATATATATTTTAAAATATATAAAAATATGAATAGTTTGATTTTTATTGTTACTCAAAATATACATAGGAAAATCAACTTACACTATTATAAATTATAGTAATTTTTATACCACTAATAACTTTGGATAAAATGCGATTCTTAACAATTCAAATTGTTGTATTATAATAATTGTATATTACCGATATTATTAATTTATATCAAATATTATAAAAATTGAGGAACAATAAGAAAAAATAATCAAATAATTTGGATTTATGTATTTTAAAAATATATATTATGTTGAACAATTATTTTTTTTTACACCTTTGTCCCCATTTTTCAACATAAATCCGTGTTTATGATCAATCACGTTGAACGTGAATCAACAGGTATTCAAACTTACCCATAACCCCAATGTGGGAAAGGCATTGTATAAAAGAGCAATACGTAGCTTTTTCTTCTTTCAAGTGACACCCCAAGTTGTTTAAGATTTTGGTTTTTATTTCGTTGATCAGTTTCTCTTTGCCTCCACATGTTTTGTGTGTGTACGGTGTGCCACTTTGACGATTCTCATAATGAACTACCACGAATAAATACGTAAACGTATCGTGATTTGGGATGCACGAATTAGTTCATAGTTCTAAACGAGCTAATGAATTTGGTCACAACATGTCTACAACTCGGCTTGAAAAAATCCAAAACAGGGATTGTAATTTTCACTGTGAATCGCTTTACTTGCAGACTCTCCATTTAGCTTCGGTACATGTTTTTACTTAAGGCTTGATTTTTAAACTATTTTCCTTTATATGATTCGCCAAAGACCATAGTCGGGATAGGTTCTCATTTTATTTTAGAATTTAAATTTCAACCTAATTCAATAAAAAAATTAGTTTTAAAATAAAGAATTTGCTCTTCTCTATTTAATTAGTTTGTTCCTTCACTTCCTTGTCTTGGTTTTGTGTCAGATTTATGAAAACATTTATTTTTAATTTTGGTAAAATATTTGTTTTTTCATTATCATTGTTAAACTTCAGTTTTATTTGTAAATTAATTAATGACATTAATGTTTGATAAGATATTTATTTTATTCATGTAAATAATATTTTAAGAAAGTTAAACGTATATATTTATTTTTATTTAATCAGTTGTGCTAGATTCTCGATCTTGTTAATGGTGAGAGATGTGTATTTGCACATTTACATAATTACTTAATTGTATATCTAAGGACAAATTTTAGATATTGTTTTTTAAGAATTATTTGTACTTTTTTAATCCAGAAAAAAAGTTTAATTTCGATCATTTGTGTAATAAAAACACACATTAAATAATTATGATGAATATTGATTGAAACTTCAGTTTTAATAAAAGAACGACATAAATAACACGTAAAAATTTGTATTCAAGTTTGTTCTTTTTTTTAAATCTTGATTATGTATGTTTCTTATGTGATTGATTAAGGGGTTGATAAGAAATTGGGAGCACAGTAATCATGAATTTATTTATGTGCTTATAATAGTATTTTACTTTATATACATGATGATGCGTTGGGATGTTATCGTAATATAATTGGGGGAGAGTGCTTTCTAAGAAAAACAATTATTTTTCTTGTGAGAGATGTTGGTTTCCTTTGTGGAAATGATATTTAATATAAAACATATTTGTAATCTTCTTGGAGAACTTGGTTATGTTTATAAGAGAAAACACATTGTAAGATTCGTTCACAGTAGTATGACAAAATCACCTGTTGTACTAGGGTATAAGGTTATTAATTAAGTGAATTAGACGCTAAATTGTATAAAGTTTATTGTTTTCTTATGACTTTTAATTAATTAATGATTTTGTTGGCCAAGATGATTATGTTTTATGGTGATTATTCTTAGGTTGTACCAAGTTACAAAATTGTTCGACGTAATAGTAATTTTAAAATGATTTTAAAATAAAATAAAATTTTAATTAATATTATTTAAGCTAGAGAGTTTAGGCTTCTAATATTAATTTATATATTTGGTTTTATAATTAAAAACAAATTAAATATTTTATTGACATTATATTTTTCCCATAGAGTATGTAATTATATGATTTATTAGGTTTGCGAATAATTTTGTAATTATTATTATTATTATTATTATTATTATTATTATTATTATTATTATTATTATTATTATTATTATTATTATTATTATTATTATTATTATTATTATTATTATTATTATTATTATTATTATTATTATTATTATTATTATTATTATTATTATTATTATTATTATTATTATTATTATTATTATTATTATTATTATTATTATATTTTCATTTCTAGTCTCAAATATAAACAAAAAATATTATAAATTTTAGTTTCATATATTTAAATTTTAAATGATTTTATCTTATTTAATAAAATCATTTCTAAAATATTCTCTATTTACTAGAGGTCATGTTCTAAATGACTTTTTTATATTAAGTTTCAATAAAAAAATAATTTAGAAAATAATTTTATTTTTAAAATAATAATAATAAAATTAAATGATGATGTTAACTTTCTTTATTTTATATATAATATTACTCGCAAAACATGAATATATCTTATTAACATTTATTACTTTTCTTTGAATATCTCTTTATTTTTATTACATTATATCATTTATCATGTTTTCACTTTTCTTTCTTCTCTTTCTTTATTTCTCTGAATTTTTCTTAAATTAAACCCTAAACCCAAAAATGGTGAACATTAGGATTAACATCATTATATTAGGTTGGAATCTCCTTATTTTTAACATTCTAACACACATTCTTCCTGTCAAGAAGTTGAACTATATTTCTAAAAACAAAAAAAAAGATATTATTTTGACATACCTAAATATTAATAAAAATTATGAGAATAAAATATTAATAATTATTGTCATACAATTATAAATTACTTTATACATTAAATTTGCTAATTCTGATAATAATTATTAAAAGTCACATTGATCATGTAAAATCTTTTAAATTGTTCAGTCCATTAAATTCAAAAATTATTATTATATTATATATCAATTTCTCTTCCATTTCATTTTTATTCTTTTTTATATGTGTATTTTTATTTTTCATCATGTCATATATTACATTTATATTTTGTTCTCTCTTTACTTTTTTTTTCTCTGTCTAACTCTTCTATACACTCCTGCACCGAAAACAAAAAAATAAAGTGTAGGTATGTGCGTTTTCATAAATTGAAGAAACTGTAATTCAGAAAAATGTCCTGCAGTAATACCTGATTTATTATTTAATTTATTGATGTCATAAATTTAATACCAATTAATTTTCACATGTTCTCCCAAGAGAATAAAAAAAAAGAAGAGAGATGACGTAAATCCAAACAACGCGTACACTTGTTCATTCTGAATGAGTTAATAGTTTGAGACTACCGAAAGCAGCTAGAATATATCCTGTGAAAAATTCTGAAAGCAAATGATAGAAACAGACAAGCGCAGAATTTTTTTTTAAAAAAAAAGGATGTTTATTTTATTACAAATTCACCGGGGAATAAACCTTACAAAAAAATTGACGAGTGAAGCAGAGAGGTAAGCAGAAATTTATTTGACACGTCCCCAGTGACAAAACAAGACTGGGTATCCAATGTTTTAAGATACCAACTAAACAAAACTGTATTAGTTTTGCCTGTAAGCAATGTAATTGGCTAAAGCAAATAACGGAGCAGCCTTATGGGGATCGAACCCAGACAACTGTTCCTTGGCATCCTGGATCAATTTATCGGCAAACTCCTTAGACTTGTGTATGCCCAAAAGCTTGGGGTATGTGACCTTATCAGCGACCAAGTCTTTCCCCGCCGTTTTCCCCAATTCCTCGGACGATTTCGTAACATCCAGGATGTCATCCACAACCTGAAACAACAACCCAATGCTCCGAGCGAACTTCCTTAATCTCTCCACCTCCTCGTCCGACCCACCCCCAACTATTGCCCCCAACACAACCGCAGCTTCCAGCAACGCTGCCGTTTTGTGAAGATGAATGAATTCCAGCCTCTCCAGACCCACATTCGACAACCCTTCCGAATCTATGTCCACCACTTGTCCCGCCACTAGGCCTTCCCCGCCAATCGATTTTGCCAACTCCCCAATTGCTCGAACCACGCGCGATGCAGACACGCCCTTCGTCGACGCGGCCACGTGTTCGAACGCGAAGGCCAGCAGCGCGTCTCCGGCGAGGACCGCCACGTCCTCGCCGAAGACCTTGTGGTTGGTCGGCTTTCCTCGCCGGAGGTCGTCGTTGTCCATACAGGGCAAATCGTCGTGAATGAGAGACATGGTGTGGATCATCTCGACGGCGCAGGCGGCGGGGATGGCGGTGTCCTCGGTGCCGCCGACGAGCTCGCAGGCGGCGATGCAGAGCACCGGGCGGACCCTCTTGCCGCCGGCGAGGAGGGAGTAGCGCATGGCTTGGTGGATCTTCTCCGGGTCCCTTAGCGCAATGGCTGCATCCAAGGCTTGGTTCACTGTGTTGGCCTTGTGGAGCATGTAAGCCTTAAAATCGAACTTGGGCGCGTCTTCGATTTCCTCATCTCTCACGCTCACACTCTCACTGTGTTCCTTTGTGGGCACAGCAGAGACGGGGACAGAGGAAATAGAAGAAATTAGTTTTGCTGCTCCTTGTTTGGGGGTAACGGGAACCATTCTGAGTGTGTGAAAAAGCGGAACCAGAGGTGATGGCGTGCTGAGAATAGAGGTGGTGGGACGACCCCATGTTCCAAGATTCACAGAACTCATGTTTCGTGTGAGATATGTGTCATTTGCCCTGTTATATAGACTGGGGACTCATCGTTACTCTGCTACTTGTCAAAATATGCTGTCTCTTATGCTGCTACTTGTCAAAATTATTATTAATATCATTTTAAAGTAATTATTATAAAATTAATAAATATATTATATATTATGATTTATGATTCAATTATAGTATAATTTTTTATATTATCAGGGCTATTCAAACATAAATTACAAAGAAAATTTTGAGCATGTCAAAGATAAATTTTGGTTGATAAAGATTAGTGGAGCTTGAGTGAAGGTATATTTGTCATAGTTACTTGCTAGTATTCTGATTCTCAAGTCAATTGTACAAAGAGGAGAGTAAAAATGAAAGTCTAAGACATATCTGGTGGGCAAATTGACTCTTATGTAACTCTGATTCTGATTCGTAAAGTTGTTATTCATTTATATAACATGTGATTGACGTAATGGATACTAACATGAGTAAAATTACTTAATTACGAATGATCATGTAATTAAAATTATAATTTTTTATAATAATTATTTAAAAATTACATTTAAATTTATTTTTAATTATATAAAAATATAAGAAAAAATAAATTATATTATAATTTAGTTAATTTTATACCATCATTAAACTATATATAATTATATAAGATAAGTTTATTATACTTTTATAATAATTATCTTAAAACATATAATAATTTATAATTATATAACTATATAAAATTATTTTAATATATCACAATTAACTCAAAATGCATATATTTGTAAATATATCAAAAGTAAATTTACAATATTATTTTTACAAAATATAATTGCTTAATCAAGAAAAGGCCGATTTAGAATAAGAAAAATTGCATTGCCTGTTTTGGCAGGTCATGAATCACGATCGTTAAAAGCAACGCGTGTCACCAACTGACCATGGATGCATAACTACACCTACATGTAATGTGATTTTTTTAAACAATACCTGAAACGAGTCGTTGTCTTAGACAATCACTGTTTTCCTTTTTCTATTATAATGTTTTATTTTTATTAAGTTAAGAGTTTAATAGATATACAATTATTAATATAAAAAAAGTTTTTATATTTTGGGTCAATGAAGATTATTTTTAACAATTTTTAAAATAATTTTTATAAAAGTTAATAAACTTATTATATATTGTAATTTATTATTTAATAACAATGTTAACTATGTAAATGTATATATTATTTATTTATTTATTTATTTATTAATAATTATTTTTTTATTGTATAGATATTTTAATTTTATTAAAATTTAAATAATAAAAAATATTGCAAAAGAAATACTCATAATTAATTTTAAATAATTGTAGAGAAGTAAATAGCTTAGAATTAAGAGTTAATGAATTTTTTTAAAATTAAAAAGGTTAATTTAAGGAAATAAAATGACTGACATTTGAGAAAAAAAGTTAATAAAAATAAAATTTAAAAAGTAATTAAACTTAAGATTTGAAATATAAAAAAAAGTATGTCTCAATGTGAAAGAAGGTATTTTAAAAACTAGCCATTAAACAATAAAAAATAAAAAGGAAAATAAAATAAGAAATGTTTCACGTTTCTTGTAGACGAATATGATATAAAAAAGTTTACAATACTTATGATCAAGCAACAGAAATAGACCCACCAATATTTATAATACACGATCATATTTAAGTTAAATAATTGTTAAAGATGATAAAACTATTTTTCTAAAACTTTAACACAACTGCATGTTAAAGATTCAAAATTAATACTAGTAATCAAGTTGATCCTCGCACTCAACAATAAAAATGTTTGGTGTTTAAAAATGAGAACTTGAATTTATAATATGAAAAATAATTCTTTAAATTACTAACTAATAAAAAGATGATATTTGTTGAGACACTGGGATCGCCCTAGTAAGAGGAGGTTTATGTAATATGCAGTTTTGTTATTGTCGTTATGTTTTATTGTTTAAAAAATTATATTAGGTAACAAAGCAGTAATTTCTTCCCCCTTTGTTATTAATAAATTTTCGTTTCTCAGCAATTAATATTTATTAGTGATTAATATAAAAATAGAATAAATATTATTGTGCAAGAATTAATTTCTTTTCTTATTCACATATTTCATGCACTGCAAGGCATTTAATATGGTCCATTTAATATTTAGTTTAAAAATTAAAATTCCTATTTTAAAATTATTAAACATTAATCATTACCAAAAAAAAAATATTAAACATTAGTTTATTTTAATTTATTAATATTAATAAATATCCTAAAAAAAATACCTATATTCAATTTTGTACTTAAAAAGATATTAATATTTACTGCTTCACAGTTCCTCAAACAGAAGAAAAAAATAATACAGGACAAAAAGAAAATTGATGGAAAAAACATAATGGATAACGGAGATCCGAGGAGACCCAGCAATGACCAATAAGTATATGACAAAGATAGAATGTGGATTTCAATGAATTTGCACGGACAAGGAATCTGTTGCCAAATTTGGGTTCTCTTCTCCCAGTTTGTCGTCATCCTTTGTGTGGTCTGTAGTGGTAATATTTTTTTTTTTAAATTATAATGACCCCAAAGTTAAAATGTAAAACTTTATTTATACTAACTCAAACTCCTACGGAACCCATAGGTTCAATTGTAATATATAGGATAAGTTGATAACAATTAATTGATTCTGATAATTGTATATAAATTTTGATTTTTTTTTTATGTACGAGTCTCAATTACATGGCAGACACTAATATTAAATAATTGAAAGGTCTGAAAATTACGATTTTTTATTTAGTTATACATGTTTTTCATTATTATTTAATTTGTTTTTTTTCTTATATTCTTCTTCTAAGGTAATATTTTTCATTTTTTCATATTTTAATCCACGACAACAAATAATAAATAATATTGATTAAAATAATTTTCATTTTTTATTTTACTTTTTTCATTTTTTATTGTATATCCTTTATAGTGTTATTTGGTTAGTTTTCTTTTCTTATTTTATAGTTTTTATTTTGTTTTTTTAGTATGGTAATATTTAATTTTTTATCACTTTAATCCATGACAACACACTGGAAATAATATTTTGATTAAAATTAAATTAAATTCTAATCATATTAATTTATACGCAAACTATAATTTTCATATAAAATAATAAATAAATTAAAAATAACAACAAATTATGAATAATTAAATACAAGTTTCCACTATAATATTATTTGATTGCAAATTGATTGATATACTGAATATTTAATTTTCCTAATTAGATTTATTTGACTACACCAATGACATTTTATTGATAATCAATTGATGGATTGAATATATTTAGTTTCAAAATTTATTTAATAAAATACATTAACTATCACTTTCTAAATTTAATTCAACCAAACCAAATACTTTTATCATTCTACATGTGTGTGTTTTTTTTTTCTTTTTTATTTTCCAGTTTTATTTACTTTCCAGCAAAAATTATCCATAGAAATTTTGAGAAAATTATACAATCAATATTTATTCTAATTATATATATATATATATATATATATATATATATATATATATATATATATTAATTGTTATAACTTTTTAAATATTAAATTAAATTAATCAATAAAAATGTCACTTGACTACTACAATTATTAATTTCATATGATTAATATATAAACTCTCTATTTAGGCACAACCATTTAATTAACTAAATCTCAAAGGATATATTTAACCATTTAATTAACAATATTATGAAATTAAATATATAATAAATAGATTCATATTCAGTTAAAAAATAAGATATTTGTAAAATTTGATTTGACGTGCAAAATATTTAACAAAAGCAACCATTTTACCCTATATAAAATTTACAATTAAATAATAATATACAAATCTTATGTGCACCATAACTCAATTTTCTTAATAAATACATTAATAAATACGATTCATTGAATTTAAATGATTAAATTATCAGTTATATCATTAAATATTAAATTTTATAATAAATACAATTGATTGTAAATTAATTGATCCGTATATTGAATATTTAGTTTTCTTAATTAGATTTATTTGAATATATTAATGTACTTGATTGATAAAATTGATATATTAACTATTTAGTTTCAAAATGTATTTAATAAAATACTTTGTCTTCCTATTAGGTTGAATAGGATTGTCTGGGGATATCTGGACAAAAAAAAAAATTGACATTAATTGTCATGTTTTAGTTAAATCAAACAATTTTTTATTATTGTATTATTTTCTCCATTTATTTTTTTATATTTTTTATATTTTCAAACAAAAAATATCCATAGAGAATTAGACATTACTATACAATTAATATATATTCAAATGGTTTTTTTATTGTTATAACTTTTAAATGTTTTAATTAACATAATCGATGATAAATATCATCAAATAATATAATCATCATCTAATATATGGATTAACTGGTATTATGATAATAATTATACTAAATAATCAATGTATAATAATTTATCATTGACCTATAGTATAAAAAATATTTATTATAATATATTTTAATTAAATTCTTTCGATAAATACATTAAACATACTTCATTGAATTCAAATGGTTAAATGGTTAGCTATAAATATATTATTAAACTTTAATTCCCATGACTAAAACATAAAGAATAAATTAACTACGCAATCAATCAAATTACATATGCAAATTTAATTCAAATATCTTGATACGGTGACCATTAATTTTTGACTTTTATAATGAATTTTTAAAAAATAATAATAATAATAATATGTAATTTGATGAGAGTATAAATTTACACAATGCATGCATAACAATTAAAATCAAATATAAAATATATAATATGATGAAATAATGTAAATATTTAATAACTTTCTATCATAATTTTTCTTCTTTATGATTAAGATTCACATGATTGAGATTTTCTTCATTTTTAACATTCTAACCCTCATTCCTCTTTTTTTTAATGAATAAAATACAATTACGATAATGAAATTTAAATTTATACCTTTATGCATATTAAATCCTTTTACTTGAAAGCTTAATTATGCATGTCGTTGTTAAGTAGAGTAGAAATATTTTTAATAAAAAATATTTTAAAAAAAATTCAATTAAAGAGTGAGAGTAAGAGACAGACATATTTTCATTCAGTAGTAACAACAACAATGATATGATTGTAGTGATAGTGATGACAACAGTGGTAGAAACATATATGACATTATGATGATAGTAATGATAGTAACAATAGTAGTGACAATAGTATTATAATGGTGGTAACGATAACAACAATAATAAGGGTAACGACAGTAATATTGATAGGGAAGACAACAACGGTGACGGTAACACAAACAATAGTGGTAATGATAATAATGATGACAGTGTTGACGATGGCGAAAGTAACTATAAAAATGATAATTGTTAAATTGAGTAATAAAATATTTTTTAAAACTAAAAACTCACAAAAATCTTTTTATGGTTTTGAAAATAAATACAAAATTTTAAAATTGAATTAAAAAAAATTCAGTTCAATTTTAGCTAAATAGGTCTTATTTTAAAAATCACATTTAAAAACTAAAAATAAAAAACTTGCAACCACCCCTAGACGGTTCATAAGTTAATAAAGGCTCATCCATCGTGCTAAAGGCATATAAATAGAAATTAGGTTATTTTCTGTCCGTATGAAATAAATTTATATTATTATTTGGTCACAAATTATTATATATGATAAATTTATTAACATTTACAATAATTATTTTTAAATAGCGTTTGATAGATGAAAAGTTGTTAGTTTATCATAAATATGTTGTGAAAGTTAGGTTCTCATGTTTTATATACTATTATATAAAAAAAATAGTCATGAAACATCAATTTCTAAATGATTTTTAGTTAAGTTTTCACAAATTTATTATCATGAAAGAGGTGAGAATCTAACTTTCTCGAGTTGGGAGAAATTTTCAATTATACAAAATTACACAATACCTTGGTGAAATAATTTAATATAATTATAAATTTAGAAATAATATATGACTAAATATGATAAATAGTTATATTTTAAAATAATAAATACCAATAAATATTCTTTGCATATTTAATACAATTTTAAAAATAAAATTACTTTATAAAATATATTGTTTTGATATTTTTAATATATTAAACATTATACTTTTATAATATTATGCATTTTTTAAGTCATAAAATTTGTCAAGATATTAGTTAACAAATTATTTAAGAATATTATTATTAATATTTAATAAATATTTTATTAAAAATCGTAAAAAAAATTAAAGTAAAGAAAATGAAAATTTTTGTTATATTAAAGTTAAATAAATATTAAAAATTATATAACGTATTTATAAATTTAAAATCCATATAAAATTTTATGACAATATAATTTTGTATACTATTTAATAAAGTGACTTATTTAAGATTATATATTTGAAAAAAATACTTATGTAATTAGAAAAGTTACATTAAAACCATAATAAAAACTTTAATTTTCAAGAATCATATCTAAATATTTTCAATAATATTTATGATTACTCGGACGAATTTTCGTTGTTGATTTGAATCATGATTTTTTATTAGATGTGAACATTAAATTCTAAAAATATCTGAATGTTCATTATTTTAGTTATTAAAATGATTTTTTCATGAATTTTTTTAATAGTTTCTAAAATTTTTATTTACTTTAACTGTATATATAGTCACACGAGAAATACTCTATTTTATAATACTCCACTTTTCTCACTGTTATTCGCATTCACTGTGATTTGAATCTCTCACTTTTTTTTTTCTTGTGCAGTGTACTACCACATTCTTAATTGATGGATCTCATTTTTTTTCTTTTTTCTTTTTTCTTTTTTCTTTTTATTCAAAATCCAATAAAAAATAATATTTTGTCTTTTTATAATACAGTTTATTTTTTTTTATCTTCCAGCCAAATCAACAAAATTTATCAATATTTATTTTACTTATCTTTATATTTTTCTGATTTTATTATTTTTTATTTTTTCTCTTTTCAAAATTTATAATATCTAATTTACTGGAGACATTATTTGTTTTCTTTTCAAATTTTAAATAGATAAATAACTATTTTATATTTTTTTAGTTGACTATAGAATAAGATAATAAAATTTATTTATATCTTTTACCTCTTAAAATTAATCTTTTGCACCTGTTGTAACTTTATTATGCGTTATATTAACTATTATTCATTTTAATTATACAATATCAATAATATTCTTAATAAAACTTATAGATATTAATTTCCAACCTTACAGTAATAAAATACTAATTTAAGAAAAAAAGAACACAATACTTTAAAGATGAAATTCAGTGTGAAAATTTGACCCTATAGAGGATTAGAATGACACCGCGCCGTCGAGATGATTCACACAATGTCGCTCATTCACGACGATTTACCCTGTATGGACAACGACGACCTCCGCCGAGGAAAACCGACCAACCACAAGGTCTTTGGGGAGGAGGTGGTGGTTCAAGTTTCAAAAAGCTGAAAGTTTCAAAATTAGTTGGTTGAAGTTAAAGTTTTTTTCTTTTCTTTTGAGATTGATTAATAAGTTAAGTGAGCATACTGATATATATATATATATATATATATATATATGCATTGTTTCTTTTGAGACACTTCTAAAATACAAAAAGCTGAGAGGGAGAGAAAGCATAAATCCTAAGTTTTAAACCCAATTGAATAACACAACAGAAGAAACATATTACTAATCTTTTAAATAGAAGTTGTTTGAGTTGCTCTAAATAAAAATAAATAATTTCATCATAAATAATTTGTATAATTATCTTATTATCTTATATATTTAAAGAAAATTAGTATAATTTTTTAACAATACTAATAATCTACAATGAAACTATTTAATGTTATTTTTATTTAAAATAAATTAGACAACTTCTTTAATTAGAATATTGAAATTTGAAAATTATTATATATATAAAAAAAAAAGGCACGGCACATTTCCCCCACTCCCCCATCCACACCTTTAATAATATGGTTAAGTTCCAGATTCCAACTCTAGGTATATTAATATAATACAATAACGGTCATATAATATATGTATGGATGCTGGTTATAACGATCTCGATTTTGTCACATAATATATATATATATAATAAGGATTATAATATGTTATTGTCATGCTAAAAAATTACTCAAATTATATTTTTAATAATTTTTTTAAATGCAAATCTAATCATTTAAGTGCTAAATTTTATGTTCTTATTAATCAAATTAAATATATAAAATTTTATATAATTTTAAAATTAGTTGGTAGTTCAAGACATTATTTTATTTTACATATTTTTAAATATTAAGTTATAGGTTAAAATAAAGTAATATGATCAATTATTAAATAATTTTTAAATTGTATAAAATTTTGTATATCTAATTAATAAGAACGTTAATTTTGCATATATTTTATCTATCATGAATCTTTGTATTCTATAAAAAAAATTATTGAATATGCATTTTGATTAATTTTGATACTGGTGTCAACGGATTATAACTTAGTCATATTCATATGCACATAAACATTAATATATATGTGTATTTAAATATATTTTATGATAATTATATTATAATTTACAAATTTAATGATCATCCACTTTACCTTGTTATTCAATCATACATTGTTATGGATATGATTTTTAAAATGATTATTTTAAAAATTTAAACAAATTATGAATAGATAATGGTTATATTATGGATACATAACAAATGTTTTCATATTTTTATTACTTTAAAATCACTTTAAAAACAAGATAATAATTTGAAGACAAAATTAATATTTGATTCTAAATAAAAAAGAAAAATACTAGCAATACTACATTATCTATTATTTATTATTGACTAAAATAATTAAAAGTTACAATATTTTATAAGTCTCACTTTTTATCCGATAGATATAATATTTAATTTCATAATTTTTAATAAATTTTAATCAAATAAGAATATTATACCATACGTTTCTAATCATTAATGTCAGGTAAATCAAACATCATTTATAACAACAGAAAATCTGCTATTATGTAAATTGAGATTAAAAAAAAATAATAATGTAAGAAAAGATCTTTTAAATATAAGTGTTAAATAAGTGAGTTCAAATTTTGTTGTGAATATCAAAATTTTGTTAATAAATAATTTATAAATATTTTTATAAGTATTTATTGACTTTATAAGTCTGTCTTGATTATGGAGAATTTTCAGAACACAACTTACTTAAATTTTTAATTTAAAAAAGTGAGATATTTCACGTTAAAAATAACCATTGGGATTTAAAATATACGAATAATTGTTTGAAAAATTATGATATTAGTTAATAAATGAAAATTTTCTTTTCTCTTGTTAATAATTTTAATTTTTTAATTAATTTATGTATCTAATTAATTAATAATTATTAGTGATTGATATGAAAATGGAATAACAAATTGTTGTGTAATTTATATGTTTCATTTAATATTTAATTTAAAAATAATATTTTTTATTTTAATTAATAATTTACTCTTGTAATATTAATAAGTGCCCTACAAAATATTTAAATAATAAAGGATGGGACGAGAGAAACACAATGGAATACAGACAAGGCCCAACAAACCCAAGTGTATGACAAAAATAGAATGTGGCATTCAATGAGTTTGTAGGGAGATGGAATCTTTTGTTTTTTGATTTTAATAACATGGAGACAATCTCTTGCCAATTTGGGTTCTCTTACCTGTGATAGATCTACTGTGATAGATGTTGTAAAACTCATCATATTGAAGATTAAAGGTTTAATGGTAGTGGAAGGCTAGTTCAACTTATATGAATAGAATAATAATAATAATTAAATAATATATAAAATAATATTAAACAAACATAATATTATAATTTTATAATACTAAAAATAAAAATAAAAGATATAACAATTAAAAATTAAACATGTCATAATATTTAAATTTATGTTTTAATAATACGTAACAATATTAATTAACAATAAGAAATTTAAATATAAAATACAAATATAAATGACAAGTATTTTTTGATTTAAAAATAATAAAATAATATCATATTAAATATTTTGTACAACACGGGTTAGATGCCCGTCAGTCCTTTATCTCGTTAATTATTTATTTTTGTTTTCAATTTTGATTTGGTTTAATGTCAATTTCACATTTTAAGTTAAATATGTTATGTTTTAAATATGAATTTAAGACATGTTTTTGTGTGGTCGGTAAAATGTACTAAGTTTGAGTTGACCTGCATGTAACACCCAAAAAGATAAATCAAAATAAACCTGATCGATCGATTTGGTTTGATATTTTTTAATCTTTTAAAAAAGTTTAAATATTTTTAAGAAAAAAAAAATTAAACTCAAATTGACCTTAAACAACAAAATCTCAATCTACATAAAAATTGAATCAGATTAGTTCAACTTGTTTTTCCTCCTTAGTCTGTGGGGTCGAGATAGATTGACCAATTTATCTCTAGTCTATATTCATATTGGTATTTTATATTATTTTTAAAAATGAAAATTTTTTATACCTATTAATATGCTATAAATTATAACTTGAATTTTAGAGAGTATTTTATAAAATTATTTTTATTATATACTTTTAATATATTTTTCTCATATTTAAAGGTGTATTTCACACTAACATCTACAAAAATATTCGTAATGAGAAATTTATATGCTTTTAGATAATAACAATAAAAATTTGTTAAATTGGCTTGGACCCAAAATCTTAACTCATATAAAAATTGAGTTGGACTAACCTGACTCATTTTTCCTCCCTAGCCTCCAGGGTTAGAATAGACTAACCCATTTGTCACATCTAGTTCATATTCATATTGTTATTTTATATTATTTTTAAAATATAAGTTTTAAAATTGTTTAGAGTGGAAATTTTTCATCATTTTTATTATATATTTTTAATATTTTTCTCTCATCTTTGAAGGTGTATTTTAGTTCTAATCTCCACAATTATAAATAACAATTGTACTCATATTTTATGTGTAGTAGCACAAAAACTTAGTAATGGGTATCGTAAATTTCCACTCAATAGAAACGAATTTGAAAATTTATGTACAAAATTTAATAAGAATAATATCGAATATTGATAGTATAATACCCAACTCACTCATACCCAAAAAAATAAATAAATAAATAAATAAATATATATATATATATATATATATATATATATATATATATATATATAATTTATTTTACACCTAAATAAATGAATTTGAGTATGAATATAATGGTGCGTAACATGATGGAATGAAGGATAGGTATAAAAGATGATACAAACAATAAAGTCTATAGTATCATACTTAGACTTTGTTTATTGTGATTCCTATTCGCAATTAGAAAAAAAATTTCTATCTGTTCTGGTCTCAGGAATGTTCCTTCTTCCAGAAATCCCTTCCTCCTTTGTTCCCCCTCCTTATATAGCATTTTCCTTCTCTTTGTTCCACGTCATCTGTCGTGGGCCTTAAGGATGTCAGTTCATCCCTCTGGCTCTGGCTCATTGGGAGTGGGGCCTCTCTATTGGACGGCTTCGACTGATGAATATGGGCTCTTCTGTTGAAGTGGCCGTGCTCAGGTGTCAGACGCAGCCTTTTCCTATTGGGTTAGCCACGTGGCTTGACGGTCGGCCTCATGACCGGCCGGTACACAACCCCTCAAGCTTTTGTCCGCAGGACATAAGCTTAATTTCTCTTCCAAGCACGTGGCTGCGAGAGATCGCTGTCTGGGAGTGGGTTTAGCTAGCCCAGGGTGAACTCTATTAGTCGATAGAGCTCTGTGGACCTTCCAGTGTATAGCCCCTCAGGTTTGACTGACGAATCGGTCATCTAGTCTCGGTCTCCGGTTAATTTCGTTCCAATTGTCTCATGACCGGGGCGGTTGATTAACCTTTTCTACTTCGGGCGTGGCAGCTGGTCACAGATTTTGTTCCCTGCCAGGGGGTTGTCCTTACGATTAGGATAGCCGATTACCCTCGTGGTGCTTTAATTATTCATGGTTGTTCTACTCTCAATTTGCAAGGTGCCTGGATAACATGCCCAAGGTTCCAATATATACATGAGGCGGGCTTCTTGCGTTGCCGCACAGGCCATGGTGATCGAGCATGATTCTCGGGTCGGCCGGGGTTGGTATTGTTCCTCAGCGTAGGAGTAAAATCGGCGTGTCCAGCGGACTGACTAATATGCAACCCCCGAGTGTCAGGATAATGTTCAATTGGCTGAGAGGGCTCCGGATATGAAGCGATTTCTCTTCAGTCTTTGCGTGCGTGTCTTTAAGAGCCCAAGATCGGCCTTTTTCGGCCGTTCGTCATGGACTTGAATCTGGGGCGAGCCTTAGGACCGATCATGTTGGTCGTTCTCTCGGACTGTTAGTCCAAGGCAAGCCCTGGCCGACCGTATAGGTGGCGCTGTAGGATTTAATCTCAGGCGAGCCCTGGCCGACCGTATAGGTGGCATTGTAGGCCTTAATTTGAGGCGAGTCCATGGTCAACTTTGTAGAGTTGCCATCTTTGGACAGTATCCAAGTCGAGCCCAGTTTTGGACTTTATCCGAGTCGAGCCCAATTTTGGACTTTATCCGAGTCGAATCCATGGCCGACTGTATAGATGGCACTTACAGGACTTATCCGAGGCGAATCCATGGTCGACCGTTTAGGTGGCACTTACAGAACTTAATCCGAGGCGAATCCCTGGCCGACCATATAGGTAGCACTTACAGGACTTAATCCGAGGCGAATCCATGGTCGACCGTGATAAGGTGGCACTTATGTGACTTAATCGAGGCTTAATCCATGGCCAACCGTATATCATGGCACTTACAGTGACTTAATCCGAGGCGAATTCCCGGTGACTGACCATTATAGGTGGGCACTTACAAGACTTAACTCGAGGTAATCCCCTGGCCGAATCGCAGATAGGTGGCACTTACAGGACTTAATCCGAGGCGAATCTCTGGCCAACCGTATAGGTGGCACTTACAGGACTTAATCCGAGGCGAATCCCTGACCAACCGTATAGGTGACACTTACAGGACTTATCCGAGGTGAATCCCTGGCCGACCGTATAGGTGGCACTTACAGGACTTATCCGAGGCGAATCCTTGGCCGACCGTATAGGTGGCACTTACAGGACTTAATCTGAGGCGAATCCTTGGCCGACCGTATAAGTGGCACTTACAGGACTTAATCTGAGGCGAATCCCTGGCCGACCGTATAGGTGGCATTTACAAGACTTAATCCGAGGCGAATCCTTGGCCGACCGTATAGGTGGCACTTACAGGACTTATCCAAGGCGAATCCATGGTCAACTTTATTGGGTTGCCATTTTTGGACTTGTAGGTTTTATGTTCGAGACGAGAAGTCGGAATCCTTTTGTATACCTGCATGAGTTGTAGATTATAGTTACGCAAATTTTAAGATATGAATATACGTACCAAGGATTGAAGTTTCTCTTCATGGCGTTGTGGGTATGCAAAAATATATCATTTATTCGACTTATGTTGTCCACAGCAGTGCTATCATCCAAGGAATGTTGGATGGAAGAAAATTGGGCAATGTTGTCTTCTACCTCTGCAACAATCTATTGGAGAAAACAACATCAAGTTAACAATCAGACGGATCTCTTCCGCAGGCTTTCCTTGGATTCAGACATATATCCGAGAAATAATTTTCATTTGCGAAATCTCTTTCCCTTTCTTCCCATGGAATGGCTCGTAGGATGGAGGGATAAAGGAATGATAGTGCATACATAATTGTATAACTTACAGTTGCATAACCTGCATTGTGTTAGCGTACAAGTTCCAACAATAGGCGTAATTATAAATCACGAACCTGCTGTCCGCAAAAGTGGCAAATGACATCAAACCATTTCGTTTTGCTAGTCTTCTTGCCATTTTAATTGTACCTAAGGTTTTGGATTCACATAAGCTACTTTGCAACCGGTTTATCTTGAATAAACAATGAGATACACCAGCTTTTTCTGGTGTTCCATAAAGTGATGTGGGCTGTATTCTTAATATTTGAACGCAAAGGCACCACATGTCACTTCCTTGAATAATTTCATGTAGCTTCATAGTATTAAGATAATTCGGGATCAATTGATTCGCTTGCTGCCCGAACTTTATAATATGAGAAAATGACTTCACTTTTCGTGCTTCATTTTTATAGCAGCAACTTCACCAGTTTGCTTATTAATAGCTCTCCAGTCTCTCCACACCTTTGAGATCAAAAGCCAAATTCCCAGTATTTTTAATGGAAAATTGGAGGCCTCTAAAATATCCAAAGAGAAAGAAAATAAAAAGAAGGCTTGAAGCAGAGCAACTCCTCAACAATTACAATTGAAATTGCATGTTCCATCATCACCGTGTGATCATTCTCCTAAGAAGTATCTTTATCCAACAACAGCATGACTTCTGCACTGAAGCTGGGTATGTCGATATCCACATCATGACTCTTCTTCGTTCAAATTAATTGTTGGAATCAAAATACTAAAGGTATGTATACGGGAGAGACTTGCACCTCAATTCCATGTCATTATTATATTACCATGGTCTCGAGATGCCCATGAGCATATCTTAGTGGTACAATTGGAGCCGGACTATACCTCCTTAAAGTTTCGTGGAATACAACCCCAAGTAAGGTGGTTTAGCTAATTGGTCTTCTGTAGCTTTTTCACGTCCACACACATTTTGGAGCTCCTCATACAGACGCTTCTGACGAGTTTTGTCTTTGGCAAGTTCATACATAGCCCATTCCATTGTAACTAAAGTAGTATTAGATGTCTCAATAATGGTCTCCCAGATTAGCATATGAGTTTGATCTTCGGTCAGTTCTTTAGCTTCGGATACCAGGTAATCAAAATAACAATTTACTTCCCTTCCCGAAGCCCCTCACTTCTTCTGCTTATTCATCAAGGCCTCCATGACAGCTTTTCTGCGGGAATGCAAATTCTGAATTTTCATTTCTATGCTCCTATTTGGAACCCACTTCAAGTATGGGAAGAAATCTCGCCAATCCACCTCTATTGCACCCTCCACTATATCAACTACAAGAATCTTATAGATGCCTTCTCTTGCTAATGTATTCCCCAACTCCTCCACATAAACGGACTATTTATAAGAAGTGAGAATCTTGAGATGCCGTGATCCTTTCTTTACTACTCTTGCCCCAGAAATTTACAAATTGTTGACACCACCAGATTGATGAACTTCATGATCATCGGATGATTCTGGTAAGCTTGCACTTGGAAATTGTTACGGTCGGCACTATGACGGTCGGCTTCACCACGGCCAGCACCCAAGACGAGCGGGAATGTCCGTCACTGAGCCAGGGTATAGACCGAATAGGGTAGCCATTAGCTAATGATTTGACTGCTAGGGTCAATCAGCATTAATTATATCTTGTGTAAGTATCCTTAATGATGGATTGTGACATCATCCTCGATGGGACAGGGGTTGTTGGAACCTAAAGTATAAAAGGCTGGAAGAGAGAAATGTAACCCTATCTTTTAACACAGAACATTGGCGCCCACCGTGGGGCAGGTAAAAACTAATCCCATCACCACAAGGAAGAAGGAGGAAGGACAACAACGACAACATGCCGATAACCAGAAACCAGGCGAGCTCGACCAATGAAGGAGAGGAGGACACGTTGCAGAGGTTGCTGAGAACTGTGATGCAATTGCAAGCCAGAAGCGAAGAACATTCAAGACTGAGTGCAGAGGCGGAAACAAGACACAAAATGGCGGAGGAAAGACATGTTGAGGCGATGAGGATGGCAGAGCAGCGGGAGGAGGAACTCAGAAGGCAGATAGAGAGCATGCGAACCAGAAATGAACAAGAACCAGAAGGAAGAAGAGAACCCGCATCACAACCCTTATGGAAACAACCTTTCTATGAGGCGATAGACGAAACTCACATACCACCTCACTTCAGGGAGGTGTTGGTGGACCCTTTTGATGGAACACAGGACCCCCACGCCCATGTGCAGGCGTTCCAGACACAAATATACATAAGTGGAGGCGACGATAAGCTCAGCTGCAAGCTGTTCCCGGGAACTCTGAGGGGGGTAGCGTTACAGTGGCTTATGAACCTGCCACCCAGATCAATCTACACGTTCAATGACCTAGCCGGCATGTTCCTATCTCAGTTCGCGACCAATAAGACGAAGCGCCTGGAAGTGGCCGACTTATTCGACATCAGGCAAGCTGGAGGAGAAAGCCTGAAAAACTACATGGCTCGTTTTAACGACGCCATGATCAGGGTCAACGACCCTGACCAAAAGTTCTTCGTCAAAGCCTTCCAAAAGGGGCTAAGAGTGGGTCCCTTCAGCGACGCCTTAGCCCTTCAGAAGCCTACGAATATGGAAGAAATCCGCCTGAGAGCGGAAAAACATATTGAAATGGAGGAGAATCGCCTGGAGAAGAGAGAGGTCGAGCAAGCTAGTAGAGAGAACCGACCGAGACCCGTGAACAGGCAACGACCGATGCTAGTAGGTGGAAGAGACCCTACCAGTAGAAATCAAGCAGAGACAAGACCGGAACTTCAGGCTAAGTTTACTCCACTGAAGGAGCGGAAGGCACATATCCTAAGGGACATCTGTCATGCACGATTGTTAAGTTTTCCTCAGGTGGCAGGAGGGAAGCAGTTGGGAAAGAATAGAAGAGAATGGTGTGATTTTCATAGGGCGGTAGGCCACTCGACTGAGGAATGTTGGACACTGGGGCTCAAATCGGAAGGCCTGGTTCAGCAAGGAAAATTAAGCCACTATGTACTGAAGGAAGGCGGGGAGAGAAGCGCCAGGAGAGGAGAGTCAAGCAGAGGCAAAAGAGAAGATAGAAGGAACAGGGAAATAGGTGGCCGGTCAAGATCACCTCGGCCGGCCAACTATCGTGGAACGATCGCAACCATTTTCGGTGGTGAAGAGCAAGGGAATAACAGTAGCTACCAGAGAGGAGAGCAAAGCTACCAGTCTTATCAAATCCTAACGGGAGCAAACCTTACCCCCTTAGGAGGACGAAGAGGAGGATGTACGATCAGCTTTAGAGAGGAGGACCGCAGATGCAAACAAGCTGGGGATGAACCGATGGTGATATCGGTGGCAGCGGAGGGTTTCAAGATAGAACGGGTTCTCATTGACCAAGGAAGTTCAGCCAACATCTTGTACGGGTCTACTTACAGGAAGTTGGGGCTCTCGGATTTGGAGGAAACGATGGGTTGCTTGTACGGCTTCTTAGGGGAGAGAGTACCCATAAAGGGGACGGTGAAAATCGACACCACATTTGGAGAAGGCAGTAGTGCGATAAAAGTTCCAGTGATATATACAGTGATAGAGGCAGAGGCCTCTTATAACATCATTGTTGGACGGCCGACATTAAATCAATTGAAAGCCGTGGTGTCCACTTACCACCTATGCATGAAGTATCCAATGTCAAACGGAGTCGGAGCCATATGGGCAGACTCGAGTGTCGCCAGAAGGTGCTACCAAGACAGTCTGGAGGTAGGGCAGAGGAGGTCAGCAGTAAACACGCTGAGTCTGGAGCTAGACCCGAGATGCCACGAAGAATACGAAAGACCGCTACCAGCGGAGAAGCTCAAGGAAGTGCAGGTAGGTCCCTTCGAGAGCATGAAGACAAAGATCGGCACCGTCATGACGGGGGAACAAGAGGCCAAGTTGGTGCAATGTCTGCGGCAAAACAGCGATGTATTCGCCTGGTCGCCTCAGGATATGCCAGGGATAGACCCGAAGTTCATGACTCACAAACTGTCAGTAGTAGAAGGATCGCGGCCGGTCATACAAAGAAAGAGAAAACAAGGAGAAGAGAAGAGGAAAGCTATCAAGGAAGAAACGGAGAAATTGTTGAAGGCTGGATTCATAAGAGAAGTCAGATACCCGGAGTGGTTGGCCAATGTGGTCATGGTGCGCAAGACCAATGGGAAATGGAGAATGTGTACAGACTACACCGACCTAAACAAGGTATGCCCAAAAGACTCATATCCCCTCCCTAATATAGATAGACTTGGTGGATAACGTGTCAGGATATGAGTTCTTAAGCTTCATGGACGCCTACTCCGGATACAATCAAATAAGGATGGATCCAGCAGATGAAGAAAAGACCGCTTTCATTACAGATGGCGGAGCCTTTTGCTACAGAGTAATGCCGTTCGGGTTAAAGAACGCAGGTGCCACCTATCAAAGGCTGATGGATGAAATTTTTAAGGAAGTCATTGGACAGGATATCGAAGTATATGTAGACGATATGGTGGCCAAGTCAGAAGAAGGTCGGAGCCATTGCGAGTCACTGAAGTGAGTATTTGGAATCTTGAGGCGCCACCAACTCAGATTGAATCCCGAGAAATGCTCGTTTGGAGTGCAAGCAGGAAGGTTTCTGGGATACATGCTACAGAGAGGGGAATCGAGGCTAACCCGGAGAAGTGTAGGGCGATCATAAGCATGAGAAGCCCCCAAAGCGTGAAAGAAGTTCAACAATTAATGGGGAAGGTGGTTGCACTATCACGCTTCATATACAGAGTGTCTGACATTGCCACACCGGTGTTAGAGAAACTCAAGAAAGGGAGGAGCTTCGCCTGGACATCGGAATGTGACGAGGCTTTCTTGCGGCTGAAGGCTATGTTGGCTGCCCCTCCTATCTTGATAAGACCGGAACTCGGTCGGCCACTGCTCTTGTATATATCTGTCACGGAAGCCGCTGTCAGCTCCGCATTGGTTCAAGAGAAAGAAAAGGAGCAACGCCCCGTATACTTTATTAGTAAGACTTTGCAAGGACCAGAGAAAAGATATCAGAGGATTGAGAAAGGAGCCCTAGCTGTGGTGATAGCCTCGCGAAGATTACGCCCCTACTTCCAAAGCTTCAGTATCATTGTACGAACAGACATGTCGATCCAGCAGGTATTGAGGAAGCCAGACTTAGCAGGAAGAATGGTAGCCTGGAGCGTGCAGCTATTCGAATTTGATATATCCTTTGAAAGGAGGGGACCGATCAAAGCCCAAGCGCTGGCTGATTTCATCATAGAACTCACGGTCGAACAAGACAAAGCAGGAGGAGCTACCGCTGAGCAACAGGCAGTAGAAGGGGAATGGTACTTGTCAGTGGATGGGTCGTCCAATCAAACAGGAAGTGGCGCTGGGGTGATTCTAGAAGGGCCGAACGGAGTACTTGTAGAACAAAGCTTACACTTCAACTTCAATGCAAGTAACAATCAGGCCGAGTATGAGGCGCTGTTGGCTGGTATGAAGTTGGCGTTGGAAGTAGAAGCTAAGAGATTGACCGCGAAGAGTGACTCCAGGCTAATCACAGGGCAAGTGAACGGAGAATATCAAGCCAAAGACCCCAGGTTGGCTAAGTACAAAGAAAGAGCGAACAAGATGGCGGCCTTGTTCGAGAACTTCAAACTCCTGCATGTCCCAAGGGACCAGAATGAGAGGGCAGACCTTTTAGCCAAGTTAGCTAGCACGAGAAGGGGGTTACAGAGGTCGGTTATACATGAGAACATAAACATCCCGACCATTGATAAACCTGAAGTTCAGTGTAACGAACACAGAACCTCATGGACGAATCCAATGGTAGAGTACTTCAAGGGGGGAAAGTTACCAGATGACCCCGTGGAAGCCAGTAAAATACGGAAGGAAGCGCCAAGATATACCTTAATAGATGGACGTCTGTACAGGCGGGGCTTCTCATTTCCCCTACTCAAGTGCATAGACCCTAAGGAAGTAGAGTATGTAATCAAGGAGGTACATGAAGGAGTGTGCGGAACTCATATTGGAGGCAGGGCATTAGCAGGAAAGATAGCGAGAGCAGGCTATTACTGGCCCTCTCTCAAAACAGATTGCATGAACTACGTAAAAAGATGCGACACCTGCCAAAGGTTCGCTGACAACCACCAACGCCCAGCGGAACGAATGCACGTTGTAACCTCCCCATGGCCTTTCTACAAGTGGGGAATAGACATCTTGGGACCTTTTCCTTTAGCACCAGGCCAAATGAAGTTTTTAATGGTAGCAGTAGACTATTTTACCAAGTGGGTAGAGGCAGAGCCAATGGCAACTATCACCGCGGAGCGGGTAAAACGGTTCGTATGGAAGAGAATAATTTGCCGATTCGGCTTGCCGGCCGAAATAGTATCAGACAACGGTACCCAATTCGCATCCACCGCGACGACCAAGTTCTGCCAGGAATTACACATCAGGCAGTCCTTTACTTCGGTGGAACATCCACAAGCAAACGGTCAAGCAGAGGCGGCCAACAGAGTTATCTTAAGAGGTCTAAGGAGGCGACTGGAAGAAGCAAAGGGAAGGTGGGTGGAGGAATTACCACAGGTCTTATGGTCATACCACACAACCTCGCACTCCACAACGGGGGAAACGCCGTTCCGCTTAACATACGGATCAGAAGCGGTCATACCAGTCGAAATAGGAGAGCCATCTCCCAGGACGGCTTTGTTCAACCCAACTGGCAACGAAGACGAATTGAGGGCGAATCTGGACTTATTGCAGGAAACACGGGAGATAGCACACATAAGGGAGTACGCAGTTAAAGCAAGAGTAGCAAGGAGATATGACAGGGGAATGATACCTAGGGAATTCCAGGAGGGAGATTTGGTGCTGAAGAAGATAACCATGACGGCTGAAAAGAATAAGCTAACACCTAAATGGGAAGGGCCGTTCAGAGTGACAGGGAAGGTAGGAAAAGGAGCCTATAGATTAGGACATCTAGAGGGCCGGAAAGTACCACGCACTTGGAATGCCGGCAGCTTAAGGAGGTACTTTAGTTAAAAAGCATGGTAAGCGCAAATATGTATTACATATATATACTTGAACTTAGCCTGTATATTGGCAATTAATGTTTAAATGTAAGTTGAAATATCATGCCAACCAAATGGGAAACAAACAAAGTTAAAGCTACAAACCCAAAATGGGCGGCCTAAGAGACCGACCCGGGGTATTGCGCCTACGAGTCGAAGTTAAAGCTACAAACCCAAAACGGGCGACCCAAGAGACCGACCCGGGGTATTGCGCCTGTAAGTCGAAGTTAAAGCTACAAACCCAAAACGGGCGGCCCAAGAGATCGACCCGGGGTATTGCGCCTGCAAATCGAAGTTAAAGCTACAAACCCAAAACGGGCGGCCCAAGAGACCGACCCGAGGTATTGCGCCTGCGAGTCGAAGTTAAAGCTACAAACCCAAAACGGGCGGCCCAAAAGACCGACCCGGGGTATCGTACCAAAAAGTGAAATCGAAACCTACAAACGAGGAATTCGAAGAGAAAACGATATTCAACGCGAAATTAAGAAACGTCGAGTGTAATGCAACAACGCCATAAAGACGCGCAGTAAAAATAAAAACCACGAAAGAAGTAATAACGCGCAATAAAGAAAGAAAAGAAAAGTGAATAAAAACCAGTCAAACGGAGTTCGGTCAACACCAACAGAGGCCTATTACAAGGCAAGGAAAAACAAAAATAAAGCCTATGGGGAAGCAGGAGAATTGGGAGGAGAAGGAGCTAGGATCAACTGGCCGTCAATCAGATCTTTGAAAGGGTCCGCCTCAGAAATGTCAATAGAAGGATGGAGAAATTGAACTTGCCCCAAGGCTTTGGCAAACTTTGCTTCGAACTGCTCAACGATGTCCCCACCCAACTTGGTCACGGCCTCCTCTTGAGCTTCAATCTTCCGAGTTTGATCATCGATTTTACGATTCAAAGTGGCAATTGTCTGCTCCAAGCGCCGAATGGTGTCATCGCGAGACACGAGATCTTCAAAAGCTTGCTTTAAGGAGGAGTCGGAGGATGCTAATTCTTCGCGAAGACCTGCCAAAGATGACTCGAGATCGCCATTCTTACGCTGTAAAGCATCAACTCTGGCGTTGGCATAACCGACGGCCGTGTTCAGCTCACAATTAGCCAATTGCAAGTCCTTGTTCTTGATCACGGTCCTCTTCAGATCTTCTTAGAGGTTAGCAGTGGCCGACCGATAAGAATTGATTTTAATCTCAGCTTCAGCATAATTCTTAGACAGCTGTAGGAAATCAGCCTCAATCCTAGCGGCACGTTCTTCGGAGGACCGACTCCGATGCGCCAACCTTCCAAATTCCTTCTCAGCGGCCTAGCGATGGATTAAAGTATGCGCAGCATGATGTTGTAGCATCTTACAGGTTCCCACAACGCCAAGCTGGTGCACCTTATCATTTTCTGCACAAGATAAGCTCAGGTCCACGGCTCGGCCTAGCAATGGAGGCGGTCCCCTAGCCGGAAAAGAAGAAGGGAGACCAGATAATATGGAATCCCATTGAGGACAAGGAGAAGGGTTGGCAGCCCCTTCAGCATCAACCCTTGCAGTAGTGGGTTCATCTATCGCCATGGACTCCTCCATGTGTTGGCGCTTGGCAGGCCGTTCTCCCTCAGCCCTGCAAACCTGCCCCCCCTCGCCTTCCTGAGGCTGATCCTCAAACCTCAAGGGGGATCCATTCAGAAGATCCCCGATGTCTCTAGTAATAGCTTCGGGAACATTCTCTCCCGCGATCGTTAAGGAAGCTGGGTCAGAAGAAAAGTCGGCTGTCGCCTGAGAAGAGGGAAGCTCTGCAGCCGCTATGGGTTCAACTATGACGGCCGGCCGTTTTTCTTTCTCGGCTTTTTTAGCCATCTTCTTTTTCATTTCGCGAAGGACCTTCGACGAATAATCTGTTAAACAAAAGAAATGCATGTTAGGCAAATGATGAAGAATGGATACACATTCGAAAAAAGGGCGGCCACTTACCGTCGCCCTTAATTAGCACTGGGCAACAAGGGAAGATCGCTCAATTCCCTAGCAAGGCTTTTCTCCCAGCTCTCAAGGTCGCCTAGGTCGACCGTGATAGAGACAACCGGCTGATGAGTCCAATGTAGAGGAAAGAACGGTCGGCCATCCTTATCCACTAACAGGTTGGGGCCGATGTCACCAGGGGTCACTTTGAAAAATTGTGTTTTAAACTTCTTGTAACTCTGTAAGAAAGGTATGAACAGCTTGCGTTTGGGCCGGCTACAGAGAGACAGCCACCCCACTTTCTCAGTTTTCTTCACGGTATAAAACCAGAAGAAAACGCCTAAGGATGGAGCCTTCCCAAGGTCTTCGCAGAGAAGTTCGAAGGCTCGAACATAAGCCCATCCATTCGGGTGTAGCTGAGTAGGCGCGACATTAAGAGCTTGGAGCACGGCCCGTTCAAAATGGCTGAATGGAAGCCTAATACCTAACTTCGAGTGAAAGGTATCGTATAGATAAAAGAACGGCCTACCCTCAGTGGAAGAGCCGATGTTTACTGTCTCCCCAGCACGGCAGGGGGAAACGCAAACAGACCATGAACCTTTCTGGCATATCGCCTTAGCCATACCAAGAAGAGCACTGGAGCGGTTCAGGTGGGAGGACGTCTTCTTCACCTCATCGTCAACCCATGCATAAGGCTCGTCTGTTTTAGCATCGTGGGTATCATCTCTATACCAAATCTTGAAGGGATAGGAATTAGAAGAACTCGAGCCAGAAGTCGAAAGCCCATCACCTGGGGCTCCAGAACTCCCACCGGGGGCGACCTCAGCAGGAGACTGGTCTCCTGGGGCGGAGGGGCCAAGTTCATCCTCGAAGAGGTTCCCTGTCGAGAAAAGAGCAAGGGTCAGCAACAGACCCTAGCTAGCGAACCCACACGGAACAAGAGGCCCGAAAATGCAAAGGTAAAGTAAACTAAGACAACGGCAAAAGAAATTACCTGAAGAGGCCATGGCAATGGAAGAATGAAGGTGGAGGAAGCAGAAGCAACGAACGCGGTATGGAGAACAAGAGGGTTGAGAGAGAAAGGTAAGGGATAATGAACAGAATAAAGGAAAACGCCAGCCAAACCTAGAGAAGAAAGAATAAAGAAAAACGCATCGGGAAGACGCGTCCTAATGATTATTACAATTAATGAGGACAGAGGCGCGAAAATTAAATGAATCTGAACGACGTTGGCAAGTCCAAACGACACCCACGAACCAAGCCCGTCATAGGCCGCACTCATGTTGCAAACATGAACACGAGCCATGTTTGCAAGGGGCTATGTTACGGTCGGCACTATGACGGTCGGCTTCACCACGGCCAGCACCCAAGACGAGCGGGAATGTCCGTCACTGAGCCAGGGTATAGACCGAATAGGGTAGCCATTAGCTAATGATTTGACTGCTAGGGTCAATCAGCATTAATTATATCTTGTGTAAGTATCCTTAATGATGGATTGTGACATCATCCTCGATGGGACAGGGGTTGTTGGAACCTAAAGTATAAAAGGCTGGAAGAGAGAAATGTAACCCTATCTTTTAACACATAACAGAAATGAAGATGGTACCCGAATAATTTAAACTACATAGCTTTAAAAGCTCAGCAGACTGCTGTTTCAATAAGGGATTGCAACCACTTTGAACCACAAGTAGGAGTTTTGCAACAAACCTCGCATCAACAGTAATAGAGGAGCACTCATCCTGGGCAAGCTTGCACACAGACCACAAAAATGACGTAGCATACTGAGTGCAGTTTTCTAAGATCCTCATCAACAATTTGACCATAACCGGTATGGTATTAGAATAATCCTCCAAAGCTACTCTCCTTGTGCAAACATATTGTCCTGAGAAGGCTCAGGCCAGGACACACTCCATTGCTGTGCTTCTTGCCCCGTATACCACAAAGTGAGTTATTAGAAGCTACACACTGCTTACCTTTTCTATTTTCAATGTTGAAAATTCAGCCATAAACTTTCCAGCAAAGCATTGGATATTGGCTTATAGGGACAAAGTATGATAAGATACAATTAACTAGAATCAGATTCGACAGACACAGAATTTGAACACCCAATTAGCAAAAACTTATTAATCAGATCTTGTTTTATTAAGACCTCTTATTCCTTTTAAATTAAATTTTCAGCTTTTGACTCCAAACTCTGGATTCTCTAAGCAGCTAATTGACCTACTGTGGAATCTAGAGTTTTCTGCGAGCATGTACTTCTCTCCTTTGAGCATCCAATAGTGATACATTTTTATTTTCTTTTATTGTTTAGGAGCGAAAGGAAAGAACAGAACCTGGTTTAGCTCCACTAACTCCGCACTATGGGTGGTGTCCTTCGAAATTTGCTTCAATCATAGCCTCGAGGGTCCCTCCTTCGCTTTCTTCCTGAGTTGCTCAGCCAGTGCGGTAGAGCTGGCGACAAGGCCAGAAGCGGTGACGACGAGGTTGTTAGGGGGTTGGTGAAGCTATTTGTGCTAGGAGGAGAGTGGAGAGGTGAGGCTTTGTCGCGAGCGGCGCGTTTGGGAAGCGCGAAGGAGGAGTCGGAGCCGCGAGGGTACTCAACTTCCTCTTGTTGGCTCCGGCGCGACGGCAAGGCGATACGGGCTCCGATACCGACAAATCGGTGGCAAAGGGAGCGGTGTCGCGACGTTCCTCCCCCAGCGAAACAAGAAGGATAGCAGTGGATCTAGGAGTCTAGTTTTGCTTCGCCGGCAAACTATCCTGCCAGAAGATCTCCCCAAAAGCTTCAGCGTAGTTCTGCAACTTCTTCAGGAGTCACAGGCTGGCATTACTCAACTCGACTCCAACATCCTAAATCCACCTCGTCACAGATACACCTCTGTCGAGCGCAGATCTGTTCTCTCCCTCACCACCTCCTACCTCTGATTCCAGAGCTTCCCCAGCTCAGTAGCCACTACCTTCCGTGCCTCTCTGAACATGGTTGCCTGTCTAGCTCTCTTGGTATGGCGGTCGTCGAGGATAGTTTTCCCGGGCCCCACGGTGGGCGCCAATGTTCTGGTCTCAGGAATGTTCCTTCTTCCAGAAATCCCTTCCTCCTTTGTTCCCCCTCCTTATATAGCATTTTTCTTCTCTTTGTTCCACGTCATCTGTCGTGGGCCTTAGGGATGTCAGTTCATCCCTCTGGCTCTGCCTCATTGGGAGTGGGGCCTCTCTATTGGATGGCTTCGACTGATGAATATGAGCTCTTTTGCTGAAGTGGTCGTGCTCAGGTGTCAGAGATGCAGCCTTTTCCTGTTGGGTCAGCCACGTGACTTGACGGTCGGCCTCATGACCGGCCGGTACACTATCAATTATTTAAAACTACATTCATTTTATATACTAATAATATTAAAAGTAATAAATACTAGTATATATACTAGTGATAATAATAAATTAATAAATATATATTAAATATTGATGCATTTTGGAATACACTTAAGTGTGAGCACACCAATCGCGATAATAAGGATGTGAGTTCATACGTCATACCCAATGGGACTAATATGTGATTACCAATTTTTTTTATAAATTCTTATATAGTTTGACCAAACCTGCTTAATTTAAAAAAAGAGTTGTGCTACGAAGATATTTGTAAAAATAAATAAAACAAAGTAATTTGGAATTTGAATTAAAAGTCGTTGTTTTATATATTTTTTTTTCTCTCAATCTCATATTCGTTCAAATTTCTTAATCTGATCCATTTATTATTGATTTTACCTATCAACGAGACTTTGGTCTATTACTTCTAATGTTGTTTACCCTATGGTAGTTCACGGTTAGTCATTTAGAAACACACACTTAAATAAGCATTAGAAAAATTAAAGTCGGTTAATAACTAACTGAAAAATAAATTCACAAAAAAAAGTTTGGTTAGGAAAACTCCACAAATCTAATTGTTTTATAAGTATATCAACTAATTATGGTACAATCGCGATTATTAACTGATTTAAACATGGTGATCACTTCTTACAAGGATATTAAAACAATAAAACAATTAAAAAAAAAAAGAAATTTGGATTCAAAAGTAAGATTGAAGGTTTTAAATACAAATTACATCATAACCCTCAAAAGGAGATTTAGTTACCTATAAACATGGTAAAGATAAATATGACTAAAGCAAGCATGAAGAAGTAATGAGAGAAAAAACTATAATAGTTAGCGGTTCTATTCTGTTGTTTTACACCATGTCTTGAGCCTTGTTCAATACCTCAAAGTACTCTTAAAAAGCTTTGAAATTGATGAGAAACATAGAAGGAGAGAGAAGGTATGAAAGACTGAAGTCATGGAATGCATTGAGATAATGAGATTTGCTCTCGGTTTGCTCCATTTTATATTATGTGAGATGACCCTCCTTGGTGGGTGTGCATAGTGGAGCACGATTATCCCTCTTTGCAACTATGTACTAGCATGTTAAGTGGAGTACAATTATGTTGAATGTGTTTTTGTGCTTGTGCATGAATTTGTTGAATGAAATACAACAATACTAAATGTCTCTGGGATGAACATGATGAAAGTCTCAAATTTTGTTATATATATTTTTTACTCATAGGTATGTATTGCATCAAACTAAAAAAAATAGTAAATTATGTGTGTTAAATGTTAAAAACAATAAAATTTTCATTAAAAAATATTTGTCATTAATATACAAAATTTCGTTTTAAAATTACATTCATTTTATAGGCTAATGATACTAAAATTAATAAATACTAATAATATACACTACTGTTAATAATAAATTAATAAATATACATCAAGTATACTAATTTATATTTATTAATATTATTTTTAATAGATATATACTAATACAAATCAATATTGATAATTATAATTTAATAAATATATATTATTGATATTAAATTTATTATATATACAAATAAAATTTATTATGATCCGTATTTATTAATTTTGATATTATTAGTATATATTTATTAACATTATTAATATCCATTAATATATACTAACATATATTTATTTATTTATACCTGTTAATATTAATATTACTTAGTTCAGCAGTACTTGATATATAATTTTAATCTCTTGTTCAAATTATATATACTATATATATTTTTTATATACCAATCAGATTCATTAGTCTACTTGTTCTTGATGGTAAATCATAAGGGAAGGGGGTTTGTTAAATGATTAATATAACGTGTTCTTGTGGATTTTCTTATTTGTTTAACGAATGAAAAAATATATTTTTTCATATTCTAAAATATTAATTGTATTTACTTTTTATTTAATATTTTATTTAAGCACCAACAAAAATAAAAAATATTTTAATTAAAAAATAAAATTTTTATTCTGTTAAAATTATAAAAATATTTACTATGTATAATAAATTTATTAACTTTTACGATAAATACTTTAAAATCATGATTTATAATTTAGTGAAAATATAAAATTATTTTATATTATTTACTATTAAGTTCTTAAAACTAACTTTAAATCTCTTGATTAAAAATGTTTAATAGAAAGTATGTAATGTATTCAGGTTAACGTGGCTAAGAACGCACAAAAGAAACTCTTATAAAATATTAGAAGGTCTTTTCAAAAGATACTGTAAGAGCTAAGAAGAGATATATTACTCATTAAACAAAATGAGATATGTATAAATCACTGTTACAATAATTTTCTATCAATTTAAAATAATTTTGAAAAAACAGTAGGGCTAAAATATTTAAATGTTTGTATTTTGTTTTTGTTTTATAAATTTAACCATTGTTATAATTATATTTTAATGATAATGGATAAATATGTTATTATATGTAATGCTTATTAAAAAAACTAAGTAATGACAAAAGAAGTTAAGGAAAGTAAAAAAATTAATTAATTTGATTAATAAAATAAAAAATCATATCAATTTAATTTAATCTTATAATTCATAACTCATAATATGTTATTAAAAAAATACACAATTTTATAAAAGGTAAGCATGATTCACTTCTTAATTATAATAAAAATCAACTCATTCTTTCTCTGGTAGGGGCCAAGAAAAATAATTATTCATATGTTAATTAACTAAGTAAGAAATAATTAGATAAAAAAATGACAAGTCTAATAATTTTAATGATAAAATACAAATTATTAATAAATTTAATATTAATTTTTTATAAAAAAATACAATCACGATAATAAAGTTAAAATTTATAATCATAGGTATATTATTTAAATCTCTCTTCATTGAACTAATTTTAATTGTTGAAATTTAATATTATTAATTAATTTAACTATATTTTAATTTATATATGAAAGATTATTAAAAACAAAGTTAATACATCTCTATTACCCCTCACAGACTGGGAGGTGGTATCCTGACAACAAACTTGACAGCAACATCAGAAATAGCTACTTGTGCTTTATTTTTTACACTATTGAATCCCGAAGCCTCTTATTATCCAACACATTACGATCAGAAAAGAAAATATAGGCCCAAAAGCACCATGGACAAGAATCATTATCTAGTCCAGAGGTCCAACCCAAGACATGTTGGGGGCAGGGTCTTCTGTGAATTGGTTTATATTGATTTTCAGAAGAAAAAAAAATCATTCAATTTAAAGACTAAAATAAAGGCCAAGGCTAAAACATGGTGTAGTGTGATTTGAATTGTTTTTTTTTAAGTAATTCCATTCAATTTGAAGATAAAATATGATTGGATTAGAGGTGATGATTTGTTTTTTATTATAAATATTTTAATTTAATATTATTAAAATTTTAACTTAAACATTAAATATTATTTTAAAATAAAATAAATTTTTTAAGTATACAAATATTAATAATTTGTTTAAAAATAAAATGCATGAGATAAGAAAAACATGTTTTAATAGATTAATCATCTCATGACATAGTTTTTTTCTGAAGAAATAAAAATATATATTAAAAAAATATAGTTTCATTATATTCTTATAAATAAAAAATATAATAAAAATATCAATGAAACGTAAATATATATGCTTGTGAAACATATAGTAATGTATATATTAAAAAAATATTATTTTAGTTTAGATTTTTTCAGTTTTATAATTCTCATCTAAAATTTGATCAGATCAATTTGAGTGAGTAGAAAAATCATCTAAAATATTTTTTAAAAAATTGATATATTTTATTTTCGATTTTTTTAAATTAGTTTCCTATTTTTATTTTTAGTTGGATTATAATAAACACCCTACTTGGAGCAATAATTGATTGACCATCGTTTTTGTTCTTCCAACATGCAGGAGGCTTTTGCATGAACCCCGTGATCTTCTTCGTCTTCAAGTTCAACTTGATTTCCATTCCCAAAACCTTGTCCCCACTGAGATAGTCTCTCACAAACTGCTCCACCATAACACTTGGTGATCCCAATCTGTAGTAGAGACATTGAACCCTTCTCTGTGCTTTCAAAGAATACATCTCCATCTACTATAGTCATTGGATGACAATTTCTTCTAAATTTTGATGTTTTAAATGATTATTTTAATTTTTATTATTTTTTCATTCATCTTACTTACATATGTATTTTTTTTTATATTTTTATATTTTATATTTTTCAAACAAATAACAATCACAAGTATTAGTTTTTAATAAATTAAGTTTTTTTTATTAAATATAGTGTTTTTAAATAGAAAGAAAAAAAAATTAATATAACATCTATAATCTCTATTTTAACACATTTATAAATTTTATTATTCTAATTTTATCATTGCAATGTCTAATAAAAATAATATTTAAACGGTATTAATTTACTTTTTGCATTTTTATTGTTAATACATTTTAGTTATGTCTTTCCTTATGTTTTCTGTTAGTTGTTTAGGTAAGATTATTACCGTCTCAAGTTGTAGTTGTTATTTATTTATTTATTTTCGTGTTTCATTGAATTGTATTATTTGTATGTTTGGGGGGTAAAAGAGCGAAAAGTTGAATTCATCACAAAGGAGTTTCAATAAAATCTGAGAGGACTTTGAGCTCTCCTTTGAATAAAAAATAAAAATAAAATCTGAGACAAAAGAAAACTGAGACCCACAGTTAGTATATGAAGTAATATATATAATATTTTTTACAATAAGTAATATATATAATTGAAAGGGGCCAAAGAACTTGCGTGCATAAACATATAACTTCGTAAAAGAAATTTCAAGAGAAAGTTAAACGTGTATGAATCATCATACATAAAGTTTCTCTGTCATTTGTTATGCATATATGTTGCTTATTATATATCAAGTCTCTCACACAAAAAAATTAATAAAAAAATCATTATATATTAAGTTATATGGTTTGATAGAAAAATAATAAGATTTTGTATAGATCATTATATTTAAACCATATTTAACTGAAACATAACAGTACATTTAGCCACACCTGCTGCAAGTTTAGATTTCTAATTTTTATCTGATCAATCAAGTCGATTCAAATTTTATATTTTTACATTAACCCAAAGGTTAATAATTATTTGGTTAAAAATAAAAACAATTCCACAAAACTATCGCAATCGAGAAAAAATAAAATAATTTTTTTTAATAACTTAAGCCATAAATATTTTATATGGGTTAATTATGTTTTTTACATAAAAATAAATAAATTATGGTTTTGATTCTTAATATAATTATTCTTTTATTTCTATTCTTTTAAAGTTTAAAATTATATTTTTTATTCATATAAAATGAAAAAAATTAATTTAATTTTCTTCATTTAAAAATTAAAAATTATTTTTAATTATAATATTTATTTTAGAGCAAATAAATAATATTTCTATTAAGTACAACTTTTTTACGAGGTATGTATTGACATATTTAATTAGAGTTTTCATTCCTACATATATTTTCTTTAAAAATAATCCTAGTATAAGAGTGTAAATTTTTACCATCAATCAATTGAATAAATATTATATATGATAAAATTATTAATTTTTATAATAAAATAAAAATATTTTAATAAAAATATATAAAAATTAGATTCATAATAATAAATGAATAAAATAAAAATAAAATTCGGCGTGTAGAAAAAGCAACATATTCATCCGAAAAAAGGAAAAAAAAAAAAAAGAAGAAGGATATGCATCAGCAAAAATGAGTCCATATATAATGATTATGGAGGCTTTTTTGGGGGCGAAAGAGAAAATAGAGTTAAGAAGGATACTACTCAGATTTTGCAGGAGTGTGGGAGCTGAGCTGAGAAAACCCCAAAACTCTATTTATCATCCCTTCTTTTCCGCGCTTTCTTCTCAATCAGGTTCCTTCTTTCTTATAATCTGATACCTTTTCCCTATCACTATTTTCTTCTTCTTCTTTTGACTATTTTATTTTCTCCATTTTCTTATTCCCTTTATCTCTGAATTCCCGATCCCCCTGTGTTAGGGTTTCTCGCTAGCTTCTTTTTCAATTGCCCCACCGCAATTCATGATTTATCTATATCTTTGATTGATATTCCATTGGATTTTCTGTTTTTATTTTTTAATATTTTTAAAAGGAACTCTCAAGCATGATTCTTTCATTTTCTCTGCGGGGATTTACTAGATCACAGTGCTCTTTGATGGACCAGAATATTTTCGTCTTCAACGCGATCTTTTGATCATCTATCATTTGAATTTGTAATGAAATATGGAATTCTAAATGAGGAGCTCAATCTGCTGAACTTATATTTACAAAAAAATAAAAATTGATAGACTGTATTATTGCTTCTTTGCCTTGGAGATAGAGAAAATTATTTGGATGTGATACTTTGGTAGAGAATGGTGATGTCAAATGCATAAAGTAGTTGGTTCAACTATTAAGCTTGTAAATGTTTTATCGCTGTCTAACGAAAAGGCTGTTAGTTAAAGCTGCTGTATTGATGAATAAACTTGTGAAGCATTTTTGTCATTTTAATGTAAATGGTTGATCTTAAGGCCAAACATTCAGAATAGGAAAGATGGTATGCTTCCTTGGCCTTCTATGGTTTTCTGAGGTTTAGAAAGAACCTGATAGGCTTTAATATTTGTTTTTCTTGTTTTATTATTGTTATTACATGCTTGCTGTTTATGGAAATTCTTGATCTTGTTTTCTTGGATAAAATGTGATCTAATTCTGGAGCTGGCGTGTAGGACTATGATTAAACTCTTTAAAGTAAAGGAAAAGCAGAGAGAACTTGCAGAAAATGCAAGTGGCGGACCACCCGTTAAGAAACAAAGTGCTGGCGAGTTGCGCCTTCACAAAGGTTTTCTTTTTATTATTAAATGGAGTGTCTCTTGTATGTATACCTTGCCCAATTTGTGTGCATTACTGTTTCCCTCCACAAAAATTCAAAACAATGGAAATGGAGAGTGCAAGAGGAAAATAAAAGGTCTAATGCTAATATGTTAGCTTGATCAGACATCATATATTGTGAGCCAAACTTTGATGTAAAAGGTGCTTGTGTTACTTGAAATTGCAAGAGCAGGAATTTTGCAGGGGCCTGGTCTCTTGGGGTGTGAGGGAATGATGGGGACAAGACTGAAGTCATGAATCAATTTATTTGATAACAAATATAAGATTTTCTGCTTTTTTTTTCAGTTACTAGGGATTGAGTTGATATAGGTTGTAAATGAAAAGAACAATCTACAGAAATTATTGTCTGAGTAAAAAACTGAAGTTAGAATCTACATTCCTACCTAATACTTTTAGCCAACTATAATTTACAATCTTTTCTTTGACTAAAGATATAATATCAAATGGGGAAATGATAAATACATGTATATTGAACATGTTTTACTCTTTTTTGGGGCATGAGGGCCTCGAAAAGAAATAAGGTATAGAGAAGTGAGCATAAAACCTTGAGTTTTAGTGGTAAGAGTCTGGTAAATGCATTTGTCAGGGTGGCATGATTCTGTGAAAATATACAGTTGGATCTCCACCTAGTCAATTGGGGGGTGGGGGGGTGCAGAGATTTTGTCATTGGTGGATTATAATATTGAAATAATGTATTTCGGTATATGAAAAAAAAACTGGAAAAAAAATCAAAAGAATATTTAGCAAATTCACACTATAATATTTTTTTTTAATCTATTTTCCTTTGGTTCCGGTGGCTGTCAATGGTCCTATGCTTGGAGTGGAGCAGAATTTTTAAGTGAATTAACCCTTTCTTGGCATGGGACTGGAGGGGGTTTGTTTAATCAGTTTTTTTCCCCTGTTTCTAGAGTTGTTATGTCTTCTCCCCATGTATTTGAGGAAAACTTTCATCTTGAAATCTGAAATTCTGTCTCCATAGTTTTCTGCCTATCTGAAAGGGTATTTCTTTTCTCTCTAAGGGATAAACAAAAATGTTATCTGACCATTAGACAGCTGATATTTAATATTTACATACTCTTCTGCTGACTTATGGGCTGCTATCCTGTAAAGAGTTATTAGTTCACTAACTATGATCTTGTTTCTCAAGCTATAGCGTTTTAGTTACTACTCCAAGAAATTTATTCTTTCAACCTTGCTTGAGCTTGTAGTTTCTGCCATTTTATTTTGTTACACAAGTTGTCACGGTGTTTTATTACATCTTTCAGATATAAGTGAGCTGAATCTACCAAAATCTTGTGCCATACAATTCCCCAATGGCAAAGATGACCTGATGAACTTCGAAGTTTCAATTCGACCTGATGATGGATATTACTTGTAAGTTGTAAAGAAGTTTCCATGTCATCTGCATACAATCTTCAACTTGTGATGTTGTGATAAAATTTTATTTGACACTTGTTGATGGCATTCAAGCTCTCATGTTTTCTTCGTCTTATGTTTTTGTTTTTATTTTTTAAATGCTAAATAAAATTTACAATCTGGTAAGATCTGTACCCTCACTTGCAAAATGAAGAAGAAATTTGAAAAAACTCACTAGTCTCCACAATGTTTTTTTGTTTGTTGTTACAGAGGTGGCACATTTTTGTTTTCTTTTCAAGTGTCTCCCATCTATCCACATGAAGCACCAAAGGTTAAGTGCAAGACAAAGGTAGGATGGACTTGATTATGTTTTTTACTCTAATTCGGGCTTTGTTTTGTACACAGTACAACTTAATTTTTGTTTTGGAAAATGTGTTGTTTTCCTGATCTGTTTCAACATAAATTTATTAGTAGCACTGTGTCGTATATGCAGGTCTACCATCCAAATATTGACTTGGAAGGAAATGTTTGTCTCAACATCTTACGAGAAGATTGGAAACCTGTCCTTAATATAAACACTGTCATATATGGCTTGTATCATCTCTTCACGGTATGACTTTGGTTTTTTCTCTTTTAGGTTTTGGTCTTTCGAATTTTGAGGATAATCTATTCTTCTAATCGGTGTGCAGGAACCTAACTATGAGGATCCACTGAATCATGAAGCCGCTGCTGTGTTGAGAGAGAACCCAAAGATGTTTGAATCTAATGTGAGGAGGGCAATGGCTGGTGGGTATGTGGGGCAAACCTTTTTCCCACGCTGTATTTAGAACTTTGCTTCGGTACCTTCAAGTTCCTGTTCAAATATGTTATCAATGCTTGAAGGCCCATGGTTTGTAAAATTTATCAAAATATTGGATTTTACTTTCGTCAGTTATGTTATTTTTCTTGGTGGAGCAACAGGCCAAGTTCCTAAGAACACCAAGCGCGTCTAAAAGCCGAACAAGTGGAATGTTATTGTAACTTCTGTGCTTTAATTGAATGTTAAAGTGGACCAAGCAGAAAATGAGTTAAGCGGTCAAGTATTTTGTTTCCCTTGCATTATTTTTGGGCGGGTCCGATGTCTTTCATTCATTTTATGATTATTTCCGGCTTTGTTTCTAGCGTTAACGGGCATATAAGAGCTAGTTGATTTGAGTACCCTGGTAGTCTCTTTTTATGGTTCTAGATGTGTACACACCTAATAAAGTTGAAGTTCGTATTCGTTTTCTAAACGTGTTCAGTGTTCTTTTAACTTGGGATTTCAATTCTTTTTGACCGAATACAGTTAGCGTGAGGCTGAATACAAAAGAAATTTCTTCTCGAGATAGTGTGCTTCTTCTTAGTGATTAATTGACGTTATTCATCGACCGAAAAATTTAAGTTATTGAAAAAAAATGCTATAATTGTATTGATTGTTCCGTGTAGTTGAAACAAACATGCAAATTTACTTGTGTATGTTTTACAGTGTACAATCTTAGGAAAGCAAAATGATCTTGCCACAAAGCAATATGCTGTCAAGTTTGCAGCTAATTAGACGTCTGCTTAAATGATATTTCTGATCCATTCAGTTAGATATGCCACCTCAAGAATAAGCAATGGTTCAGAAATGAGAACGAGTTCAATTCTCAGTAAGAGGCCTTGCCATGAAGGAACCATGAATGTATGATTAACCTGGATTCTTCAAATAAAAACAAACGAGGTCATTATTTGAAGTTGGTTTCAAAAGTTTCGTGTGTTGGGGAAGATGATACGACGTTTTTTAGGATCCAATTAAATAGGGAACCAATTCACAAGCACAGAAGATCCTTTAACATGATCTGCGATTATTAAAAAAGAGTGTCTCACATCATCTCCTCCTCTTTGACAGCAAGCATTCTAGCATTTTCACGGTCCCGCTTAAATATGTAATATAGAGGGGTGTAGCATAAACAGCACAATCCAAATGGAACAACCATCATTGAAAGAAGGCCCTTTGATAAGGCAAGAGCCTCTGGTGAAGATCCTTTGAGGGAATCAACAGACTTTGAATTATAGCCAAACATTTTCTCAGAAAGAATCCCTACCAGAGGAGCCGCAATGGAAGAAAACGAGCCTTCAAAAGCTCGATCAAATGCATAAATCATGGTACGGTGTTTGACAGGGACTACCTCAGCAAACATAGGAGCATTTGCAGCCGCACCGTTCCAGCTGATAGTTAGACCCATTATAAAGAGGGTGACAGAAAAGGTAAGAAAGCTACTTACTGACTGAGGGATCACCTTAAGAAGAAACCATGAGAATGGAATGCCCATAAAGGCACTAAATTGTGCGCACATGACACGAGCAGAATGAGGGTACACTTGTGATAATTGATCAGCTATCGATCCACCAATGAAGGACCCTATAGCGCATCCAATAGCAAAAAGACTCAAGAGGGTTGCTGAAGTATTGTTATCAAAACCTGTACAATATTAATTTTCGTGTCAAGCAAGTTGATAAAAAATTTCCTCTATATATAGGACACATTATAATCATAAAAGATAAAGGTTAAAATGTTTGAATAAACTATTAGTGATCTTGATTTGCAAATTGCTATGCTGCATTAGCATCTTTATGTAAAGAAGTAGGCTTCATGCTCACCAATTAGTTCGAACCACATAGTGAAGAACACCATGGCAGTCCATGGCAGTGACCCTATAATGCCTTGTAAGACTATTATTTGAAATGTCTTCACTTTGATCACAGCTTTCGTGGCTGCCCAAGAGTCCATCCAAATTGATGATAAGCTAGTACTGCCTTTATAGGAGTCATCCCTGCTAACACACACAGATGATTTACCAATAATTAAAAATTGAAGAGACATCAAGCATTCAATTATTTGTCAGTTATTATTATTCAGGATGAAAATAATATAACAGATAGCTTGGAGGCACTTAAGAGTTCGAGAAGTACTAAAAGTTGTGCTAAATGCCACGTGGTTGATGAAAGTTGCAAAATGTCATTACCTGTCTGAACTCTCACTAGCAGCATGAGTGATGGGAAATCTTTTTCTTGGGTCAACAACGTATAGTAAAACAAGGAACCCAATTAATGCACTCAAAGCTGCCATCAAAATGAAGGCACATCGCCATCCTTGTATGCCCCAAAACTGTTTTCCAGCCATGACAGTAGCCAAAACACCACCTCCTATGCCTCCTAAATTACCAATGAGACTGAGCAATCCAAACCCAGTTCCCCTCACCCCATCCTTGTAGCTATCAGCAATGAAAGACTGAAGTGCTGGAATCACAATTGCCAAACCAAAGCCATTTATTGCTCTCCAGAATGCAACCTGCAGAAAGTCATGGCAAACACCCACAGCAGCTGTAGATAAAGCCCAGCAGAAAGTGCCCATAGCAAGAATTGTTGGGCGATCATAGTTGATAACAAGTATACCAGCCAGAGGAGATGACAATCCCTGAACAAAGTTCCTTATGAATGTGAGGTAACCCAAATCAGATGGTCCAGCATTAAATGCTTCACTAACTTCTTTGTAGACAGATGGAAGAAGGTTTTCATCTGCGCGCTCCATAATAGCAGCCAGGTTTATAAGAATGAGCGAGAGAGACACACCAAAGATTTGAGCTGTTCTGTGAAAATAATTATAAATGAAGAAGAATAAGCCATAGCTGCAAATCATTGTTTCATCTCAGCCAGAGAGAGGAAAGGACAGGAAAGCAGAAAAAGGTACAAGTAACACACAGAATTGTGTGGGACTGATGTACTGTAGGCATATAGGGTCTCATTTTCCTTAATGTCACACAATTGGAAGTTTCTTAATGAAAATTCCAAATGCATACATATAATAAGCCCTCTAAGAATGATGCATTTAATTCTAAATCGTTATATGGCACACTGTCTTATTAGAGCAGAAGTTTTAAGAATGATGATGCGCATTAGTTTAAATCATTATATGAGCATGGTTGCTTGCATGTCATTACCAATGCATCCATGAGCATCTCATAAGAGATCTGTTTGTTCAATTTAAGAACTACGCGTTAGTGACTGTTGAGATAGCAACTGGTTTTCAAAACCTTAAATGAAGGAAACCTATGCCTATTTCAAAGACAGTAAATTATGTCTTTGTAAGAGTAGAACACAATTAGATTGGTGTTTCTAACTTACAGTTACAGTCTAATTTTATTAAAGTATTGTGTTTCAGTTCAAAACAAATCTGCCAAGGAATATTTATCCAAAAATTTAATGTCACATTTATAAGAAACTCCGCTTCAAACAAAGCTAGATTTGCAGCAAATTCTGTATAGCAAGCTATGTTAACTATAGAAGGAAAATAACAAATTTCCAACTATAAAATATAACTTCTCAAAGTGCTTGAGCCTCCATACTAGGCTTGACTATAATTGATCCCCCAAATAGGAAAGATCTATAAACTGGTTCCTCCTTAAGTCTGTGTCTTTCCTTCAATTTCATGCATTGGAGTTCCGTTCCTATCATGTTTACTTCATAAGGCTGTAGGCCCGTAGCTTTACTATAATGATTTCATATAATGTATAAACGGAGTGAAAAATAGGATATGCACTATAATCCATGAAGATTTTTAAGTTCTGACCATATAATACAAATACAACAGCATCAATCTGGGTTAAAAACATAAACTGTTTGTATAGAACTTCATCACCAAAAAAATTTCATAGAGCTAATTTTCAGAAATCCAAAGGTTAAATGATCAAGTTTATAGGGGAGGGGATGCAGTTAATCCAAATCATGGAAGATTTGTAATTGCAAAAAGAGCATACACAGTAGGAGGTGTCAGACTTCTGAAGCACAAAAATAGAAACATAACCATCATCAGTATGTCAGTGTCCTGAAGAATAACCTAGCTTAGAAAATCCCTATACAATAGTTGGAAATTACAGCAACGCAATACTTTTGGTCCTTGTTGTGAATAATCATCATCAACTATAGCCATAAACCTATCAAACTAATGCTAGGGAAAAATAAAACAATCTTATTATGTTCAATAGGGTCATAGGGCCACAAATGATCCCTAAATTCCACCGTCGCGCATAAGTGTTAAGCCTAGTATAACGATCCTCTTGCATTCTTAGTTCCGCGTCTACTAAAGAAAGGACTTCATGTATAGAAGTGCTAATCCTGTAAAATATGAATTGAATGAAAGGGTAGAGAAAGTGTATGATTACAATATGTACTCCTTGAAAAATATGAATTTGATTTAAGCAAACATATTTGTTACTCGCAAACTAAATTCATTTTTTGGCTTGCCAAGTGGAAACGAGTCTTTGGACATACATCAATCCAATACTTGACCGAATCAAATAAAAGTTGAAAGCCAAAGATTATGTAGATTTGAACTCAAAGCCGAAAATGAGGGAGGAATAAAAGAAAGAGGAACAGATGTGCCAAATAAATACGAGTATCCTCGAACCACATATTCGTTTCGTTTATCATATTTCCCTTTTTCTTCATCCTAATTTCTTTGTTTCCTTGTTTATAAATTGAGATAACAACTAATCGAAAATGATTTTTAAAACATGAGCGCATGAGCATAGTTAGCTGATATAGTCATATATCAATTATAGAGAGAGAGGAAAAGTTTAAGTACTCACTTCATGGTTTGAAAACGAGAATGTGTGTGACCGAGAATTGGAGATTTGGTTGGAAGAAAAGGTCTTGTCGTTCGACTCAGTCCCATGACAAGTGAAAACCAATCAAAGAAAGAGGAAATCAGACATAGGTCTCCAAAGCTGCGTCCATGGCGGATCTGACGCAATAAACTACCAACAAATTTAACTGAACAAAAATTAAATGAAAATTACGATGCACGTGCTGTTATTTACGATACTAACACTACCAACCGATATTATTGTATATCCTAAATAAACAAACGAAAGGCCAACACAAAAATCAAACTATCCAAGTATGGTGCGTAAGAGAGGGTAAAATGATAAAGTCTCGACGAGCATCATCAACTCCTTCGTCTTGGTCGTGGTCATGCAAGTACTGCCACGGTATCTGCTGGTCAATGTAGACATGTATTTCATGACTATTGCATACTTTTCAATACGTTGTTTAATATGACTTTTTTGTTATTGGTTATTTTTTTAAAAATCAATTCTTATTTTAAAAATAATTTATGTGAGACAATGAAATTAATTTTTCGAAAATAAATTATGATATGTGTGTATATGTTAAGAGTGTATTAATAAAAACGTATTACGAACCTTACTTTTGAAAATTTTGGTAATAAATTAAATATATTTATTTATTTGGGACAAAGTGGATTTAATGATGCCATGGATTCAATCACATTGGTCCCGCCAAGCAAACGTGGGACGTGCTACCTACGTTAGTATCTGCTCCCGAGGTTTTAATTTCTAGATTGAATTCCTATTTAGTTTTATTCTTATAGTTATTAGGAATGTTTTAAGGATATTATTAAATAAATAATACATAATTTTGAAAATTAAAATTATATCAAATAGTAACATTTTTCTATATTTTTTTCATTTTTACTTTGAGATAAAAATCATACATTGATAGTGTAAAATATTTTATATTATTATTGAATCAGATATCATCATTTATATGATTTTTAAAATAATTTTAAAATTAATTTTTAAGTATTCGATAATTTATAATTAAATGAAAATATATAACTTCTTACATAGTGAGTTAGTGTATGACTTATATTTTTTAATTTTTCAACAAATGTTTAAAAAATATTATTAAAATTATTCTTCCTTTTCTTCTTAGTGTTGTTATCGTCGTAGCCGGCAGCGACTCTTCAACTGGGGAAGTTACAAAAGCGATTGGACGCCATGCGATACTACGTAAACAATTAGAAATAATGCTAGCGGATAAGTGGAGCCAAATAATTGGGTCAACAATACTGAACATTGTTAATCACTATTTATTAAAAATTGAAATGAAAATGACTTACAAACTTTTTTAACTTTTGTAGTTGCATATTTAATTTAAAAAAATTTCCTCTTCAACTTTAATTTAATTATAAAACTTTTGCAATAACTTTCATACAATTTTTTTATGCTAATAAAATTGGTGTATCTAGTATTAAGTTATTATAATTCTTCTGTGGGTTTGGGGAAGGAGGGATGTCTGTGGTATTAGAACCTCTCAACAAAGTGGGCTTAACCTTTTTGAAGTTGCCCTCTTACGATTGATAAAAAGAAAATGAACAAAATGGATCTGAAAACCCAATGTTTTTCTTTCAATTTTCCCAACGTAGGCTTGACATAGGCCCCAAAAATAGGCTAGAAAGCTCTTAAGGCCTAAGGGGACAAGCCCAATATTATACTGTATGAGCAATAACTTTTTCATCATTAGGGGACTTTCTAATAATAACTACATTTCCAAGAAGAATAAGGCAAAAGTTAAATATAGTTTCTTAAGCGATTTTTAGTGTTATTTTTAATTAATATTAAATTTTTATTTCAATTGACAATATTGGTCTTAAATAGAAATCTTTATCACATGAGTTACAAGAATAAAACTTCAATTTTAATTAAAAAAACAGAAACATTTAAAATATCATACATATACTTTATCTTTAAAAATACTGCAAAATTTAGTTGCAAGTGCAAAATTGCCATAATCATTATATTTTATCTTTAAAAATACTGCACAGTTTAGTTGCAAGGGCAAAATTGCGATAATCATTATAAGTGGTGAAGAATTTGAATAATATACTTAAGTTTAAATCTTATTGTGATTTTTGTATTCTTTTATTTTAAAAAAATAATAAAATTGCGATTTACCATTCATTTACTGCTCACTAGAGTTTATGTTCCGTGGACTTGCATCTTATTTAAGCAAAGCGTTTACATGACTCCGATGCATTTACATACTCTTAATTTCTTAATCATTACTATAACATTTGTTAATACTTTCGCTTATTTAGTTTTTTAGGACGCTCATCTAGAGTATAGATATACTAAATTTGGTATACTTTACGTTGAAGTATACGTTACATCAAACTACAGCATAAAAATACACCTTTTATATAATTATAAAAGAAAAACAAACATAATAAAAAAAATTACATAATAATAAATTAATTAAAATTAAAATAATCTTAAACTTCAAACTATCTAGAATAAAAAAAACTATCTCTTAGTAATAGTAAAAAAATGTTTTTTTTTAATATTTAAAAGATCATAGATATTTTAAATTAAAATTAAAAATATTTATTAACATTTATAACATTATATATTCATCTTTAAAAATGAAAAATAAAAACATTTATAATGAATATAAAAATACTAATAAAAATAAAATAATACATAAACTAATATTAAAACATAACATCGTAATTTTATAATATTAAAAAAAAATTAAATATAATTTTATAGATTCTTAATATTAAAAAAATACACAAAAATTCAGATCAAAACATATCATGACATTTAAGTTGAAGTTTCAACAATACATGTAGATATTTATCAATAATAATAAGTCTATGTTTAAAATAAAAAAATGATAAACATATTAAGTTGTTTTTTATTTTTATAAAAAATCAAAATAATATTTTTTTATTAATCCGTCATGAACTAATTCTTTTACCAATTATTTTTTTCCTACCTATTGGAACTTGGTCTATTCACCTATTCGAAGAATCGATTTAATCTGATTTTTAAAATACTAATTTTTTTTTCTCTTCCTTATTTATTTGATCAGTCAATTTATGAGTTGTTTTTTGATATATTTTTTTAAAATAATTATGACGATTCAATAGAAGTAGGAGTTAAGATTTTCATTTTACTTCTAGAATAAGTTCAACCAAACTCGTTTTTAACTTTATAAGTATATGATATATAAGAATAATATAGATAAGTTCTTTCACTGTAAGAAACTATGTCATAAATACAAATAAGTATTCTTTCTAATTAACTACAGAAGATGTGATCTGTAATTTAATGGAGCTCACGAGTCAGGACTCAATCAATCCATCTTTATGGACCCCACCCCCACGTGCTCTCCACCGCTATTGTAGACCGGGTGGTCGTCTTGAAAACAAAACAGAAAAAAGGTCTAGATGATGTGATTTTATATTTTATGATTAAAAATTTTTAAAATTTGAGGTATTTAACACAAATAAATACAATGTGAGCAAATATCTTTTATTGGTGGGAAAAATTTTAGTTTTGTTTTTCTTTTGAAAGCGTTAAATTTATTAATGTTTTTTAAAACTATTTACTTATATTTTCAGAGGATAGAATTAATTTATTTAAAATTTTGAAACTCTGTCTCGGTCTTTTTTTTATTATTTTTCAAATATTTTTTATCTAATTTATCATCAATTTAGAATTTTAAGAAAATGTTGCTTATTTTTTTAATAATATCCTAAATATAAAATACTAATAAATACATTTGTAATTATATAATGTACTTCCTCCGATAAAAAATAAATTAATTTACATTAATTAAAAAACATTTAATTTTATCTATCTCATTTAATAATAAATATTTTTTAAAATTAATATTGATTGAGCTTAATATTAAAAATAAAATAAAATAATTAGAAACATAACATTTAATAAATAAAATAAATTTAGTTTAAATTTATTTATATTTAAAACAAACACCAGAGACTTTTTTTAATTATATTCAACACCAGCAAATAGTCAATAAGAATGTCAGTTAAATAAAATCATTTTATTATAAGAATTAATATAATAATTATTCTATTACTTTAACTAATAAATAAAACGAGACAAGGATCTAGCATGTAATTCAACAGATCAGAGGACACGTGCCCGTGGTTCCCACATGGCGCCCATTGGTCGCTTCCTAACGCACGTGTGCAAAGTTTTGCTCCCTTTCCTTATTGCTGTCCTACTTTTTTCTTGTACAGTGTTTTCTTATTTATTTAGTTTGGGTACCTCTTTATTAATAATTCTTCATGGGTCTTGTAAGAAAATATTAGTTAAGATATATTAAATAAATAGCATTAAAAATCAAGGCAGAATTATTGTGGTAGTATTTTTTTTTTTTTAACTCTTCACCCAATGTCTTTAACATACTAATTAACATTTTCCAATATTTGTTTATCATTCTTGTTGTTATTAACGCATTTTCATGGAGATTACGTGTTTCTTGAATTACAAGCTTTATGTTTAGTCGTGATTTGGAAAATAAAAAATTATAATGAGAGAAGTTGAAGAATAGTTGGAAGTAGTTGCAATTTATAATAAGTGGTTTTAATTTTATCCTTCTTACATTTTTTGTTTGTTTGATTAATAAAATAGTATTTTTAAAAAGTGAAAAATTAACAATGAGACAATATCTTTTATAATATATATTTTTCGTATTTCTTCTAAACTATTTGGAATATATGCATTTTAAACAACAACACACTTTTTTTTTCCTTTATAAAGGGTAGAACAAAAATTTAAGGAAGAGATGATTAATTAACTTGATTTATGGTGTATTTGGTTTAAAAGAGGATTGGAAGGGGGATGAGGAATTATAATAAAAAAAAAAGAAGAAAAGGAGAAAAAAAGGGATTGGTTGGTTTAATTCATGAAAAATGGGAAGGAGATGTTTCCTTATGTCAATGGCGGAGCTTTTAGGAGATGGAAGGAGGCTTTGACCATGAAATTTTAATATTCACACATATATATATATATATATATATATATATATATATATATATATATATATATATATATATATATATATATATATATATATATATATATTAAAAGTCATAAATCATTTGTATTTTTTTCATTTTAAAATAATTATTTATAAATAACTAAAATTAAAAATTATTCAGTGATGACATACCTACCTATATTTTTTAATTTTGATGATATAAATAAAAATTTAATATAATTTTGATTTTTCACAAGAGAAGTATTCTCATTTGATATGTTTTATATGTATATAAAATAATTATATTTTAATTACTTTCAATAATATTTAAAAAATAAACTATAATTTAATTATTTTAATAAATTTTTTTATAACATTTTAAACTATTTTTATATTTATTTGTTTATTTATTAATTATTAATAATTTTAAATCTTTAAATGAACATAGAGCAACACTTTACTGGAAAGTAATCTTTAATCACTTTTTTATTGTTATTATTTTTATTTTATATCAATATTACGATTTAAGATTTTGCTTTTCATAACATCAGCACTTATGCTTAATTTTAATATGAATAATATTTTCTATACAATAATTTTTTTAATATATATTTTTAACATTTTCAAACTCATTTTTTATGACTTTTATATTCTCATTTTGTATATAAAAGTTTTTATAATATAACTTCAACATGCAATTTTTTTATGCCTTGTAGATTTTTCTTTTGTGTTTTTCATGCAAAATATTTTTTTATAGTTTTTATGAACTTCTTGCAATTTTAAAAAAAAAAAGTGATTTAACAATAAAAGATAAAGACAATTAAAATAACATTATCTCAACAATTATACATATTAGATTGAGATTTAAAAGATTATTTTATTGTAAAAATGACTTGTAAACATTTTTTAAAATTACATAAAAATGTAACGGCTTATAAAGAAAATTTTAAAAAAATTATAATTTAAATTTTAATAGATTTATATTTTAAGAATTTATAACATTCAAAATCACATATAAAATTTTAGTAAAATTGTAAAATTATAAGAGTTATTATACATCTTTGTCATTTCTTTTTGTTATTTATGTGTTGTAAATTTGTCATTTAAATATTACTAATATATATAATACACTTAAGAATATTTGTCACCAATAAATAAAATCAACTTCACGAAAATACTTTTCAAAATATAGAGAGATCTTTTATCTTGTTTTAGGAAAAGTGTGTATGATTTAAAGAAAAAAAAACAATTACTGTACTAATGTATATATTACATTTATAAAAAGATAAAGAATGAAAGAAAATTTTGAAAAAATAAAAAATAAAAAATAAAAAATAAAAAATAAAAATAATGACAGTTGAAAAGGTCTTCCAAAATTTGAGTGAAATCGTTGAATAACAAATTCATATTTAACTACAATAGACTCTATTAAAATCTGTAGGGTTTTTAAAATTACTACAAGACTTTTGATACCTACTTTACAAAATTATGAAAATCCTAGTTAAATCCTAAAAAATTTATTTATATTATTTAAAATTTATGATTAAATATTAAAAAAGTTTATAAAAAATTTAATTTAAATTTTAATCAATAAACTTCTTAACATCTAATTTTTAAAGTAAAATTTTTAATGCAATAATTTAAGTGTTTTTAATTAAAATTGAAGTTCCATTCTTGTAACAAACATCAAAGTTAATACCAAGCATTTATTACATGGATTATTAAAACAAGAGTCTATTTTGAATTAAAAATAATATGAAAACATTTAAAATACTTAACGTAATTTATTTTTCTATTTATAAAATTCAAACTCGTCTGCATTAGTTCTCATTTGTAAGGCGAGCGACGTTATTAACACGGAAGGAAGCTTTGAAGTTTTTGACTTGAGGAAGAGGGTAGAAGAGTCAAAATGAGTCAGAAATCACAAGGGCATCTCATGTGTACTGTACCATGAAAAGAATGGATTGGCGCGCCGAGTCGTGGGATTCCTCTGTGTCCATTTGCAGAGAGAGAGAGAGAGAGAGAGACCGCATTCTCGTGTTACAGCCACGCCACACCCATGCACTCCACTCGACACGTCAAAGGTGGTCCCCCCAACCATTTCAGTTTTTCCCAGTCCCACCCACGCTGTTCCTTTCTTTATTATGGGTTTCTGTGTCGCACGTGTGGAGCCGACTCAACCCTTGCTGGATGGGCCCCACATACTCTCATTTCGTTGTTTGTCCGTATCTGTGCCCGTTCCAACTAAACATCACGTCACGTCAAACCAATCCCCAATTACCGGAGAACGGGGCATGTTCCCAATCATCGCATTCTACTTAATTCATGTATGCCTAACATTTTTAACTTGCACAATTCAATGCCCAAGGTTCGTTGACCGTCAGGAAATCAGTAAACATTTTTCTATATTTGTATTATCAATTATATTTAAATAAAATCAATCTTAATCACATATAATTATAGACTAATTGTTATTAATATTTCCTTTAATGACAACTACTTTACTATAATTTTAAGTTATTTGTCCATCAAGACTGCGTTTCATTATTAATTATTCACAGTATACTGTTGGAGAGAATTATATCTATCCAACAGGGATGGATGCACCTTTGGCACGGGTAGGACCATGTCGATGCTATCCCTAAAAAGTATGAACTGGTGTGCAATTATGGGGAGGTATTTACATGTTTCATTTCACGTGTGAACATTTTTATATTTATTCTAAATTCAAATTTTATATTTATTATTCCGTATGTCATAAATATTTTTATCATTTAGTATTGCTTACAAGCATATAAAAATGTCTTGCGATCGTGCACTTCTGGGTTTTCCAATATTAATTGAAACTAATTGACAATGATGGAGATGCTTATATCTCTGGGTCCCATTTTGGGGTGGTTCTGCTGTGCATCTTTATCTCCATTTCATCACACAAGGAATTTGCATGTGGGCTGCAACAATTACTTTGACCGGTGTTGTTATTACTCTACCTGTACTACCAAGTTTTTGCCTGGGTTTCTTACCAAAACAAAGTGACAAGGGCAGAACAAACAATGTTTACATGATACCCAGACTCGCAAATCATAAGAAATCTCTGTCAGTTACTGTGTAAATTTCGATTCCTTCCATCAGTATATATTTTTTAACTGACACTCGTGTCTGGAACATATTCTTTTATAACTCTTTTATTTTTATTTTGTGGCGCTCTCTCTGATATATTATCTTTTCGTGCCAGACCTAGCTAGGGGATAGGGTACCATTAGGTGTAGGGAGGGCCCCCTCGTATTTGGTATGAGTCATGTGGCTAAGTCCTCGCCGCAGAATTGGACTGTGGTATCCGTGATTGAGCTACAGCGCGACACTGTAAGGATGCTAATTGTTAACCAACAGGTCATGTGCTTTCCATGAAGGAAGAGTGCGTTAGGTCACCCATGGTATATTTCCTATTTTCAACAAAGTTGATTTTCCACGCCTTGTGGCCAAACTGTTTTGGAACTAAGAAAAAATAATTAACAAGATGATTAGATGACTTGAATGTGAGCAAAAATATTATAAGCTCTTTCAAATGCTCACTGTTTAATTCAATTTCCTAAATTTGGTTCTATTTACGACTTGACTACTTGCTCATCATGTTAAAAGTATTCTTTTTATATATTGGCTAATCGTATGGGCTCCACGCGTTCCTTTTATATAAATAAATTAGTTATTGATTGACTAATAATATCCACATAAAATATTTTAAACATTTAAAATCATTAGTCATAAAAATTATCTACAAGTTTATATAATTTCATACTAATATTTTTATTAATACAAATGTTTTAAATTTTAATATGAATACATCCATTGACCAAGGAAACAAAATACAATGTTAAATAAAAGAAAAAAAATTATGGTAAATATTTACAATTTTCTCAATCTACCAACCAACAAAAACCGACATAATTAATGGGTGATTCAATTCTTTCGGCTTGTTGATTAAAATATGATTTTCAATAATATGTTTGGAAAACAAAGTTTGTTATAAAAAATAAAACACACTTCAACGATGTTTGTGTACCTCAAAAAACATTAGTTTGAGATACCCGTGATATATGTATATAAATCTGTTCTAAATCTATCATTCTATTTATTTAATAAAAAGTATTAATTACTTTTTATAACAAACAAGAGTTTACTTCATCATTTTAAAATATCATTTTAATAAATCTTCTAATATTTAGTGTATGCTTGGTTCTGATTAGTTTGTAATTCTTTTAAAATATTAAACAAGGTAAAATATTTTTATTGTTAAAAAACAAAAATAGAAGTATTTCTTCAAAATAAAATACTCTTATATTTTTAAGGCCTTAGCACAATCTTTAAAAAACTATATAAAAATATCAGATAATTATTTATCCTGATCAGATCAACTTGGCTGGGGCCATCTCTCTTTTTCTCCTGTCCAATATATTTTTGTAAAAAAAAGGAAAAGAAAATTAACAATTAATGAAGTGAGAACTACGGCAGTGTGAAAAGAGGGCGGAGAGAGAACATAAACAGAGCAAGAGAAGAATCTGAAGAGGAAGCAACATTTCTATTTCCTCTTATTCATCTCCAATACAAGAAACTTCAATCCACCACACCAAGCACTGTCTCCCTCACACACAGAGAGAGAGAAAAACCCTCCAATTCTTGTGCCCACAGTCTGTGTAGAGAGAAGAGGAGAGTCGCCGGAACGATGACCGGTGGCGCGTCGACGGGGAGGTTACCGACATGGAAGGAGAGAGAGAACAACAAGAGGAGAGAGAGAAGACGGAGAGCGATTGCCGCGAAGATCTATTCCGGTCTTCGAGCTCAGGGGAACTTCAAGCTTCCCAAGCACTGCGACAACAACGAGGTATTGAAGGCTCTCTGCGCCGAAGCTGGTTGGATCGTGGAAGAAGACGGTACTACCTATCGAAAGGTTTCCCTCAATCTCATTCCTAACTTCACAGCTCTCAGATCTACTTTCACTTTTACGGTTACTGTTTGTTTATGGTGTCCAGATCTAATTATTGATGTTGGTTTTCCCAAATACTAATACAGGGATGCAAGAGACCCGCGAGTGAGATTGGAGGCACTCCACCCAACATGAGCGCGTGTTCTTCGATTCAGCCAAGTCCGCAATCTTCGGCGTTTCCGAGTCCGGTGCCATCGTATCATGCCAGCCCAACCTCATCCTCGTTCCCCAGCCCCACTCGCATGGACGGAAACGCTTCTTCCTTTCTCATCCCATTCATTCGCAACATAACTTCCATCCCCACCAATCTTCCACCTCTCAGGATATCCAACAGTGCCCCCGTCACCCCACCGCTTTCCTCGCCCAGAAGCTCAAAGCGCAAGGCGGATTTCGAGTCCCTCTCCAACGCATCCCTCCGCCACCCCGTTTTCGCCACTTCCGCCCCGTCGAGCCCCACGCGCCGTCATCACGCTGCCACTTGCACTATTCCAGAGTGTGACGAGTCCGACGCTTCCACCGTGGACTCTGCTTCGGGTCGCTGGGTTAGTTTTCAAGTTCAGGCTCCTCCTTCCCCTACCTTTAACCTCATGAAACCTGCGATGCAGCAGATCGCAGCCCTTGATGTGAACGAGGGTATGCAGTGGGAGAGAGGCAGAGGAGGGTCCGATTTTGACTTCGAGAATGGCAGAGTGAAGGCATGGGAGGGTGAGAGAATACACGAGGTGGGGATGGATGATTTGGAGCTTACTCTAGGGACTGGAAAGGCTTGATTTGTGCATCTCAAGGTTTCCTTGGATCTGCTACTCTGCAATCGTCAGGGCAATTGGTTCTTATGCTTTATTTATTTCTATATTTTTCCTTATGTGTACAGCTCTTATATAGCAGTGGTTAGGTTTTACATTGCATGGAATTTGACTTCATTGTACTGCCTTGTTAATTGTTGAAAGGTTGCATTTGAAGCAATCTTTATGCAAGTGTTTTGAGACTTCAATCTTGACTTACTAAGACCAGGGGAACCGAGGTGATGTTCCTAATTATTCTTCTTATTCATGATCGTGTACATTCCTCTCCTCTTATAATTTTGGGTTTAATCTTACAAGCTCCATAATCGACATAGAAGGTAAAAGATTTTACCTATTTATATATTTTATTTTGGTGATTGATTATATCATTCTGAAGGTGAGAACTTATAAGTGTGTGCATACACATGAATGCTACAGCTTCTAATTTTTTGCTTGTTGAGAGCTGTCTTTGATCATCTAGGTTTTCTGTAGTCTGCATCTAGTACGGTTTAAATTTTTTTTATAAATTTTTATAAGTAAAAAAAAATTAGTTTCTAGTTAAAATTAATTTATAGAAGTTTATTTAAATATGCCTTTTTAAATCTACTGTTGTTTCAATGTTAGTCATTTAATGCTTAGTATGCAGTTATCAGAATGAGTGTCTTAGCTCTAGTATGTTTGGTGCTTGAGGAAAACCCATGAGTCTAGCTTATAAGTTTTATGATATCCTACGGGTGAAATACTATGAAAGAGACTCTGATATGTAATTGAAGCAACTCTCTCAAACATTGGCAGATAATGATTTTGCAGTGGGCAAAAATAAAAAATAAAGTGGGTTTTAAGTTCCGGGTATATAATTATCCTCTATCTAAATTTTCTTTTTCTGAACGCAGATAAGAAAGATCTTTAGCAATGGATCTCTTTTTTTAGTTGTCTATTTCCCACGTTCCCACTTCCCAGTAGGGGTAGGGGCTGCATTTGGAGAATTTCATATGAAAAAAAAATGTAGCAAAAACTGGGGGGCAAGACATCTTCTACCAACTGTGTATAACATGCACCCCCTCTTTTTTCTTTTTTTTTCAGGAATACAAGTAAGGCCGGTTATAACGAAGAGTGATTCTTAAAATAAATTATGAGATTTTTTATTTTAAATAAAAGGAGTATGTTGATTTTTTTATATATGTGATTTTTTATTTTATAAAAATTAATAATAAATACTTTTTTATTGAAAATGAATCTAAAATTTAAACCTCAGATGTTTTATCTTTAACTGGTCTCGAACTCCTATTGAGATTGATGATTTAAGTTAAGGGATTATTTCTCTTGGCTTGATTCACAATCAATATGTTTTTAATTCGGAATTTGATATTTCGAGGCATTTGTATTCAATTATGATTATTTTGTTCACTTTGAGGGAAATTTCTGTTTTCTTTTTAACACAAGTCTTCTTCCTTGTCAACTGTCGTTCAATTTGGATTCTATGAGATGCAACTGTGCATCAAAGCATTTGAAAACTTGGTCATGTTTTTTTTCTATCTAAAAAGAATATTTTTAAAGACTATCCTTGCATTTCAAATTTTAAATGACAACCTTAATTGTTTTTTCTTGCCTTATATATTTTGGAAACTCGGATAGTAAACTTTCATTTTCCTGATTGTAAGCATTATTAACTTTATAAAATTTACTCTTTAATTCCTGACTTTGTAGAATATCGTGAAATGCTATTCATTTTGGTCCTTAATCTCAGAGGAAATTGTAGAAATAAAATTAAAGTAAATAAAGTTTTGTAATATTTTGCAGTGTCGGGTATTAAATAAAACTTTTGTATAATTTAAAATTAAGTAAATAACGCATATAATCTCAATAACCAAATTAAGGTTTACTCAACTTAACTTGGGAGTTATTACAAATAATTTATAAGATGTGATGTGATTTTTGTATACAAGTGTATATTTTTTATGGACATAACCTTAAAGTTAAAGATAAAAAATAGGCCGAAAGAATAAATTACAAAATTTTTAGAGCTTAATTCCGGCACATTCAATCTATTTAGATTGCTCTATAAGTTGGACTAATATATGGATCACTTCATAGAGGGCAAGTGTAGGCTATTTAAGCTAGGTTTTTTTTTGTTACAAGTACGTGTGAGGTGTGAATCAACTCAAAGAATGGGTGGACTTTTTGGTGCGGGAGAAGTCTTTATAATCTCAATCATTTTCTATATTATATATATATATATATTTAATTACATATTGTATGAAAATTAATAAAAATGATGTGATCCATGATAGCTTAATAATTTCTGGTCCAGAAGGTGGACTGCTACAAAAGTCAGGAGAAAAAATCCCTTGTCCAGAAGTATGAAAAGGTGGACTGCCCAATCAAATTGGAGGAGATATTGGATTTTCTTAAGGAGAATCGCGTGTTTATGAAATGTGGACGGTTGAGTAATTAGGAAGATTGCGTAAGTGAAATTGAAGTAGGTGATAACCTTCCTGTATCCTAGATTACACACAAGCTGTAAACCTACCTTTGTAAATAATCAATCATAAGGAGATATCATGCTCATCAGTGTATCTCGCACAATGCCTCCATATACTGCTTGTTTAGAATCTCCCCAAACGCTCCTGTCAACACAAAGGGTGGACTGAATAACATGAACTTGCTATAATGCCTCATTCTGAAATAACATCCTGCACAAATATTTCCAAATCATCCAAATGCCCGCCAAGAACAGGTTGCACTCATAATCCACGATTTCACATCATCCAACCAGGAAACAACTGGCTTCTTTAATTTAAGGGATATCCAGATAGCTTTTGATGATGGACAATCCCTTAGGCAGTGGATCGTGAGTAGGATAGTAAAAATTCTCGCACCAACAAATAAACGCTGAGTCAATTTTGTTACCAATTGAAAATAGATAATTTGATGACTTTTCATGGATAGAATAAATGAATTATTTTTCAATTAACTTATTAAAATGGCGAGGATGGGTAGTTGTTTGGTTCTAGCGATAGAAAAGGGGGGAGAAAAAAGATTTTAATTAGATATTTTATTTGGTTTAAAAAAAATATGAGAGAAATTTTATTATGAAGAGAGAATGGAAGATAATTCTTTATTTATTTTTTTTGGTCACGATGAGAGTAAAAGAATTTTAAAAATTAATTTATTTTTATATTTTTATAATTTTAAATTTTAAAACATAAATAAAATTATTTTAATTTTTATATTAAAAATATTTAAATTTTTTATTTTCATTTAAATCTCCCTGGGGAGAAAAAAAATTAAATAAAAGAGTTATGCTCTCTTCCATTTCTCTCTCTAGTAAATAAGGGATAAATAGAATATTTATACTATTATATAAATAAGTTTGTTGACATAAAAAAATTTAAAAATTACATTAATGGAATGTAATTAGACAATGTAAACTATTTTGCATTATATGTGAATAATCATTAAACTTTTACTTTTCCCCTCTTCTCACGAAAACTAAATCAAATAATTTTGTTTTTTAATTTTCTCACCTATTCAACTTTCATTTTTCCTTTGATCAATCAGGTTCTAAAAATGCAGGTATTTATAATTAAAAATTATTTAAATAACTTTAATTATATAAATAATTCTTTATTTTATTATAAATATATTTTTTTAATTTATTAATTATTTTTTAAAAAATTATTTTGTATTTATTTTAAATTTTTTTATTTTAATAAGGATTCGTTAATAATTACATAAATGAATAACAATGAAAGTATTTAAATACGTTAGAGGTCAATGTGACATTAAAAAAAATATGTTAAATATTTAACTTAAAAACTTACAAAAGTATTAAAATCTTATAATTAAAATACTTAAATAATTGAATTTAGACAATTAAAATTTGTGAGATCAAAATTATATATTTGTAATATTTGAGTATTCAATTGATGTAACTAAAATTTGGAATAACAAGATTGCATAATTATAATAATTAAAAAGTAAAAATACAATTAAGTTTTATATATTTTAATTATATAAAAATAATCATATATATATATAAAATATTAATGTGTTAAGAGTGAGTCAAGCTAATTAATTCAACTAGTCAACTTATTCCACCTTGGACCCGCAAAATTAAAGAGTTAAGGAAAAGGAGATTGGTTAAATCACAATGTGTCATTCTTATGAGCTAGGGATTGACCAGTGGATTTCAATTACTTTTGTTCCTAATCTCAATTTTTCTCCAATCCAAGTATAATAAAAAATAAAAGATAACAATTAATGAAGTGAAAACTAGAGGAGTTTGTGCAGAGAGAACATAAACACTAAACAGGGTAAAAAAAGAGTCTGAAGAGGAAGCAACATTTTTATTTCCTCTTATTCATCTCCAATACAAGAAACTTCAATCCACCACACCAAGCACTGTCTCCCTCACAGAGAGAGAGAGAGAAAAACCCTCCAATTCTTGTGCCCACAGTCTGTGTAGAGAGAAGAGGAGAGTCGCCGGAACGATGACCGGCGGTGCGTCGACGGGGAGGTTGCCGACGTGGAAGGAGAGAGAGAACAACAAGAGGAGAGAGAGAAGACGGAGAGCAATTGCCGCAAAGATCTATTCCGGGCTCCGCGCTCAGGGGAACTTCAAGCTTCCCAAGCACTGTGACAACAACGAGGTATTGAAGGCTCTCTGCGCCGAAGCTGGTTGGATCGTGGAAGAAGACGGTACTACCTATCGAAAGGTTTCCCTCAATCTCATTCCTAACTTCACAGCTCTCAGATCTACTTTCACTTTTACGGTTACTGTTTGTTTATGGTGTCCAGATCTAATTATTGATGTTGGTTTTCCCAAATACTAATACAGGGATGCAAGAGACCCGCGAGTGAGATTGGAGGAACTCCACCCAACATGAGCGCGTGTTCTTCGATTCAGCCAAGTCCGCAATCCTCGGCGTTTCCGAGTCCGGTGCCATCGTACCATGCCAGTCCAACCTCGTCCTCGTTCCCCAGCCCCACTCGCATGGACGGAAACGCTTCTTCCTTTCTCATCCCATTCATTCGCAACATAACTTCCATCCCCACTAATCTTCCACCTCTCAGAATATCTAACAGCGCCCCCGTCACCCCACCGCTTTCCTCGCCCAGAAGCTCAAAGCGCAAAGCGGATTTTGACTCGCTTTCCAACGCCTCCCACCGCCACCTCCCTTTCGCCACTTCCGCCCCGTCGAGCCCCACGCGCCGTCACCAGGTTGTCACTTGCACCATTCCGGAGTGTGATGAGTCCGACGCTTCCACCGTGGACTCTGCCTCGGGTCGCTGGGTTAGTTTTCAGGTTCAGGCTCCTCCTTCCCCTACCTTTAACCTCATGAAACCTGCGATGCAGCAGATCGCAGCCCTTGATGTGAACGAGGGCATGCAGTGGGAGAGAGGCAGAGGAGGATCCGATTTTGACTTCGAGAATGGCAGAGTGAAGGCATGGGAGGGTGAGAGAATACATGAGGTGGGGATGGATGATTTGGAGCTTACTCTAGGGACTGGAAAGGCTTGATTTCATGCATCTCAAAATCGGAGATGCAATTGCAATCTCCCTTGACCAAGTGTGCCTAATTTCCTTGGATATGCTATTCTTCCATGTTCAGGACAATTGGTTGTTATGCTTTATTTATTTTTATATTTTTCTTTTATGTGTACAGTTTTTCTTATATAGCAGTGGTTAGGTGTTACTTTACATGGAATTTGACTTCATTGTTAATGCCTTGTTAATTGTTTTAAGGTTGCATTTGAAGCAATCTTTGTGCAAGTGTTTTGAGACTTCAATCTTTACTTACTAAGACCAGGGGAATCGAGGTGACGTTCCTAATTATTCCTCTTATTCATGATCGTGTACATTGCTCTGCATTCAATTTATAGACTGTTTGAAATTGACGTGCTAAGATTGGGAAGTTAGCTATATATCAAGTGATCAGCAGTGAGATGAGTTAATCTTGGTAATTCATTTATTGTTATATGGTGATCGTTGCACTTTTGGGGAGCATGCTTTCACTTGATTTCCTCGAGCTAGCACGTGTGCATACACATGTATATTGCAGCTTTTAACTTATTTACTTGATTGAGTTGTTTTTTATCTTCTAGGTTTTCTCTATTTTGCATCTAAACTGTTGCATTGTTTCAATCTTAATGCTAAGTATGAACTTGCTAACAGAATGAGTGACTTGGCTCTAATACGTTCTGCCCTTGTGGGAAATCCACGGGTCTTGCTTGTAAGTTTTTTCCTAGATACTTTGAAAGCAACTATGCGAGTGAAGTGATGATCTCTATCAACATTGGCATCAAGATTCAGAGATATATTTTCTCTATTTTATCCAAATATTTCGTTTGAAGAAAAGATAGAAGAAATATATTTTTGTATGGATCTCTTTTGCTCTTGTTTATTTACCACCGCTTTCAGTTGGGGTTGCATTCAGAAAATTTCATACCAAAAAAAAAAAGAGATGTTGCAAAATCAGGATTTTGCAGCACTGCTACTGAGATTGATGACTTGGTTTAAGGGATTATTTCTCATGGCTTGATTCACAATCAATTTATTTTTAATTCTGAAAATGATATTCGGAAGCATGTATATTAAATTATGATTATTTTGTTCACCTTGATTTTCCGAAGCATGGGTATTAAATTATGATTAATTCGATTTCTCTGAGGGCAAATTCTGTTTTCTTTTAACCCAAGTCTTTAATTCCGAAGAATAGACAATTTTTTTTTAACAATTCATTAAAATATTAATATTATAATATATGCTTCTACAACAAATTATAAATTTATGTACAGCTCATTTTTGTTAATAACTAATAAAGATGCTTTTTTAAACCGAACTTCTCGTTTTTAAGAAACAAAATTAATCTCAAACAAAAAGAAGAAAGAAACAAATTTGAGAAGTTAAAAACAACTGTCTTGGGCTTGGAATCGCTGCACTCAATATTTAATAATATACTATGACAGTACTAGATAGATGAATATAATTAGACAAGGGATAAATAATTTTGTCTTACAATCAGTACATAAGAGGTTCGAATTCTAGTTTTAAGTTTTAAGTATAGAAAAAATTATGTTGAAGGAGAGATTTTCTGTTGTAGCAATGATCTTGATTAGTAAATTGAGGAGTGATTGATCATTCTTGATTGTTTTTAAAAATAAATTATTTAAAGTTGTTTTAAAATATTTTACTGGCATGAATAATGTACCATGTTATTATTGTTAGCTAGTTTTAAAAATTGTACAAAACTCAAACTTTACGGTAGAGTTTCAAATTTAACGTATTTTGTATGATGCCATACGGATGGAATATTATATAGAACCAATGTGGATAACTATTTACAAAGCCGACTAAAACTGTGGGACTAAATACAATATTTATATTACTCAATAACTTTTTTTTAACGAAAAAACTTACATCTTATTAAGTAGTCAAGCCTTAAGAATATATTTTCATAACTAGAAATTGTTTATTATATAGAATTAATATAATAAACATTTGCTAAGTTATTCAATTAGTGACTAAAACATAACTTTTACATTCCCACGTCTGTAACCACTTTATAAGGTACTAAATGTGGTACTAAACATAATATCTATACACTCAATAAAAAGAATATTTCACTTATAAGTTTAGATCTCATTGAGTGATCAAACCTTGAAGAATCCGACATGTTTTTTGCAGTTGCAAATAGTTTATTAGGTAGAACTACTATTCAAAATTATTTGCTAAGTTATTCAAGTGAGATTAAAACTTATATTCCCACATCTATAACTAAATTATAAGATATTCAATATGAGACTAAACATCATACAAATATTCATAAATATTTTTATACTGTTATCTAATAGTAATTTATTATAAAATAAGTTTGTTAACTTTTACCATAAATATCTTAAAAGTTATATCAATAATAATTTATAATTAAATGATAATATAAAAATACATTATCATTCAACTCAATTTGTAAATATCTGATTAACAAATATTTGTACACATAACCAGAGAACAAGAAAAGTAACAAGAGTGATTAGCCATACCCCGCCCATTCTAATCCCAAATAGTGACATATAGGATAACATGCTGAAGTTGTTATACCAAGTGGACGGAGCCTGAAATTCACTCGCAGAGAATTGTGCTATATCACTACAAAAACAGTGGTATACATGGGGTATTTTCATCCTCCAAGTCCAATTAAAAGGCCTTGGTTTGTCAGGTCCGTTGTCATTAAAAAAAAAAGTCCAATTAAAACAAGGGGCTTTGGTGTGGTGCTCATGAACTGATTTGTTTACTATGAGGAAAAAAAACTGAATTATTTATTTTAAAAAAAGGAAACTGGTTATATTTAGACCAAATAACCTGACATGTTAGTATGCCATTTATTTACTTGCTTATATACTTAAAATCTAATAATACCAATTTTAATTAAATTGTAATAAAATTTTAAATTAATTTGTACTATAAATATTTATAATTTACTTTTATATAATAAAATAAATTCTTTATTCTTATTAATAAAATAAGAGAAAATAGATTATTCACTACCAGTATTAAATAGTTTTTCAATGTAATCAAATTCTAACCCATCATACGAGAAGTTTGTTTATTTTTATAATAAATATTTAAAAATTATACTAATAATAATTTATAATTCAATAATGATGTAAAACTGTTTTATATCGTTAAAAACATCATTAAACTCATAAATAATCTGTGTATCATTTCATTTTCTCTCTTTTCTTTTATGATATGTAATTTCACTATTATTTAGTATTTTATATTTAAAAAATTGTTAATTATTTCTATTTTTTAATTTTATGTCTCATTTATAAAATTTTAGTTCAACACTTTCAAAACAACTATTTTTATTTTTAACATAAAATTTCATTTTTTTCCATAATTAATTGTTTAAATTTTATAACCTCAAATTAAATTTTTTTTAAGTTTTTTTTCTTTCTTTATAGTAAATTTTACTTTTTTTTTCTTAATCTCTTAAATTTGAATTGCTTCCTTCTTATATGTATTAAATTGTCTTCTCTCTCTTAGACATATTTGCCTTAAATTTAATTCGTACATTAAAATATATATTAAAGTAAAAATATAAATACACTCCTTCTTTATCACTTTTATTAAAAATAAAAGAACCTATTATAATGCACTCTTCCATACACATATAGTTGGTTGGTTAACGAATCAAATTGAATCGTAATTCATTGAAATTCTTGCTATATATAGTTTAGAGAAATTATGTTTTTATTTTTGTTTTAATAAATACCTCGGTCAATAGGCCTAATAAGTTGCCAAACTACAATCCAAAATATAAATCAATAACTTGAGTGATCATAATCAATTAATTAACGACCAGCTAACAGCCCAACAAATATTATGGGAATGACTAAAAATATTACAACCTCATTTTATAAAATTATTTCTACCAAATGAAGATTGTATGACATATAAATGACATACTCAACTTTTTAAGATATTGTACAGTCAACGATGAGCTGTAGCCACTAGATCAGTCCCAAAACTTAATACTGCTTGATCTATTGTTGTATTTTCTCCTTGTGAACGAGTCTATGGGTAAAAGAATATCATTAATTCTGTGATGCATATCAGGAGTTAAACAATATATTTAAGAATTACTTGATATATTAAGAACTAACTAGCATATTTAAACTTGGTGTGTGATCGATTACTCCTCAATTTATCACATAATTGATGAATGTGAACTCAATGCATGATAATTATGAACACGAGTTGAGTACGTGGTCTAAAATTTGGAAAAGCCTTGAGTTTTACTCCTCTTTGAGATATATACTGACTTGAGTATTGTGATATCCTTGGAGGTGACTAACACCACTGCTACTCCATCAATTATGCTCAACAGCTTGTCTATGCAAATCAACTGCAAGCTGTGAAAGCTCTGATCTGATGTGACCTTTTCGAACTGTATTCATGCTCCAAGTATCATGAGTGATCCGACTTTAAATTTATAATTTTTCTTATAACATGAGATATATAGAAATAGAAGATAGGGAAACTGTCAAAGAAAGAAATAAAAGATTGAAAATTTATGAGATATATCAACGGTGTGACAAAATGAAATAGAAAGGAAAAGTAAGTTTTAGAAATTTTCCAGAAAAGGAAAACACTCTTTATATATATACCCACTTTAAAATTTATAGAAGTGATGTTCAATGCATCTAAAAATTGGACCACCTGCTTGTCGTGCAGATTAATTTGTCATACAACGGGAGAAAGAGTCCTACTGGAAAAAACAATCTCGTCGACACGTCACTTAGACTTCCTTTCACGTTTTAATTTGTTGAAAAATCATGTTTACTCTTTATTATATTAGTTGGGATAAGAAATATTATTTTGTAACAGAAAAATTGAGTTGTGTTTATATAAAAGTTAATTATTACTCCCCATCGTCCTGGATATCGTGACCAACATATATATCCTTTCTCAAATGAATTAAGTTTCCTTCTCCTTTTTGCCATCGCACAGACGCACGAGCCTACACATGTGATTCTGCTTTCCAGTGCAAACCTCAGTCATATAATATGTAATCGAGCTAGGTAAGCACTTGGTCCTCTACACACTTGGGTATCGGTGTTGGACAAACAAATAGAAGGAACGACATGGAGTATCAATAGTATAGGAATAGGGAACAAGATCCCATAAGGTGAGGCCCACAGAATACTAGTGAACACGTGTGAGAATCTTGAAGGGTCTGATGCACGATGTTGGGCCTCTAGTGAGGCAACTCATGTCATAAACGAGCCCACAGAGTACGGTAGCGGGCGAAAACAAGGAAGAAGAACAACATAATGGTTTGAGTAAAAGAGATCAGACACGCATTTTATAGCTACAACCAAAGATATGACCGAGAGTGGTTCTTGTTGCACTGTCCCGTGTACTTCCAAAAAACCACCATTGACTGTGTGAAACTCTTAGAAGATGGTGGCCAAAGGGTTTCTCTTTACGCACCATGGAAGAACAAAAACATTTTAGTCTCCACTCGCTATCGTTCTCCTCTGATCTGGAACCATTACCGGACCTCACTCGCTCCCATTCCATCTCCTCTGTTTCTGATAACTTCACTCCTTTTCAAATTCCACCTGCAAACCTTGTGATGGATTTTCCACTTTCGCTCTTATGCGTTTTGCTTTTTTGGCATTTAAGTGTGTAAATTATGCTTTGTAAAAAATTTAGCAATTAATGAGTCGGGAATATCTTAAATCTAAAACCAAGGAAAAAAAAAATAGAGCATGATACTACAACAAATCATTATAACAATCTGTTCAGCGCAACTTTTAAACAAATAATTTACAATAATTCATCAAGATTTTTTTTATAAAGAAATTCACGGTTAATACATACTTAATACATTTACCTAATTCCGTTATTTTTATGACACTACATGCGTCAAATATCATGATTTTAATAAAAGGATAATATTCCTAAACACTGAAATTGTTTTCCCATACACAAAAATGACCTTCCTAATATGTTTTTACTTATTTAAAAAATAACCACGTATATGCAACAATAAAATACATTTTCAAAGTGATGAGAACAATTTTCCTAAAATAATGATAAATAAAATGAATGATCTTAATAAATAGAAAGATATACCTAGTTAAAAGAAAAATAGAAAGTATCTTAGAAAGATATCTGTTTGATGTAGATTATGTATGTTAACTTAGATTATAATTCAATTTGAAGTTGCTAGGAAACATCTTTTCGGACAATTCATAGGTAGGTTGACTTGTCTATAGGTGATCATAACGTGATCCTTGATGCATGTCACAAGTCAACTTGACTATTGAAGAGGTAATTATTGTGTAACCCGTGAGATACATGGGCAAGCTGGCCTGCCCATAAACAATCCTAGTGTGACCCTCGAGGCACGTCACAGGCCGATCTGGCTACCAAAGAGGTAGTCACCACGTAACCCGTGAGGTCGTGGTAGGTTTACCTACCTATAGATGGTCCTGCGCATGACCCTTGAGGCGCATCATAGGCTAATTTGGCTATTGAAGAGATAGTCATTATGTAACTCATGAGGTGCATGACAGGTTGACTTGTCCATAGGCGGTCTTGGTGTAGCCCTTGAGGCGTGTCACAAACCGACTTGACTACTGAAGAAGCAATCACCACATAACCTGTGAGGTGCATGGCAGGCTGACTTGTCCATAGGTGGTCCTGTCGTGACCCTTGAGGCGCACCACAGGTTGACCTAGCTACCATAAAGGCAGTCATCGCGTAACCTATTAGGTGTGTGACAGGTTGACTTCTTGGCTTGACCCTTAAGGCGTGTCACAATCTGACCTTACTACTTAAGAGGCAATCACCACGTGATTCATGAGGCACATAGAAGGCTAACCTATTCAGAGGCATGCCATAGGCTAACCTATTTATAGACAGTCTAGGCTTAACCCTTGAGACGTGTCACAAGCTGACTTGACCATTTAAACAGTCAAACTATAACCTAAGAGGTACAATGTAGGTGACCTCTATCATGACTCGATGACTTAAGTACAATCTAAGAGTTATACCTTTATAGTTTTAGGCTAGGGAAGACCTTGGATACTACTTCTTACTTGGCCTCTTAAAGCCTTATCACCTTTTTGGTTCAAGGCTAAGGATTGTGTACCTACCTATCTTTTTATTGAGTAGACTGTGACTTGATCAATATCAGTTAACTTTTTGACTTAATACACATTGACTTGGTCAATGTCAGTAATAGACTATATAATGGAGGAAACCTCTTCCAATGACTATACGCTTTAAATTATATAAATACACATACTGTTTTTCCTCTTTAGGGATAACTCACTTGAATGCTCCCTAATATAGATTGTCCTCAAGCTATATGAGAGGTTTATACAAGAACAAATTCAATTAACTTATAGTGATATTTAATTAAGTTTTTTTTTTAATTTACAAACAAAAATCAATAACACTCAATCATATATTAAGTAAAAATTAATAAATACCACTTAATCATTTTTCCTTGACCTGAAGTAGCCTTTATTCTCACTTTATCACAATACTTTATATAATAAGAATGACAATACATGGAAAATATATATAAAAATATTTACTTAAATAAGTCTTTATAGTTTTTAATTAAGTATATGACTAGCCGATCTTTTCCTACATAATCTATTTGAACTGTTAGAACTTGACCCAATTTTAGGTGTGGTGCATTTTTCGTTTGAACTATACATACATTTTCGCAAATAAATTGCCCAAGACTAATTATTAGAAACGTTTTTTCACAATAATTATGATTGAGAAAATGTCAATTCAAATAGAATGAATTTAAAACGATGTTACTACATAGATAATTTTCGTCTATTAAATAATAAAAAATAATGTTATTTGACATACATGCCAACGGATCTTGATGTAGGAATGATATAACGTCGTGTGATAATATGTAAAAAAAAGAAAAATATTAATAAAAGGTTGAAGACATAGATGAAATCCTACCATCTTGATGTAGGAATGATATAACGTCGTGAGATGATATGTAAAAAAAAAAAATATTAATAAAAGGTTGAAGACATTGATGAAATCCTACCCTTGAAGTTCACCAATAATAATAGAACTATGAGGTGAGTGATTTTATCTACTATATAAATAAAATTATATTATATGTAACTTAAATGAGGAGTAGACATATATTTATTACTTTTAATAAATTAAGTCATAACAATATTTGTAAACTAATAATATCAAAATTAATATAAATTGGTAATGTATACTAAAAATCAAAATTATACATATTTATTAATATTAAAACTAATATTGCTAAATATAAATGAATAATATATACCAAAGACTAAAATTACACATGTTTTTATTACTAATAAACAAGTAAATAAATAATATAATATTATAAAACTAAACAACCAATTTTTGTATTATATATCTTAATTATAACTTAATTACTTTATTTTGAATAATTTTCTCTTTTATAAAATTGTGTTGCTTTTATTTATTTATTTTTATATATTAGTGGTTAAAATAAGATATTATTATTAATTGAATAATTTTGTATATATTTAATAAAAAATATATTTATATTTTTTTAAAATTATTAATATAAACTAATATATATATATTAAATATATTATGAAAACATACGTAATTGATTATAACGTATATTCTATTTTCATTCAAACAAACTAAGCATCACCTAAGAATTAGAAATTGTCAAATTCGGTGAGCTCCATTATTTGCGAAATCTGTCATCATTTGTCATGATTTGGAGATGATCTCCGGTGCATCTCTCTTTTTTTAAATTTGTTTAAAATTAAATAGTTTGTTTATAATTTAAAATTTTAAAATAATAAAAATTGTATTAAGAAAAATTATATATTTTAATAATATAAAATATTTTTTTTCACTTTTTTTTACTCATTTAAATAAACTGAGAGAATTTTTTTTTCTATATGTATCTATTCAAACAACACTTTTTTTTTTTTTTCATTTATTTCACTCCATCTCATTTCAAATTCAAAGAAAGCATTATATTTTATTGTGCATTGATGCGGTGCGATCCGGTTCGGTGGAACATTTCTCAAACCCAAGAATCCGAATTCGACGTTCCGGCCAACGCAACCATAGGGATACACTTTTAATTAATCGATAAGATACCAAAAAAAAAATTTAATATGTTATATTTTTTTATACCTTAAATATATTTTAAGTTTATACAAAGATGACTTTATTTAATATTATTTTTGGGTTCTTAAAATTTTTTTGTCATTTTAATTTTTTTTATATTTTATAGTATTTTTAAAATTTTTTATAGTTAATTATAATTAATTTAGTATTGACCTAAGTAATATTAATTAAAATAATTAAGATAAAAAATAATATTTTCAATAAATATAATTATATTATTTTAAAGTATGAAATTTAATTAATTACGTATTAATTATTTTATATAAATAAGATACTGATGTATAATTTACTTTTATAATTTATTTGTAATATATTATTAGTCATGATTATTATTATTTATAATATTGGTTTTACTTTTCAATTAATTAATCTATTTTAAGTTCTGTACTTCTATAAAAATATAATTTATTTATATTATTATAATTTAATTTTAATATATCACATTTGATGTTATTTTATATTTTAATTTAATAATTTTAACTTATCTAATATATTTTTTAATATGTTTGAAGCAGTGATTTAGTTTCTAAAAACAAAAATAAATTAATATATAATATATTAAGAATAACTTGTATTATAATAAGTCAAAATTAATATAATAAAATGTAAAAATAACATAAAAAGCAAAATAGACTAAAATTAAATTATAAATATCTACATATATTATAAATTTTCCAAAATAAAATATTAAATTAATTTAGTGAATTAAAAATTAATAGTAATACGAAAAATAATAAAATTACTATTTTATTATAAGATTATAGGTCTAACCTTGATGCTGAAATTTTATTTTCTTGCTTTACAATAAAAAATATTCATAATATATTAAAAATAATTATAAAAATAAATTATTCATATAATTATTTTATTTATATAAAATAATAAATATATTAACAGATTAAATTTTATTTCCAGAAGTAATGTTATTATCTTAATCAATAATATTTTTTATTATCTTAATTATCTTAATTAATATTATTTTTTTAATCATGTTAGCTCTAACTAAAATTAATAATAAAAATGAAAAATACTAAAAAAATATTAAAATATAAAAATCACAAAAACTAATATAAATATTAAAAATAGAGTTATCGAATGTTAGTAAAACAAATAATTCAATACATATATTTTTTTTAACTAAAATCTTGAGTTTGATCCTTGCTATGAAGTTGTAATAAAAAAATATATAAATTTAATTGTCATTAAGTTGTATACAACTCCATTCTAAAAAACATAATTAGCTCAATTTACGACATAAAAAGGAAAATTTAATTTAAGAATTTATGAAGAATATTAAAATATTTTTTAACAATAAAGTCATCCGATTTAAGAAAAAATACTATGAAATATTATTTCATGATAAAAAATAAAAATTGTATTATATTATATGAAAATAAATATTTCTCATTATTATTTAAAAAGTTTTGTTATCGAGTACTTTTGCCTTTTACTTGTTAATTGAAAATATTTTTTTTAAAATTATGCTTAATAAAAACAAAATTTAATGTTTCTAATATACAATAAAATAAAATGTTTAATAGCTCTTCTAAAAACAATCATCAATTTAATTTTTAAAGTATTATGCTCGTAATTCTTAAAGAAATAAATTATATAAATAGTTTTCAAAATATTAGAAATCAAACCACAGTGAGTCTCTCAAATATTAAAAACTATTTAAATTAAATATTTATGTTAATAAAATATATTTTTTTAATTTTTTATAAGATTTAAATTAAAATTTTCTTTTAATATTTTTATAAAAATTAATATAAAATTTTCACATATTAATTTCTTATAAAAATATATTTAATAATGAGTTATTTTCTAAATTCAATAAATAGTAAGTAAAATATATTAAAATAATAAATATATTAATGATAAGTAAGACTAAAACGATAAAAAAAATATTTAAAAAAACAGGATGTATATTATTAATGTTAATAATAATTTTAGACAAATATATAAATTTAAGACAGATATAATACTCTAAATTAAATTAATTATTTTTTATAATTTTAATAACTTAGTTAATTAAATATTGTAAAATAACTAGAAAGAAGTATCCACCTAATTTATGTTAAAAAAGTAATAAGTATTTAAGGGTCAAAATTAATAATTTACTTAAAAATTTTAAACAGTCAATTAATGTTAATAAATGGCTATTTAAATTCATTTATTAAAGATTTGTACCACTTTGTGAAGTCAACTTGATAAGGTGATATTTGATTTAAAATTATAATACCTCGGGACAGGTGGAAAATAAATTATATTAAAAAAGAAAGTACATGCAGAGTGTAGTTACACGTTATGAGAGTCCATAAATATGTGTGTTGATGATGATTGCTGAGTGAAAAATAAGGAAGGAGAAAGCAGTGATAGTGTGCACATACAATACAAGGCATGGTAACATCAAAGCCTCACGCAGTACTTGTTGTCAGTCCCGGCATGGGCCACCTCATTCCCATGGTGGAGCTAGCCAAGCGCCTCTTCACTCACCACGCCTTCCACGTCACTCTCTTCGTCGTCACCACCGATTCAACCACTACCTCTCTCATTCTCCAACAAACATCATCCAACCTCAACATCGTCCTAGTGCCTCCCATCGATGTCTCCGACAAACTTGGCCCCAACCCGTCCTTAGCAGTGCGAATTCAGTTAACCATGCTCGACTCACTTCCCTTTATACGTTCTTCGATCCTATCCACCAACCTTCCTCCTCCTTCGGCTCTTATCGTCGACATATTCGGACTCGTGGCCTTTCCCATGGCGCGTGACCTCGCCATGCTAACCTACGTCTTCTTCGGCACCAGCGCGTGGTTCTCTGCGGTTACCATATACTCTTCTGTCGTGGACAGGCAAGTGATGGAAAGGCACGCTAAAAACCACGAACCGCTCTTGATTCCAGGTTGCGAGTCGGTTCGGTTCGAGGACACGCTCGAACCGTTTTTATCTCCGGGCGGGGTTATGTACGAGGGTTACCTTAAAGTGGTGAAGGAGATAGTAAAAGCGGACGGGATCTTGATGAACACGTGGCAAGATCTGGAGCCCGCTGCCACGAAGGCGGTGGGAGAGCGTGGGATTTTGGGAGGGTTAACGAAGGGACCGGTTTACCCGGTTGGACCGCTGGTGAGAACCGTAGAGACGAAACCGGAACACGGGAAGGGTGCGGTTTTGCGCTGGCTGGACGGGCAACCGGCTGAGTCGGTGATCTACGTGTCGTTCGGGAGCGGTGGGACCATGTCGGAGGGGCAAATAAGGGAATTGGCTTTGGGGTTAGAGCTGAGTCAGCAAAGGTTTGTTTGGGTGGTGCGGCCACCCAGCGAAGACGTGAGCGGGTCGTTTTTCGACGTGGCGGACGGTGGTAACGAGACGCTGAGTTACTTACCGGAAGGGTTTGTGAAAAGGATAGAGGGTTTGGGTTTGGGGGTTGTGGTCCCCATGTGGGCCCCTCAGGCTGAGATCCTGTCACACCCTTCGACGGGCTGTTTCGTGACGCATTGCGGTTGGAATTCCGTTTTGGAGAGCATGCTGAACGGCGTTCCCATGGTGGCGTGGCCGCTTTATGCGGAGCAGAAAATGAACTCTTTTATGCTGTCGGAGGAGCTTGGGGTGGCGGTGCGCGTGGCGGAGGAGGGAGGAGTTGTGCGACGGGAAGAGATAGCGGAGGTGGTGAGAAGAGTGATGGTGGATGAAGAAGGTGGTGTTATGAGGAGCAAAGTTAAGGAGCTGAAACTCCGTGGAGAGAAAGCGTTGTCTAAGTTTGGCTCCTCTCATCATTCGCTTTCTCAAATCACCAAGGACTGTCAACTTCATTTGCAGGATTCTGGATTCTGAGGCAACACTTCCCGCTGCTTCCGACTTCCTTTTCTCTTGATCTTATTTATGGTTTACAACATATTAATTCACCTAATAAATAATTATGTGTTATTAATTTTTATAAATTTAAACTCTTGTTTATCTATATATATTGTGAATGTAATAATTTATAACTATTATGTTAATAAAAATTAATGTGATGTCAAATTATTAGTATATGAAAATTGTTTTTTTAGTAAAATCTATGTTTTTTTCCTATCATGTATTGTTCTAAACAATTTTCATTCAGGTTTTAGATGAATAAATAGCATGTTTGAAAATAAATTTATTAAGAAGTAAGATCTCAGGTTTGTAATATAAAAGTTATAATTATTTGCTTCTTAAAATGATATTTAATACGGAAAAAATTACATTTGAAAGACGCGGAATCAAACATATTAAAAGTAAGAGAAAATTTAGTACTTTTTAAAGTCCTTAGATAATGATATATGGACATTATATCATAAATATTCAATTCATACTTTTTATTTTTCTTTATATTTTTTTTCTAGAGAAATGTTTTGTAATCATTACTAGATAGAGATATAAATAGAAGAGACAAAAAAAAAAAATGTAATCATTACTTGCCTCACACGAAGTTGTCCGTGAATTTCTATTTAACTTCTCTTTTAACAGCAATAGTAGATGGACAAAAATAAAAATAGTTATAATATTTACAAACTTACAGTTACGAATTCCTCACACTGTCACACGTATTATCTGAAATTATAGATAAATGCAGTCGCAAATAAAGTAATAACGCGAGAACCAAAAAACATTGGCATTATTGTTGTTGAATGGATTATTTTTTAAAATCTTAATCAAAGGCTAGGATTTGTTGCCTTTATGAACGTTATGTAAAGGAGAATCATATTCATGTATTCAAACAGTAAATAAATCAGAATTGTTGAATGAAAATATCAAACTACATAAATTTTAATCTCAAAAAATCATATTCAACACATGCATTAAAATTTAAACAAGATCTTTATTCAATAATTTTAATTTAGAATGCATGAATGCGTTGCCGTTTCTAAGAACAACTAGGATCACATTCGATCATCACATGCACATGGAGATAAGTCAACCTATGTCTCCCGATCTTGCGGCATCTTACTTAATTTGATTAGTTGCTGGAGCAGACAAATCACATTTCTCACTGACTCTATTTAAGCTCTATAGAAATCGACGATACTTACATTTTTTTATTAAATGATTTTTGGATTTTTAACACAATAAATAATTTTAGTTTTATTTTTTAATCCGTGTTTAGCATTTATGTTCAAATATATATATACAATCTCAAGAAATTCGATAGTTCTCGTTTTAATTGGTTATAGTCTCATAAATTTTACAACTTATTTATTTTTAATATTAATAACATATTCTCAATTTAATTCCTAAATTATATATGTGAAATTATAATATCAACATGCACAGTTGAAAAAATTTACTGTGGGATGAGAGTATTTTATACCAATTGAATAAACCAATAAAACATAATGAGATAGAAACATAATTTATGTGAAAATTAAAAAATAATAACACACTTGTTATAATGTTTATATTAGAATAGTTTATTATGATGAAACACGGATAATTTTTTTTTAATACATGTATATTACAATATTTATTTATTATCAATTATTAAGTTGTTTTAATACAGACTCTACCCATGCTACTCACTCAATCATTTAGTATTAAATTCTTTTGTTTTCAGTTAAAGTATTTTTACTCATAATTAAAAAGATCATCTTCATTTTTTTTTTGTATTTTTAAGGTTGTAAAAAAATAGAAAAATCAAACAAATATCTTTCTTACCATTTCTATTAGAATTAAAAGAAATCATGATTCATTAAATAAACTAATTTTTTATAATTATCAATAAAAACCTGAAAAGAAAATAAAAGCTAAATTAAAAGTCCTTTTTTTTCTTTTTTTTCTTTTTAGTATAAAGTTATCTTAGTGGTAGACCATTAGAGTAAAACTAAAATGAGAATACTTCCACCTTTCTCTCCTCAACTAATTTTCACATATTCAAATCCCCCAATCTGATTTTATTAGGTACTAATAGTGCGTTGGATTCTTGATAAAAAAAAGCTCCAAGTTATAACTTGGGTATAAGTTTATTACTAATATCTTTTACACATTATAATCATATAGTTTTCATCTAAAATTCAAAGACAATATAACAACAATAAAAAAATGTTTTTAGTTTCTATATTTTTAATCAAATTTGATCAAAATTTTTATATTTTTATATTGATAAATTTAATCTCTAACTTTAAAAAATATGTAAATTTAATTTTTCTTAATTTTAAAAATATCATAAACTCTTACAAATGAATGACTAAATTCACATATTTGTTAATGTTTAAAAATCAAATTTATTGATATAAATGTATAGAAACTTTGATAATGTTATTGAAATATAACAACTAAAAATAAATTCCTCCCAATAATAATAGTGTTTGAATTTGTCATGTTTGATAGATAAGAACCAAATTCTTCTCAAAACATTATATCAGTTTTAGTCATTTCTAGGATTTATCATTTTTCAGGAATCATGATTTACGGGAGAAATTTTTTTCTTCAACCAAATGTTCCCCAAGAGTTTATTTTTTTTTTTTATTTTACTTTTTTTAAAAGAAGAAACAAGTAGCAAAAACAAGCTTCTTATTTTAGGACACAATTATTTAAAATTTTTCTTAAAAAACAATCACCTTTAAAAAAGAAATTTAAATTTTTAATATATATATATATATATATATATATATATATATATATATATATATATATATATATATATATATATATATATATATATATATATTGAAGATATTATAAATATTTTATTAGATTAAGTGGTTACAAATATTTAAATATCTCATTAGGAGATAATGAATATCGCATATTATCCAGTTATCTTTTAATTTGTTATTAGGTAGTTGTCATTTACCCTATAAAAAGGGAGATAAAAAATTATATAATTTAATTTAATCAATACACTGTTTCTTTTACTTCCAATTTTGTATCAGAGCTCCAGATTTTGGAAGCTCTGTTTCCGCTACCTCACTTCAATGAACTGCTATCCTCTAACGAGACTCACACGTCGGTGTGAGACTAGTCAAAATCCCCTTTGTTGTTCCCAACTATCAATGATAATGGTAAAAGGCAAAGTCATTACCTTGGGACTTAATGAACTTCCAAATTTGGTGAGTTCTTATCACCTTAACGACTACGATTATCTACAATGAGCACAGTATATTCGTACTACTCTTGAAGGGCGCAAGAAGTTGAGTCATATTGAAAGAAATGACCCACCTAGAGATGACCCAAAGTTTGAAGCATGGGATGATGAAGATTCTTTCATTATGATATGATTATGGAAATCTATGATTTCATAAATAAGCTGAAATTATATGTTCTATTCTCCTATACGTGAGATATGAGAGAATTTCATTGAGACATATTCAATGAAAAAGGACTTTGCTGCTTGCTATGATATTGAAAGCAAAATCTTCAACTCTAGACAAGGAACCCTCTCCGTAACAGAGTATTATGGGACTCTAAACGGACTATAGATCGAGTTGGACCAGTACCAAGGATTGAAGATGTGCAAAGTTGATTCTATTACATATATTCGGCTTGTTGAAAGGTGGGAGAATCTTTAAGTTCCTTCATGACTTGAATTTTGAATATGATCCTATTCGGGTTCAGATTCTAGGTAAGGAGAAGATTCCCTCTGTTATACCCCAAATTGGTCCGGCCCAGTTTACGAGAATGGGCCAAGACCTCCCCAAAGTCAACCTTGAGTCAACCCAGGCAACCACCGGACCCGGTCAAACCTAGACCGAATCCACTCACCTACCAGTTCTCGGTAGAAGTCAAACAAAATCTCAACCAACTCAGTTCTCGGGAGAATCTCAACCGAGACAAGTCAACCTTATCCACCCCACAAGACCTTAGAGAATCCCTACCGAGACCGAGTCAATCCTATCCAAAATCACCCGAGGATATTAGGAATCTCAACCACCTCCCCCCCTGGGTGATCTCATTCATTGCCCAACTCTAATCACCGGCCTAAGAGAAACCACCCCACCACCATCCAAGCCTATATAAACCCCCTCGCCATGAGGAGAAAGGGAGAAAAGGAGGAGAAGAGAACGAAGAGAAGAGGTGAAAAGTCGATTTAATCGCTAAAGAAGAAAAGAGCGCCCTAAGTCGGTGAAGGGCAAACCGAAGTATTGGTCCAACAAGGGTCATCTACTCACCGATATCAGGGTTGGTTAACTCCCCTTTCTTTTCTTGGTTAGAGTAACATTTCGCATCATCCAAGCACGATCTCCCCTGAACCCTTTTAGCCCGGTAAGCGTAACGTCAAACCAAGATGGAACCTAAACCCCCACCCAGGCCGAGTGCACGTCTGGCCTGAATCCGACCGTAGAAAGCACGATTTCGACGAATATGATGAGACCACGTCCATTCTAACCCTCACTTTCGCCTAGACTTAACTACGTGGACTTTGAACCTACTGGCAAGAACCAGAGGTACGTGAGGCCTGAGGCATACCCCTATCAAGTCAATGACCTCAAACCCCAAAAAACCTCAAATCTTAAACCCCAAAATCCCGAACACCTTACTTGAACCTCTTCCTTTCCTAGACTTAGACCAAAAACACAATCCAAATACAAGCACCGCCCTCTCTCCATATAGTAGGGTAACTATCAAGTGATAGGCATGCTAGGGGCCCCTATGCCCCTAGCGTGTAACCAACTCCCGAACCCATATTTCCGATTCAAGACCAGCCTTTCAGTTGGGTTTTCTGGCGTTCCCTAAACCAAAGCGCCGGTGGCGACTCCTTTTTGGGTCGACAGTGGTCTCTACCACCCAAATTTATCGTCACAATTTTAGGTTGTGACGGATAAGCTTAATCTAATTGGGGATCTGTTTTATTGAGAGTTGAGCCTGTCGGGTCGAGTTTTAAGGTTCAATTTTATTTTATTTTATTTTTTTATTTTCTTAAGAAATGCTTATATTGAATGTTTAATTATACCTCAAATATGATTTTTGAAAGAAAAACAAAAATTTCTAGAAAAATATATAAAATTGTCATTACTTGAAATATATTTTTGCACGAGAATTAAGGTTGTGGGGGCAAAACTACGAGGTTGGGTCTGTGTTTCCATTGGTCTTTGTTAATTGGTGCATGTGTTGTAATTTGAATTTGATGTTTGTATCTTTGCTTATATAAAATCATAGGATAGACGACAATATTTTGCTATTATCTTTGTGGGGGGTTCATGCAGGCGATCCTTTAAAGGGGTGCTATAATGAGCGAACATATCCATGAGTGCGATCCCTATACCGGACTGAGAGCTAAGGAGTGCGGGCGTGTAGCGGTACCCTTCTTGGAGATTTCTCTGTCACGGTGGCCGCGATAGTTCCACAGGGGTGATAACTGAGGGAGCCAAGACACTGGGGAAATTGGTCCCGATCGTGCTGGAAACCTCGGGGAGTTCATAGACCCGGGAGCCTTTAATGGTGAGGAAGTCTAGATATCGATGGTGAGAACTTGCAGGGGATTCTTCTACAGAAGCTTATTGGATAAACCTAGACCAAGTCAATCGGATAAACCTTAGCAGGAGTCATGAACCTCGGTCCAAACCAACCTTAGTCCGAGTCATAAACCTTTGTCCAAGTCATTGATAAATCTTAGCCCAAGTTAACCAAAATAAACCTTAGTCAGAAGTCATAAACCTTAGTCAAGTCAAACTAAACCTTAATCCGAGTCATAAACCTTTGTCCAAGTCAACCAAATAAATCTTAGCCCAACCAACCAAATAAACCTTAGTCCAAAACTAAACCTTAATCCGAGTCATAAACCTTTGTCCAAGTCGACCAAATAAATCTTAGCCCAAGCCAACCAAATAAACCTTAGTCCAAGGTCACCAACTAAACCTAGTCCGGTCATAAACCTTTGTCCAAGTCAACCAAATAAATCTTAGCCAAGTCAACCAAATAAACCTTAGTCCGAAGTCATAAACCTTTTAGTCCAAGTCATAAACCAAATTCGCCCTAACTAAACCTTAGTCCGAAGTCATAAACCTTTGTCCAAGTCAACCAAATAAATCTTAGCCCAAGTCAACCAAATAAACCTTAATCCGAGACCATAAACCTTTGTCCAAGTCAACTAAATAAATCCCCAAGTCAACCAAATAAATCTTAGCCCAAGCCAACCAAATAAACCTTAGTCCAAAGTCTACCAACTAAACCCTAGTCCGAGTCATAAACCTTTGTCCAAGTCAACCAAATAAATCTTAACTTAAGTCCACCAAATAAACCTTAAGTCTATAAACCTTAACCAACTAAAACCTTAGTCCGAAATAAACCTTAACTTTAGGAGTCTACTAAGCTAAACCTTAACCGAAGTCTACCAAGTAAACCTTTAACGAGTCTTCACAAGAACCTTAACTAGAGTCTACCAAAGTAAACCTTAACCTGTAGTCTCACCAAGAAACCTTTAACTAGCAGTCTACTAACAAACCTTAACCAGAGTCTACCAAGCAAACCTTAACCCGAGTCTACCAACAAACCTTTAACCAGAGTCTACCACAAACCTTAACTGTAGTCTACCAAGAACCTTAAACCGTAGTCTACCGAGTAAACCTTAAACCGAGTCTACCAATAAACCTAAAACTGTAGTCTACTACAAACCTTAAACCAGAGCCTACCAAGAAACCTTAACCGTAGTCTACCAAGCAAACCTTAAACCGAAGTCTTTACTGAAACCTTAAACCGACTTAAGCTTAAACCTTAACCCGAGTCTACTAAGCAACCTTAACCCGAGTCTAAAGCAAACCTTAAACCGAGTCTACTAAGCAAACCTTAACCCGAGTCTACCAAAGAAACCTTAACCCGAGACAAACCTTAAACCGAAAACAAACCTTAATCCGAGTCTACCAAACAAACCTTAACCCGAGTCTCCACCAAACAAACCTTAAACCGAGCTACCTAATCAAACCTTAGTATGAGTCTACCAAAACAAACCTTAAGATGAGCTACCTAATCAAACCCCTATGACAGTCTACTAACTAAAACCCTAGTCCTCCTTAGTATGACCAATCAAACCCCCTAGTATGAGCCAACTAACTAAACCTTAGTAATGATGGCTACTAACTAAACCTTCGTATTTGAGAGGCTTAACTAAACCCCGGGTCCGAGCCGACCAACTAAACCCTAGTCCGAGCCGACTAATCAAACCCTAGTCCGAGTCCGAAATTAATAACTAAACCCCGGTCCGAGCCTGGCTTAACTAAACCCCGGGTCCGAGCTCATTGAATCAAACCCTAGTCCGAGCCTGGCCTAATCAAACCCCTAGTCCGAGTCCGCCCAAGAAAACCCTAGTCCGAGTCGACGAATCAAACTCTAGTCCGAGCCACCACCCAAACCCTGGGTGCGAGCCGACCACCCAAACCCCTAGTTTGAGTCGGCCAAGAAAACCCTAGTTTGAGTGGGCCAAGTAAACCTTAGTCGAAAGCAGAAGTAAACCTTAGTATGAGCCTGCCAAAGTAAACCTCAACTTGCATCGACCCATAAACCCCAAAATTTACCCGAGCCTAAGTCATTAGTACATGAGCCCGAGTCAACTAGTACACCTCCGTGTCAATCCGAGCTCGCCTCCGTGTCATCCCCATTTAACCTATTTCATCTTGGCCCCTATGTCAATTCCAATCCGAATCCAACTCTAAGCCATTCCCATTTATCCAACTGAAATCCTACCCTAAGCGTCGATTCCAAGTCGCATCCGGTCCGTGTCATTCTCTTTATTTAAGATGGCTCTTCCATCTCCCCAATTTTGTTCTACCCCACTCAAGATTTCCAAGATGGCTCATCACATTTTCACTTCAATTCTAACCTTCAAAAAAAATAAAAATAAAAAGCAAAATAACATGCATCATATTCCACATTCATCTCCACCATGCATTTAAGATTAGGTGTTGCATTTCATCACATTTACATTTCATTCCCCACCCGACTAGCTCACCAAGACCAATAACAAGGCAAGGATCAAGTTTCGAAAAACCTTTACAGGGCGCTTCCCAAGGCAAAACGGATGGAGACAACTATAAGGGATCTAGCAAAACAACAAGAAGTGCTAAAAAATGATTAAAGGCATAAATAGGTCAAATCCTGGAAATGCTAAAGTACATGCAAAACCAAGGGACATCTCAAATCATTTCCCCGCCACACCATCACAAGATCACAAAACAGAGGCGTGGCCAAAGCCCCTACCAAGCCCAACACCAAACACCACACCCCCTTACCTCCGACCATTCCCATCCCAACGTGCAATATAACATTTCATGGAAAAGAAAGAACCCTAGGGTTCTAACACTTTTACCAATGTCATATACCGAACTTATGTCGACTTTGCTTCAAAGATGCCTCAGTGACCACAATCTCGTTGAAACTTGTTCAATCCCCTATCCCAAAAAACTATGATCCAATAAGAAAAGTTCGCTATTTCGTAGTCCCTAATCCTTTTTCAAATCGATTGTAATGCTCTTTCTTTGAATAATTAATGAAGTATACTTTGACTCTTCATAATTCCCCTTTTTCTTCCCACGCTTAAACCAAGTCAAAAATACCAATAAAATAAAATTCATCCCCGGCACTAATATCTCATGTTCAAATTTTGATTATTCCATCAATCAAACCGGCAAGGATAATAAGGATAATCTATAAAGCCTCAAGCATCTAGCCCGGTTTTTTGTCCTCCAAACCAAGAAGGAAAGATAGTCTACCACATCAAACTTTACTATGCTTAAAACTCTCATTGGCTCAATTCCCCCAAGGAAAAATGGAATAAAAAAAAAAGACAAAGAAAAAAGCAACTCGCTAGGTTGAAACCTCAAAATAACAACCTAGGCAAAAGTTAGAAAAAAAATCAAATAAGAGTTCACCGAGACTAAAAAGAGTAGTCTAGCTTAAAAATGCACATCAGCGGCAACCACCAACATAGGGAGTTCAAGCGAACCCTTAAGAAAAGTTAGCTAGAAGAAGCCTATAGAGACACCAAAATTATCCTTAAAGGCGTTGGTTGATGGACTCTTCAAAAATTGCATACATGAGGATAACATTGTCACCCTCCCTCGTAGACCCTTCCAAGTAGAACAACATAAACACAATCCTTTCCATTCCTCTATAAGCCAAAAAGAAAAGAAACAAAAGGAGTTAGGTTAAGATGAAAAAGTTCAAGACCACTCAAAATAGTGAGCCTTTTGACTAGTCTCAATTCACGAGCAATGACAAGGTGACAACATCCAAGGCGGGAACATAAGAAGCTCTTTGTTCTACCACGAGTCTTGGGATGGAAAATCAGTAGGGAAATAGAGACTTGCCTCTACTAAAACGCACACCCCCTATACCTCGTCCAACTCCACATCTTGCCATTACCTACACCCGATAATCCATGCATCTAGCCATCCATGCGACCATGCATCCAACATTCCATGTTTAATGTCCATGCAACCCACATGCATTTCAAACATTCACGCATCCCGTAATCCGCACATATGACATGCATTCCAAGCATCCAAGTGTCTGTCCTCCCACCAAAATAAAATCTTAATTAGTTTGCATACATGCATAAATGCATACATACAAAGATGCATGCCATCCCATGGTTACTCCCACCTCCCAACACCATGTCTAAGCCTATACCAACTCTATGTTAAGCCCTTTGCCCACTCCATCTTGGGTTAACTTGTAAGTCTCTCTGCCATTTCTTTGTGTCAAGTCCCAGATCGACCCCCATATCAAGTTTCTCCGCCAACCTCATGTCAAGTCTCCATTTTGACTCGCGTTAAGTCTCCCACCCCAGGTCGAGTATCTTTGTCAACTCCGTGTCGAATCTCTCTATTAACTTGGTGTCGAGTCTCCATGCCAACACTATTACTTCGGACTCGAAGTTGGTTTGTTCCTAAGTTAGTCATTCAGGTCCCAACTTAGGCATTTATGGCTTAATACCAACTTTTTCAATTTGATGTGGTCATGCCATCTTGGTCATGTTGACCCCCAAGTCACTTGTCTCTTCAAGATAGTCAATTTGGTTTCATGCCACATTTTTCAACCCTAAGTCAAGAAGGGACACAAGTTTCCCATCTATGACTTCTGTTGGGAATGGAAGCCAAAGATGGGGGCCAACAAATCCAAAGTCTAGGATCATCCAAACCAGCTCCTAAACCTCCCAATCAACTCATTCACTCATACATACTTAAGTCAACATTCCCTTGTTCAAACTATGCATACCCATAGAGTCACATTGATTAACCCAACTCTAGAGAATGACTCGCCTTAAGATCCAAGCAGTAGTCAAACCCGGCTTTACCTCAAAGCCTATTGACACCTTGATATCTGAGGACCAAGTAGCCCCGGCTCTTGGGAAACCAAGTGGTATTCAGACGTCAAAAGGTCGAGTGTCTCCCCTTGACCAACTCTTGGATCCCGAAAGGACGACTTCCTCGCTACCCACCCTTTAAGCACTTCCAAGCCGGATAAATAGCCGAGATAGACCGTTTTCAAATCCCTAACCCGGTCCATAACCCAAGTTATCTTGGCTACCCAATCTTCTAAGGATAGCTAAAACTAAGCCACCATTCCCTTTACATTTCCTTCCATTAAGCCTTTATACCCTAGCACCGAAGTCTAAGCCATCATTTCCTTTAGTATTATCTCCATTCCCTTAAGTGTTAATCCCATTAAGCCATTACGCCCAAATATTGAGTCCAAAACCCCATCCCCAAACCTCGAGTCTACACTAAGGCCATCATTCCCCAACCTAATTGATACCATTAAACCAACGTAAGATCCTCCGCCTTTTTAAAAAATCAAAAAAAAAAAAAAAAACACAAAGAAAAATCTCTTTCATTAATAAGTAAGGTGTTACAAGTTTTAAGGAGAGTCCAAGAGGAAACCATTTCCCATCTTGGACCTCCTTAATCATGTAAATATGGACTAAGGTCGAAATCAGTGGCTAGCATAGCTATTTGTCTCAATGGCCTTGTTGAATGCATCCTCGTACTAATCTACAATGGTCCCTTCCAAGCAAGCCACCCCTCTCGTCAAGACCAGCGTTTTCTTCTTTCAACTTGCTCACCTCCAACTCGCGGACGCGGTCTTCGCTCGGGCGCGGCCCTTCAAAGCCTCTTTATCCGAAGCAAGAATGGACTCCACTTCCACCACCCTTGACCGAGATTAAAGCAAGCGCCCGACTTCGCCCGCCAAGAAGGGAGGACTCACTGAGAAATAAAGAAAGTTGGGCCTTTAGGTCTTTAACCTCAGCAGGCTTTCTCGACTAGCCTCCTTCATCCTTTCAACCTCGGCCCAAAGACTTCGGCCCTTTTTTGGGCCTTCTCCAACTCCTTCAGGACAGACTTCCTTGGCCATTATCTGCGCAAATTTACCCAAAGATCCCACACCAAGTCTCCAAAGTGGCAATTGAGCGCGCCATATAGGTAGTCATCATGTCAATAAAGTTGGCAACCTTACGACACCAATCGTCCCCGATCGTTTTGAGGTATCTTGTTGGTGGGAAACAGTGCGCATATTAAACCCCTGGGCCCCACAAGGAATGGTGGGAGGGGCCACGTAGCCGAACAAGCTACCAAGCGGCAAATCCGGCCGAAGTCACGACCACGTTGCCTTTTTGGTTGGACAAACAGGCGGAGAAGGAGGAATAGAATAGAGGCCTTTCCTTTTTGGCGATCGTCTCCTCACCGCCATAGCATCGACTTTTCACACGCCTCCTTGCTTAGGACAAAGTTCACGGCTTCTCGTGACTTTGGGTCGAGTCCTTCTCTAACCATGGGGCCAGGAGTCCTTCCGGCGACAGCTTGGAGCTTGATCTCGGCACTAGAGGCCTTTCGGCTCGAGCTCTGGCGTCATTCGTCGAAACGAGCCTTCTTAATCGGTAGCGGCCATATCAACGCCTTGTTTCTTCAAAAGATAGGCCATCTTGGCCTCAAAGAACTCCTTATTTAACCTGTAAGCGCTGTCCGGCTCGTTATAGGTCGTCTCGGTCTCAAACATCCCTCATTACTCCGCCTCCATTTGATCATCCTCGCATGCGCCTCTGTTTAGCGCACCGCTTCCATGGACCGCCTTAATCTCGATCCATCCTACGCAAGCGGCTCTATTTCGCACCGCTTCCACGGGCTACCTCGATCTCGATCATCCTTGCCTGGCCGTCTCTGTTTCCACGCCTTCCATGGGCCAGCGCCAGTCTCAACCATCCTTGCGCAAGCCACATCCTATTTTCCACACCTTCCTTGGGCCGCTTTCGGTCCCGATCATCCCCGCATTGGCCGCCTGTCTCAGTCACTCCCTACTGGGTCGCTTGGCCTCAATCATCTCTGCACCAACCGCCTCGCTTCCACACCTACCATGGGTCGCCTCGGGCCTCAAATTTATCTCAGATGCGTTTATTTCCACACCTTCCATGGGCTCGCCTCAAATGCACCAGGTAAGCCGGATCTATTTCCATACCTTCCTGGGCTGCCTCGGGCCCCTGGGCCATCCCTGCATGCATCGCCTGCTCTGCCACTCCCCTACGGGCCGCTCTGGGCCTCAATCATCCTTGCACAAGCCGCCTCTGTTTCACACCTTCCATGGGTCGCTCTGGCCTCATATCCTTGCGATGCCGCTTTATTTTCCACACTCTTCCGTGGGCCGCCTGGGCCTCAATGATCCTGCGTAAGCTCGCATCTATTTCACACCTTCCTCGGCCGCTTGGCCCTAGCTATCCCTCGCATGACGCTTTTTGCCTCTCGATCCCCGTAGGCGGCTTGATCTCAATCATCCTTGCGCCAGCGCTTTCTGTTTCCACACCTTCCATGGAGTGCCGCCTCGATCCGACCATCCTTGCGCATGCGCCTCTATTCCGCGCCTTCCTCACAGCGCCTCGATGCCGGTCTTGCCCCCTTCACCTTAGCCGCCTCATTCCCGCGCTTCCTCAGGCGCCTCGGTCAGTCATCCGCCTTGAGCCGCCTCATCTCGGCCACCCCAGCCCGTGCTTGCAGTCTCAATCATCCTTGCATAGAGCCGCCTCTGTCTGATCACCCCGGCCGTGGCTTGATGCAATCATCCCCGCTGACTGGCTTTCTGTCTATGTCACCCCATGCATTCGCTTCACTTCAATCATCATTGCCTGGCGCCTCTGTTTCCACGCCTTCCATAGGCTTTGATCACCGGCCATCCTTGCCTTGGCGCTGCTTTATGTCCGCGCTTTCCGTAGGCCACCTCGGTCAGTCATCCCGCCTGACGGTGCCTGCATCTCGATCGCCCCGTAAACGATCTCAATCATCCGCCGCAGGCTGCCTCATACCGGTCGCCCCCGTACGGGCCGCTCCGGTCTCAATCATCCTTACCAACCGCCTCTGTTTCCACGCCTTCCATGGGCGCCTCAATTCCCCGGCCATCCTTACGCCAAGGCGCCTCTATTTCCACGCCTTCCGGGGCGCCTCAGTCCTACTCATCGTCCATTGAGCCGCCTTTGTCTCGATCGCGCGTAAGGCGCCTCGGTCCGATCATCCTCGCACGGATCGCCTCGTCTCGGGTCCCCGTGGGCCGCTGGGTCTCAATCATCCTTGCCGAAGCCACCTCTATTTCCAAACCTTCCTTGTGCCCCCTTAGTCTAAGCCATCCCTTATGGCCGCCGGCCTCGGCGCTTAATTCATGGGCCACCCCAAGCTTGATCATCCTCGCACATCTTTGTCTACTGTCCGGCGGAGGAACCGTTATCTCCTCGGCCCGACCTCGAGAAAATGCCGCGGCAAATATTGCCATCTCAGTAAGAGCCCATAAAAGCCTTTGCTCCTACACTCAACAAAAAAAAAAAAAAACAAAAAAAAAATAATAAAAGGGGCCCAGTACCCTCGGCCCGTTCTTCCCTGATTCGAGTCACTGCCAGTCGCCTCCGTTCCGGCCTTGACCTATGGTGGCCTCGATCTTGATGCGCCTACCTGGCTCAGCTCCTCCGCTCCGGCCCGACTGTGGTAGCCTCCAATCTCGTCCACCACGCCTGTTGCCTCCGTTCCGGCCGGCTTGTGGTAGCGCCAATCTCATTTCGCCTGCAGCGCCTCGGCTCCCACATTGCTTTGTGGGCGCCTCGATCTCGGTCAGCCTGCCTGGCGCCTCGGCTCCGACCTCGGCCACCCTACGTGGTAGTCTCAAGCTTCGGCCACTCTACGTAGGCCATCTCGATCATCCAGCAAAGGCGTCTCCGTCTCGACCCATTACTACATAAAGCGTCTCCATCTCTGACCATCCTCGCGTGGTCTCCTCTCGGCCATCCCGCGTGGGCGCGTCTGCGTCTCGACCGGCCACATGTAGGAGGTCTCCATCTCAACCAGCCACACGTAGGCCGTCTCCATCCCAGCCACCCACGCAGTCATGGTCCGACCCCAGATTACAGACAACGAGTTCCCCCTTTATCCCATTCGCCCCACCAAAGCCCAAAGACCGTTACTCTCACAAAAAAAAAAATAACAACCCAAAAAATACCTTTTGAAACTTGGAGGCTTGAGTACCCAAACTGATGTGTACCTTGCCTGCCGCCAAGTACTTTTTGAAATTTGGAGGCTCGAGTACCGATTAAGTGAGTACCTTGCTCACGCCAAATAACGTCATGAAACTTGGAGGACTTGAGTACCCGGCCAGTGTGTACCTTGCCTGCTGCCAAGTACTTTTTGAAATTTGGAGGCTTGAGTACGGCCAAATGAGTACATTCCTGCTGCCAAATAACGTTGTGAAACTTGGAGGGCTTGAGTACCAGTAGGTGTGTACCTTCTTGCCCGCCGCCAAGTACTTTTTGAAATTTGGAGGGCTTGAGTACCCGGCCGATGAGTACCTTGCTCTTGCTGCCAAATAACGTTGTGAAACTTGGAGGGCTTGCAGTACCCGGCTTGAGTGTGTACCTTTTCTTTTAAAGTACTTTTTGAAATTTGGAGGGCTTGAGTACCCGGCCCGGTGAAATACCTTTTCTGCACGCCAAATAACGTTGTGAAACTTGGAGGGCTTGAGTACCCGGCCGGTGTGTACCTTGCTCCTCTTTGCCAGTACTTTTTGAAATTTGGAGGGCTTGAGTACCCGGCCCGGTGAGTACCTTGCTTTGCCAAATAACGTTGTGAAACTTGGAGGGCTTGAGTACCCGACCCGGTGTGTACCTTGCGCTGCTTTGCCAAGTACTTTTTGAAATTTGGAGGCTTGAGTACCGGCGGTGAGTACCTTGCACTTTGCCGCCAAATAACGTTGTGAAACTTGGAGGCTTAGTACCCGGCCAGGTGTGTACCACTTTCTTTGCCAAAGTACTTTTTTGAAATTTGGAGGGCTTGAGTACCGGCCGGTGAGTACCTTTACGCTTGCCAAATAACGTTGTGAAACTTGGAGGGCTTGAGTACCGGCCCGGTGTGTACCTTACTGTTGCCAAGTACTTTTTTGAAACTTGGAGGCTTGCGTACCGGCCGGTGTGTACCTTGTCTGCTTTGCCAAAGTACTTTTTGAAACTTGGAGGCTTGCGTATTAAACAGGTATACCTTGTCTGCTACCTGCAAGTACCTTTTTGAAATTTGGAGGCTCGGGGTACCCGGCCAATGAGTACCTTGCCTGTTGCCAAATACTATGCACCGCTTACCCGGCTTAGGGGGCGAGACACCAATCATTGATTACCTTACCTGCTACCAAACGCTATTGCAAATTCAAGCGCCCAACTAGCCAGCTCATACTCGGACCAATCGGTCATAAGCCTTCACCCCCACCGAACCAATCCGGTCTCTATCTTTATTTATGCTTATCCAAAAAGATCACGTTCTTTTGAAAAAGCACAAATAAAGAGGGCTACTGTTATACCCCCAAAATCGTCCGGACCGAGTCTTCAGGGACCCACCTTGACTCATATAAAATAATATCTTTGGAAGGTAGTTGCAATCGACTTAGCACCTACCGGGGAGAGAATCGAGGGATATGGGCCACCACCACCACCCCAATCCCAAGCCTATAAAAAGCCTCAGTGAAAGAGGAAGAGGAGGAATTTTTAGGGCGTAAACTCTAAGCCAAATCTCTCAAACCTCTCCCAAGCCTCCCAAATCTCTCAAACCTCTCCCAAATCTCACCCTTTCTAGCAACATCCCCACCCGTAACTACGTAGACTTTGAACCCTCCGGGCCGAGGTACGTAGGCCAGAGGCACACCTCTATCAAGTCAAATCCCAAATTTCTCAAATCTTAAACCCCAAAATCCCAGAACACCTTACTTGAACCTCTTCCTTTCCTAGACTTAGACCAAAAACACAATCCAAATACAAGCACCGGTCCCTCTCTCCATATAGCTAGCCAAGGGTAACTATCAAGTGATAGGCATGCTAGGGGCCCCTACGCCCCTAGCGTGTAACCAACTCCCGAACCCATATTTCTGATTCAAGACCAGCCTTTCTGTTAGATTTCCTAGCGTTCCCTAAACCAAAACGCCGGTGGCGACTCCTTTTGTGGCCGACCTGGTCTCGGCCCACCCAGTTTATCGTCACAATTTTAGGTTGTGACAAGTGGCCTTTGTAGGATTGACATCTTCATTGAGTTTAAATGGAAGTCTAATGAAGAAATCATGAATTTTCCATATAGGATTTGAATGAATAAACTCTTCATGGCTGTTTGCACATAATGAGAGAATCTTCTTTTTGATTTCTTCAATCTTAGTGGGAGATTCTGTAAGGGAGAACAATCTTACGACTTCCGTAAAAGGTTTGAATTCTCTTTTGTATCTTACTCCAGAGTGGATAGAATCGAGTCTATTAGTAGCTGAGTAGACATCCATGCCTATTAAGATGTCTCGATCAGGTAACTTGCTTCCTATCACTTTGGTCCATACGATGCAGTCTGGGAAGAATTTGATTCTCACTGGTTCTTTGGTGATTAGCTCTGTTTTAAATATTTTCCTGTTAGCTGCTACAAAATGACATACTTCTTTTTTCCAAAATTCTTCAGGAAGAATTTCAGGGTTCATCATTGTCTTCTGGGCTCCTGTGTCCATAAAAACTATCACATTTATGAGCTTATGAAACTTTGAGGGTAGGAGCTGGACTTCTATACAGGGCTGAGGAGGAGAGATGGTGATAGTATCTATATTTTTTACCAAAAAAATTGGAATCGATTCAGGTTCGGATTGATCTTCGTCTTCTGATTCTTTCAGTGCGAAGACAGTCTCCTCATCAGCAGAGCTCTGTTCAGAATAGAGAGATTCTACTTCTTCATCATCAAGCTTCAAAGAAGAAATTAGTTTGATTGCTTTATCTGCCTTGTTGGGACAGTTCCTTGAATAATGCCCTCTTTTGCCACAGATGAAGCACCTTTGATCAGAAGATTTTCCCCTAAATTTTTTTCTTTTGAAAAATTTAAAAGGTTTTCTCTTTTTCTTTTGGGGTAAGATCTTCTCTTTCTTCTTCTTTGATGAATAGGAACAAGACTTTTCCTTGCATTTGATTTTTAGATAAGGTTTTTTGCAGGCTTTGCGGAACTTTCCTTTTTGATTCATGATGTCGGAAAAGTACTTGTGTTGTCTGCATAACTTATCAATGGCTTCCTGGGTCATCTGATGAATTTCTCCCATGGTCATGGCTGAGAAATCTTTCTGGGCTGCCATTGCCATGCGATTGAGTTCTGGCTGAATTTCTTTTGGGAGAGAAGCTACATAAGTGTTCTTCAGACTAGGATCATTAAGGCCATTGGGCATATAGAATCTCTGGCTCATCCTCTGAAAATGTTTATTCAGATCTTTAATCTTTATTGAGCAACATTTCATCTCAAAGTATTCTTGCCTGACCTTTTTGTCAATGATAGCTCCGTCACCTATAAATTCCTCATGTAATACACCCAAAACCGCAGCAGTAGTTCCTAAATTATAAAGTTGATCTTGTCGGATAACACCCAGATCGTGGTACCAATGTTTTAGAGTACCAGTCATTCTGCAGCAAAATTCTTCTATGACTTTGTATGGATCTGAGTCCTTCATTAATTTGGTGTCCAACCAAGCTCCAAATTCAATGAGCTTGGTACGCCATTTGTTGGGAGGAATATCATCTAAGGTAAACCATGGTCCACTATTTGGTTTTTGGGGACCATGCTGAGGAGGAGAAGAAATGACCTCTTCTTCAGAGTCATAAATAGCTTCAGTCCTTTCTCCTGATCTTGTAGTATTAGCCATTAAGATGTTTTTTATGTATATATTTTCTTTATCTTCATATGAGCTCTCTGAAGATAGATCTGTCTGATCATATTCCCCTTCTTATTCAGTGGTTTATTTTATTTTAAAAATTACATTTAAAAACTAAAATAAAAAACTTACAATAATATCGAATAGTTTTAAAAAATGATTTGTGATTTTAAAAGCTTGAATTTGAATTAGATAATATTATGAACGTGTTTGAAATCATTTATTTTTAAATGCATTTGTTACGGTCAACAAATGTGATTATTAAAAATTTCGAAAAATTGATGAAGAAAAGTACGTAGCAAATGATGAGATAGTAAAATAATGAAAAAGCTTATTTTAGTATTTTGATTTCAAATGAATATATAAATGAAATGAAGAGAAGCAGCTAGCTCAATTAGTTTGTTGGGAAGAGTGGTTGAGTGTTATAAATTTTTCGTATTAAAAGTGCAAAATTTCAAACTGTTTTAGAAACAACTGAACCAATGTAAACAAATCGAACAATTTAAAGAAAAAAATTGAACTGAATCATTTTTACAGACTAAACCGTTTTTAAAAAACAAATTCATTCGCGAGTGAAAAGTGAATAACCAAACAGATTCAATTAAAAAAAAACTATTTTTTAAAATACCTGAAGCGAATATTTTTTTAAATCAATTCCTTTAACCAAATCGTTTTTTAAAAAAATGATTTGATAAGTGGTTTTACAAAAAATAGTTTCATACGGTTTGATCTGATTTTTTTTAAAAAAATTGATTTTTACACCCTCTTGCTTAGTGCCGTATTTGATCTTGATGGATAACAAATATAAAAAAATAGATAAAAGTAAAATAAAAGGTTATCCCTTCAAATTCAATCGCATCAAATGCCGAATAAACTTGGGAGAATGCGAAACTTGTAAAATCAACATACAGAGTGACAGTGGCCAGAGTTAGAAATGGAAAGAAAGAGAAAATAATAAAATTTAAATATATTTTTAATATTTATAAAATAAATTAGTTTTGAACTTCAAGTCATTTTTCAGGTCGTTTCAACGTGACTTAATATCCAATATTCTCTAAAAAAATATATATATAATTTTTTTAAACAATTATATAAATAATATTTTTTAATTTAATAGATAATATTTTATTTAATATAATATTATATTTATAATGATATTCTCTATTTAAAAATATATATTATAAAAATACCTCAATTTAAATTTTTACTTTCTTTATTCTTTGATTTAAATTATACTTAATATTAAAATTAATATATTATATTATAAATTGATCCGATTTTATTCTATATATAATTTTGATCAAGTCAAATTTAAATTTAAATTTAAATATATAATTCGATCAAAATTTTAAGTCAAATAAAAATAAGATTAAACTAGTCTAACCCATAATTTTCTCACTCTAAATACAAGGTTAAATTCAATATTATAAATCTCATTCAATATTTTTTTTATATAAAATACTATGTTAAAGGTTTATAAAAAAGATAACATTATACACAATTGTATTAAGAATATTTTTAATTTGTTTATGATGACTTGTAGTCATGGAATGAAATGATATGAAAAAATTGTTTTATTTTTGTAAATTTATTCAAAATGATGTTCTTTCAAAAGAATTTTTTTTTATTTGGATGATGACATTAATAAATTGTGTTCAAGTATTCACACATTTTGATTATTGAATTAATAATTTTTATATAATTATATATAACATTATAGATTATGGTTATATAATTTATTATATATATAATTTCATATATATATATAATCAAAATTAAAGTAAAAGTTAGTGTTTTTAAAATCGTATTGTGATTGAACGGATAGAGACTAGTATTTCAACTTCAAGGTTCAATAGTCGAGTAATGAAATTTATATTTTTAATATTATATAATATTTTAAGTAATAAAATAATTTAAAATTATGAAAAATCAGGATTAAAATTATAAATCAATATAAATGATGAAATTAAATGATTTATAAGATAAAAATTAATAATAATTGACACTTTATTTATCTTCAAAATGTGTTATACTATATTCAAAAATAAAAAATTGAAAATTATAGATTTAAAATATAAATTAAAATCAATTTTCTTCACGTGTTTTGAGATGTTATAATTTTTTTAGTTAACGGATCAGTCACCGGTTGAATCATATAGTCGGAATTTTAAATTAATAATTTTATTATTATTATTATTATTATTATTATTATTATTATTATTATTTATAGCAGTTCATGTCTTAAAGTTTGGTACAATATTTGGTTTCAGATTTAACGAGGCTTGATCTTGAATCATCGGTTCCGAACACGAATAGTTGGTTTAACCGAATAAATATAAAAATAGATAGACTTTTCATGTGTTTAAATTTAATATATTTATTATTGTTAATATAGATGATAATTTAAAATTTTCTAAATGTTTATAATTTTTTTATATTCATAAAATAGTGTGAAATATTAACCACAAAAATAATTATTAATCTTTGCAAGATATTGTAAGTTAACGAAATGATAAGTATTTTTTAAAAAAATTATGATTTTAGTATGTGAACAATAATAAACAGTAAAAATAAAAAAGTACTAGTGTAGTATTTTACTAAATCAATATGTATATGTAATTAAAATAATAGATATATTTTTTAAAGGTTAGAGTTGACGAGAAAAGATAAGATTACACGCAATCCAACAAAAACAAAATAGCGGGAAGATTACCACTGTCCGGTAATTTAGGAGTCATGAATACGAAAATACACAGTGTAGAAAATTTAAAACATTTTACAATTATCAAATGGTATAATAAATTATAGTAAATTAGTACTAAAAATTTAGAAATAAGAAAAATATATTACTATTATATTCACAAAAGATAAAATAATAATATAAATACTAACAAAAACGTGGTTAAGAAAAAAATTATATTGAAAATGAATCAATAAACTTTTTTGACAAATATTAATTATAGACTTAGTAACTAGATACTTTGCGTTTATAATGGTAAAAGTAATTAATATAAATTTATAATTTTTTATAAGAATATAAATTTAAAATCTATAATTATATATAAAAGAAATATGAAATGTACATATTTTTATATCTATTTTATTTCTATAATTATTTCTATAAATCACTATTTCTTTTCACTATTTTATTTTTATTTCTGTAATTACTTCTAAAACTATCAACTATTGTTTAACTTTCATCGTCTCCTTTCTATTTTATATTTATTTTTATAAAAATAAAGAGCCATAAAGTGCCTCATTTTCCCTGTCATATATAAAAGAGATACATGATTTTGGTGTTTTATTTCTATAACTACTGACATAAACAATTATTTTTTCATATTATCTTATTTTTTATCCATGAGATAAAAAATAGTACTAATTTTTATTAAAAAATATGAATTTACTAGAAAATAAATATTTATTTATTTTATGTTTTCTCTGGCTTTACTCCCAAACAACTTGTACCATCCAATTACATTCCACAAATCACTAACTATATTTAATTTTTGTTATCTCTCGTTCATTTTATTTTTTACTTTTTAAATAATACAAAATTTAGATGCAATATTATAATTATTGTTGGTGTTGTTCATCAATAAAAAAAATAAATTTTATGTTGATAATATGTATTAGTATTTAATAAAATTTTATCATACATATTCTAGTGACAACAATACCTATATTTCTGCATTTAAGTTATGTGATTTTCAAAAAATATGGAGCCCCCGGTTCTAAATAGTAAAGTTTTGTAAAAAAAAAAAAAGAAAAACAATGCAAATCAAAATGATTAAGCAAAAAGGAGAAAGGATTAGGGTTTTAGTCTTACCGCCATCGGAAATCGCGAAAACGCAGAAATTCCCCCCAAAACCAAAATAAAATTTGAAGGGAGGGAGCGAAGTGAAGCTTGTGTATAAATAGGAGAAGAAGAGCCACATTCTTCATTTGTTTCCCTCTCCGAGAACACAACCATGAGAAGGCGCGCAGATTCTGAACGCTCAAAACATGGCCATTCAAAAATGAAATTAGCGCCGTGGCAGCGGAGGGTTAAGCGGAAGATCCTCACCTTCCTCGCCAATGCCAATGCAGGAAAGGATATGGTTCTCGTGGCGGAGGCCTACGCTACATGGAAGAAGACCGGAAAGGAGATTGTTCCGGTGGCGGAGGACAATAAGGCCAAAACGGAGATTGTTCCGGTGGTGGAGGATGAGAAGGTTAAAGAGGAGACTATTCTGGAGTCGGAGGATGACGCTGCGAGAAAGAAGGTTAAAGAAGAGAATATTCTGGAGGCGGAGGATGACGCTGCAAGGAGGAAGGTTATTGTGGTGGAGGAGGAGATTCCGGAGGTGGCGGAGAAAGGCGGTGGAAGTAAAAAGAGGTTCCAACAGATATGGAGCAAGGAAGATGAGAAGGAAATCCTAAAAGGATTAGCAGATTTCGCGACGGATACTGGTTTGGAGGGTTACAAGGAGTGCGAGAAGTTTCACGAGTATTTGAAGAAAAGAAAACCTGGTTGTGCAGAGACTTCGACCTCTCAGTTGAAGGAAAAGATTCGCAGGATGAAAAAGAAGTTCGTGAACCATCTCTCCAAGAGGAATAGCAAGCTCGACCAGGAGTCCCTCAAGTTGTCCCACAGAGTTTGGGCCCGGGAAGCCCAGAAGGGGAAGCTGCCTGCCAAGAAGAAGGCTTCTCAAAACGAACCTGTCTCGGCCCGCTTTCTTGGGCCCATGGACGACGACTTTTGGAAATGGGCCGTTGGGTTTCTTGACAGGCCCACCTCTTCTGACTTAGAGCAGAGGTGGAGCAAGTTGCGGTCCGCCGAGCTCGAGCTGAATGCCAAAAGGGCCGAACTCGTTAGCGAGCAGGCTTTGGCCATCGCCAACGCTTTCAAATCTTCTAACTAATTTGGAAAAATGTTGGTTTGCTTTCTCTTTTTGTGTATTGTATTTTTTGAATATATAACTGTCTAACTAATGTGGGAATGATTACCCCATGTATGTATGTATCTATCTATCCATCCTCTTGTTATACTCTATTTGTAGCATGCTGGATGGATTCCTTTTGTTAACCTACTTTTATGTAATGAGAAGTATAGTTTGGTTCTTGTGTTCAGATTTGTGTGTGCCATGTTATAGTTTTGATGGCATCCCTTGTCAGCAATCATGACTTTTATTGCAAGACTTGCTTAGATTATTTGAGTGTTTGAGTTAGAATTAGAAATTATATGATCTCACATGGGCATTTTATATCCTATAGCTATGTTTGATGAGGCCAGTTAATCCTTAAAACATGATAAAATCTAATTGATCCTTAAAACATGTCCTAATAGCTTACCTATAGGTTTCTTTCAACTTCATTCAAGAGATCCTTAGTAGCACAATATTAGAGTCTTGTCTGTTCACAATAACACCACCTCATTCCTTTGCATTATCATCTTACTCATTCTTTAGCCTTTAGGATTGCTTTGGAGGCACCAATTGCAGCCCCTCCGTGAATTCTAACTTGATATAGGTATTACAGCTTACAGAAATTTGTGCAATAGCTACTTTCGTATTAAATATAAGATTATTTTAATTAGTTGATAAGAATTATAAAAGTTAGTAATATTAAATTTGTTAATTAGTAATTTGTAATATTTTTTTTAATTTACTCTTTAATTAGTTGATAAGAATTATGAAAGTTTACTAATATAGTTAGTAATATAATTACTCTTTAATCAGTTGATAAGAATTACGAAAATTGGTTAATATAGTTAGTAATATTAGTTTGTATTATTTATTTTTAAAATTACTCTCTATTTTGATAAAAATTATGAAAGTTGTTTAATATAGTTAATAATATTAAATTTATTAATTAATAATTTGTATTATTTTTTAAAAATAACTTTTTAAGATTGATTAGACTTATCATCTTTCTCTTTTTATGTAATTATTTTTTACTTAATTAAGGATATTTTAGTTAAAAAATAATTTAAAACATCTTATAAAATGATACAAACAAATTTAATAGTTTTACACACAGACAAAGATAGTATATAGTAATTAAATTATCTATATAATAATTTATAATTAAATAATATTATAAATTATTTTATATTGTGGTTTGATATCTATTAAACTTATTTATTTTAATTTACTTTCGCTAATACAGGTCTTACGATAAGAATTGCATTTTAAGTAGAAATGGGATGATTCATCTTTGCAATTCACTACATTTCGAAATGAAACATGTCTTTGAAAATAAAAAATATAAATAAAGTTTAATTACTTGTTTGGTTATATATATATATATATATTAGTTTTAGTTTTTATATCTAAAAAATATCTTTTTGATTTTTATACAAGCAAAAATTTTAAATTTTAATTTCTACCATTAAATATAATTCAATATCATTAATAATGCACATGTAGAATTGTCATGTGACGGCTATATTTTAATTTTTATATTTTGATCGATATATGTACATAAATTTTATTTTTATACTTAGAAATTATCTGTTTAAGTCACTATACTAGTAATATTTTTATGCTACATTATTTTTTATTTTTAATAAAATATTTAATCTTTCAAGAAAAATAATAAAGTTCAAAATTAATAAAAAATGTAAATATACAATCACATAAAAATATATTTTTGTCTACAAAATAAAAATATATAATATCTATATAAATATATTTTTTTATATTTATCATTTAGCTCAACAACTAATTTTATCAAATATTTTTATGTTAATAAATTAACAAGTTTTTAATTAAAAATTAACTTTTCAGTTTTTTAATTAGCTTAATAACTTATATAATAAAAATCTATATTTACGTTAACTATATATTTTTTATTAGTTATGTTATAAAATCCACTAAATTAGAATAAATATGCTTGTTTATAAAACAAATTTTTCCTGACCATTATTGAAAAGTAATTTGCTTTTAGATAATTGAAAAATAGAAAAAAAAGAATATTCTATCGTGAAAAAGACTAATGTTTTGAAAGAAAATTTTGGTAGATGTCCCATGCAGCCCAATGTCTAGTTTAGTTTCTCAAAATCTCCACAATAGTGTATTTGGTATAACATTCCAAAATCCACAATAAGAAATAATTAGACTATAAAAAATTAAGCTATAATTTTCAAGTTTAGGGGTGATTAAATGTTCTTAAACTAACCTAAAATAAATTAAATAATATACGAAAAACTTAGTTTTATGTTATCCTTAAATTGGGAAATGGTTAATATAATTATATTTTGATATGAATATAATATTGCACACATATTTAGTGAACATGATTACCTAGGGACGTTCTTGGTCAATTGAAGAGATGGCGAGGCAAGTTCTAACAAGTGTCGAGCCCTCGATGCATGGAAGATAGGACCACCTCAAAACAATCCAAGTAGGTTGGAAGAGAAGCTTGACTGAGGAAGGCAACCAGTAAAAAGACAAAAAGGAAAATCCTTGACACATGACAAAATGCCATTTGGAATATGCTGCATGGACAAGAGGTGCATTTCCCTAACATGTCAGAGAGGTACATGTCCCTAACATGCCAGGGATGTCTTGGTGCATCTGTTTGCACTCCCAAACAAACGAGGTAAAGGCATAGTAGGAAGTAGGTGAGTGGAAAAGAGTAGTTAAAGGAAGGCTCAACATAAAGATGAAGACATTAGTCTTATGTGGGTAGGTTCATTACATAAAAAAAAAGGTGCAAGGAATGAAAGCACGAGAGCTTGAAGTGCAAACTTTAAACTTCAGATCCTTAAGGATTTTTCTCCCTCCCAATGTGAACATTGACACCCAACATGAGGTCGTTGAAAAATTCCTCCCAACGACCACCGTAGTTCAAGAACCCACACCTAACTATGCTAATCACTAAACAACAAGCGAGTTTAGAGAATGGAGGGAACGAAGAGGACGATGCCATCCTTCAACACATATTGTAGGTGGTGGCAATTTTACAGGAGAAGAGTGATAAGCAAACAAGGATCAATGTGGAGGCTATCTGGTGATAGGAAGAAGCAAGGTAGTGACATTATGAGTAGGAGAGCACCATTGCTCAAGCCTTGAGGGTGGTGGAAGAGAGGGAGCAAGAGTTGAAGAAGCAGTTGGATGCACTCAAACAAACAATTGACAAGTCAAACAAGGTGATTCCGCTCCTATTTTTCAGTTAGCCTTTTATTGAGGATTGACTCATTTCTAAGAGTTGATAGTGGACACTTTTGACAAGACTCAAGACCCACATGCACACCTGCAAACATTTTGAACTCAAGTGTACATAAGCTAGGGGATGACACTATTAGCTGCAAATTGTTCATAGGCACCCTAAATGGTGTAGCCTTGTAATTGTTCTCAAACATTCCTCCTAGGACCATCAATACCTTCCATGACTTGGCCACCTAGTTCATGTCGCAGTTTGTGGCTAATAAAAGTAGAGGTTAGAGGTGATTGACTTGTTTGACATCAAGCAAGTGAAGGGGGAGACACCGAAGTAGTACCTGACTCGTTTCAACAATGCCACCGTGCAGATAAATGATGTGAACAAAAAATTCTTTGTAAAATCTTTCCAACAGGATTGCTTGTAGGGCAGTTCCAGGATTCACTAGTCACGTGGAAGCCACAATTGCTCCAAGATTAGTACTGATGTTACTCCAATGGTTTGACATGAACCTCAATAAAAAAAGTGAATGATCCTTAATTGCAAATGTCTTACTATTTTAAGGGATATGTCTGGCTAATCATTCATGATTGTTGGAGTCTTCGTGGAGTCGTGTTGCGTCGTATAGGTGAAAAATGGGTCATATGAATTTTTGAAGTCATGATGCTATTCAATTACTGTCTAATGCTTCATATAAATTGTTTTATGAAATAACTACACATTATATGTTATAATTGTGAATGAGCTTACCCTTTCTTGTTTGTGTTTGACTACGATGGTCACAACGTTTTGTTTGCGGGAGTTGATGGCCAACCATTGATGCTGTAAACCTTTTAGAATAGAGTTGGTCTCCATAGACGAGGGAAAAGGGAAAGGTTGGACAATAGATTTGGAAGCTCGGGAAACTCATTTTAGTGTCATTTTGGTTGTGCGTTATGTACTCACAAGAGTCATAGTCTCATCGATTCTAGTTTTCATCATCATTGACTTTTGGGAGTTGTTTGTGGGAGATTGGCATGTTCCTCCGCGCGTGTCTAGAATTGTTGGATGATCGTCGGAATATTGATGTCTCTTTAGAGGAGGATGACACCTTGAGGTGGGCCTCAATGGTTCAAGAAAGAGTGGTGACAATGCCCCTTCAACTTTCCCTCATTGTCCATGATGATGATAGCGCTATAGTATGACCAATTAGGATGTAGGAGTCACACAATAGATTTATTTTTCCCATTTTGCTTTTGTTTATCTGTTGTTTGGTTGTATTGACCTAATTCTCTTTTTATGAAAAACTTTGTTTTATTGATTTTGGAGTGTAGTGCCATAAGACATGATTATGTTTACATTATCTATTATTATAACGCTTTTATATTTATTTGACATACTATACTATTGCATATCTAAATCCATTGTCAAAAAATGGTATGACTAAAAGCAAACATTTTACTCACCTTTTATAAAATGAATTTATAAAAGACTTTCAAAATTAAAATTGAATCTTTTTGCCAAGTAGAGTTGGTCTCTTGTAACGACAACAAGTCATCACATCTGTTACTGAATACTAATTATAATAACATTATTTAAAAAATTATATTATTTTAAATATGTAATGCTTATACATGTTCTCGTTTTTTAAAAATGTATTACCTTATCTATAAATTCAGTTAAAATATAAGACTAGATTTTAAGGTTTTGGTTAAAAAAATTGTAATTAATAATAATTACATACTATTTATTAAATTTTCCATAATATATACATTTTAATGAAATTCAGTCTATTAACTAACTAACTATATATATATTTAACTACTAATTCAAATTATGTTACTCAATACTAATTGTAACAACATTCTAATTTTGGTAAAAAAATTGTTTTTATGTTGTTTATAGTTCATAATAATTACATACTATTTATTAATTTTTTATAATTGACATTTTAGTTAAATTCAATCTATTAATTGCAAATTAATATAATCATTAATATATATAATTACTAATTAAATATAATTTCAGATTATCAGTTACTCGATATTTATTGTATCAACATTATACAATTTGTACCAATCACACACTACAATATGACATTCTTATCATAATTATAATTTTATAAAATTTTGATTGAATTTTTACAAAACATTCAAGCTTTATTTGATTAGAAAGTAATATATATATATATATATATTATAAAAAGTATTTAGTTACCTTAAGTTAATTAATTGTATAAATTCAAATAATAAAAAATATATATCTTAATCCTGAAAAAAAAATATGAATGGTGCAAGAAAAGAAAAAACGAAGAAAAGAAGAAAAATATATTTATGAAATAATGAGTAATGCAATAGATAACGATAAAAATATTATAGAAAGTGTCATATATATGCTATATCTTTTGGCACTTTCAATTTTCAATAAAAGTAAATAAATATATAAATCATATTCGTAAACATGCAAGTAGGTGGTTGTGAAACATACATGTTTTGATAGAAGAACTGTGAGAATCATTTTTATAGGGATTATAAAAAGAGTTGACTTGTGATCATATTTGATTAGTTTGACAACTTTTTCCCTTCTAGCATTTATACTTAATAAATAAAATAAACATAATTAACTCCTTCTACTTATACATGGTAAAAGGAATCACATGTCAACTACACGAAATCAAAACGGTGAAAGTCACAACACTTCGAAAGCCATATTTAAGAAATTCATAAAATATAAATGATATTGTACCATTTACAAAACCTTGTCTCGATGTCACATTTATCAAAGCATAATCACTATACAAAACTACTATAAAGTGGTAGAAGGTCTTTGCGTTCTTGCTCAACTTCATCTGCAAATGACATTTAACCTAAATACAAATAATACAACAACAGGGGGGTGGGAATTCATCTCACTCAAACATAGTTCATAAAACAATCATACAAACATTAATATTCACAAGAATATTCTCAATATGCTTGTACTATGCTCAAGGTTCATCATAGATGCTACTTATGTGCATGTGGTACCATCTCATTTGGAATAGTAGTTTAGAGGCATTGAACTCAACCCTCATTAGTTAGCCAAGCTACGCTAGAGTGAAATCTTTTGGTAGAACGTCAAGATCTACTTAACTTGTATCGTATGTCCCGATTTGGGATATCAAGCATGATCATTGGGGTTTATGTATCAAGTAGCCCCCTTAAGAGGTCCAATGACCTTACCATTTGGTTCATGTCTACTTTCCTTTGACAACAGTTTCATTATGTGATGCATGTTTACACAATTTCTTATTTTAGTTTTCTCATATAAAAATCGAGTCGATGAAGGTCATTCTCACCCCGCAACGACTAGGTTGCTCATCTCACAACCTACACAAATTAGCGAGCACCATCCTTGTCTCTTATAGGCCTAGGTAGCTAATCAGAGAAGTGTCACCCGAGCTCATTCTCGATTCTATTAGGCTAGGTAACTTGTCATGGTACAGACAACTCCTTACGTATCTTTCACATTTGTTTCTCATATTCATTTCATTGCAATACATGATCAATTCTTAATCCACATCAATAATATAGTGCACATAAGCAATCCCAACATTCAACATTACAACATAGACAAAATAACATCTTTTAATAAAACACAAACAAATGAACTAATACTATATTGTATTGCTATGTCAACCACTTCACATGCAGAAAACCTTGCACGAGCATGCTCTCCTAAAGCACGTGCATGCTCAACTATAGCACAGGCGTGCTCAACTACCTATACTATACTACCTTGCCTTGTCTTTGAGTATGCTGGTACTGAGCTTGAGCATAGACATGCTCATTGCTTAATAACTCAACAAAGTGGATTTTTGGCCAGAATGCGAATTGAAGGGGGGAACCTAAGAGTTTCTCTATATTTTTCACAAAAATACTTGTAATCATTACACAATAAAAATTTCATCTAAGCCCACACAACGATTACCTATTTTTCTAAAACATGGTTAGCTCTAAGCTACTAATGAGATACATAGAAAATCAGTTTAACCAAATTCTAATCCAGCTCTCCTTTAGAAACCACCTAGAAAAATCGTTAATTATCTAACAATATAGCTATTTCTATGAGGTCCTAGAGTTGATCCCTCTACCTACGATATATCAAAATTCCCTAAGAATGATGTTCTTCCACTCCCATTTACTTAGAAAATGAACAACAAAAGCTCTTCAATGCTTCTTCTTGATCCTCAAACGTTGCTTCAGGGGTTCTCTTACTTCTACCACTACTACGACAACATAGAGAGAAAATGTGCTTTTTCAAGATTCTCGAAAACACGCTCTCATACATTCTGACATGTGTTAGTTACCTTTTTTTTATAGGTTGGCATGCGAGGTGCAACATGGGCGTCCACAAGCTAGCATAGTCGTGTTATTTGAGCCTTATTCAGCACGTGTGTGCCCTATTGAGCACGAGCACACTCCATTGAGAATGACCATGCTTAATGGCTTGTAGCATTTTTCTTATTGAAAACTTGGGCCTAAAGCCTTTTCTTCCATTTCTTTTACAAAAATCCACATCTCAACCAAACACATATTTCCCAAACTAATTAGTTTAGTCAATATAAATCAATTTATTCACTTAATTAATAATGATAATAAGAAATATATCAAACAACATAGTAATATCATGCAAATTGAGGTGTTACATGATAGATAACGATAGAAATATTATAGAAAATGACATATACGTACTATAACTTTTGTCACTTTCAATTTTAAAATTTCAATAAAAATAAATAAATCATATATGCAATAAACATGCAAGTAGGTAGCTGTGGAACATACATTTTTTGTAGAGGAATTAAGAGAATTATTTTTATAAGGATTATAAGAGAGAGTTGACTGTTGATCACATTTGATTGGTTTGTCAACTAGACTTTTGCGGGTTTGATATGTATGATGTAGTAGTGACAAGGAGACAACATAAAACATTGGCAAACAAAGGAAACATTTATCCAATTTTCTTCTTCCAATTCCAACTTCAAACTTAACATCATTAATAACTCACTAGGTATCATATGACATTTTCAAAAAAAATAAGAACGCAAAAAGAAATCACCACATCTTGTATTAAACTTGTTGATTTGTTTCATTTTCTTTGTGTTATTTTGCATGACTTCCAAGTAAGAACGAAATCTCTCTTTGAGGCTTTTGGTGGGCAAGGAAAAATTTGTGTGGTTGTGGCTGAAGCCATTTTATTTGTGATAGAAAAAATGGTGATTGAAGGCTAAGGAAATTGAAGAAAGTGATGAAGGAAAAGAGATGCTTGAAAGAATGATATGAAAATATTTTAATAAGAGTTTAGTAGTGAATGAAATGAGATTTTAAAAAGGCTTATGTGAAAGAATTTGTGCTTCCTAAAAAGTTAAGGTGTCAACCTCTTGTACTTTCTAAAAAGTTGAGGTTGCAATACCACAATCTACTTGACTTAATATATTATAAATTATAGATAGATAAATAATGATGATATTATTGCATCGGCTTTGCCAGAAAAAGTTTTTATAACTTGATATTAAATGGGCTCTTCATTAAATCAACCTTTTGGAGTATTAAAATTCTTGTCCTCGTTTAAGATAATGAAAACTTCGATAAATTTTTTTTTAACTTGAATAATATGAACTAATGATTCACTCTTTATTTGCATATAATATAAATAAACATAAAAGGAATAATTTGTAACATGTGATAATTGCACAGTCTCAAAAGACTTATCTGCGTGATGTGTAAGTTTCCCAAGACAAAACAAACTCTTTTCAATTACAATTTGAAGTAACAAAACTAGTAAGTTTTTAGTGAAAATAACCCACGAACTCACAAAGAAAAGAAAGAAAAAAAAAAAACTTTTGAACACATATTTATAATGAAAACTATCCAAGACCAAATCAAAAGAATAAAATGAAACTCAGTTTAAAAAATTAAATCAGTATAAAAGATTAAGTCAACGAGATTAAATATATGATTTTTGATAAACTAAATTAATTTAACAATAATTTTCTATATTTAATTAAATAAAAATGCTAATTTTGAAATATTAAACAAAATATACATAAAAAAAACAAACTAAGTTTCAAATTATATGCTAAGTTCTTCTAAAATAATAAACTTAGAAATACTGAAGTTTGTTAACTATCTTGGATCACTACGATAAAAACTAAAAAATAACTTCTAGCCATGATTTAAATCACATGAAAATTATGAAATTGGAATATCATATGAAAATTATTATGACCCTAGCATTGTCATTCACTCGTGCTACACATGGAAATTGTTTCAAAAGTTTGGTTATTCGATTTTTTTTTGTTTTATATTTAGCATAAAATTTTAATATAATTTGTGATTAGTATATGTATGCGCGCATTGACTACAAAATATTAACGCTACACTCTTTCTAATATACAAAAATAGAAATAATACTAAAAATCAAATCAAACTAATGAAGATTTTATTTTTATTTTTATTTTACTTTTATATCCTAATACAAACTGATAATTTTTCTCTTTTCTTATTTATTAATTAATTCGTCCCTCTGTTTTGTTTCCTTTCCTTTCCCTCCTATCTATCTATCGTTTTGCTCTTGCAGGGCTGGAAAACGTCACGTCACGCTCAGATAAAATATCATTTCACCGATCCTTCCTCTTCTCCTCCTTTACATATATCAATCTCTTTTCTCACTTCTCATCATCTTTCTCTTTCTCTTTTACACTTCTAATTTCTTCTTTCTTCTTTCTACACCTACCCTTTCCTTCTCCTTCTACTCCCACGGATATTCTACTTATTTCCATATTCTTCTTCTTTGTCTTAAAACTCTTTTATTTTTTTATTATTATTTTATTTATATATATACATATTCACAACTTCACTTCACTCATATATCAATGTACTTGCTTGCTTGCATCATCTTACATTATAGCAAATGCATGCTTCTAAATTCACACTCATTTAATATATGTTCAAGCCGTACAAACATTGGTTGACATGACACATATAGGTCGATAATGGAGGAGGCTGCAATGCCAAGGATCTGAAGCCATTGAATATGCTTATGAAGCTTTGATACCATAAAAGTTGTTCTAAAAAGAGAGAAAAACTGAAAAAAATATATGAAAATAAAGTTGAGTATTCTTATTATATGTTCAAAGTTCTCTGGTTACTATTTATACATGGTTTAAGCTTGCTGAAAAGCTTAAAACCGACTTAGAGGTAGTATAGTAAACTAACTGTCATTCTAACTGAATATTAACTGACTGACCTGAAAATAAAAAGTTAAGTATTATACATAATTTATTTAAATTTATTTTATATTATAATTATTTGCGAAAATATTTGAAAGAACTTAATCATAAGATATTTTTACCTTATTTTTATAAATTTTCTGAAATAGCTCATAGGAATAGCTCATGGGAGCTTATGAAAAGACTCACCCTATCTTAGTAGGACCAAATATATATATAACATATATATTTTTTTTTTATTTTTCTAAACTAAATATTTTATTTTTTATGTTTATTTATCCAAATTAATATAAATATTAACTTTTACACAAAAAAAATTATAATTATTCTTTTCTAGTAATTTTTTTGAGTTCTTATATATTTTCTTCCTTTTCACTGTAAAATATAATTTAATTAAATAAATTTATATTTTTATATGTTATTAATAGTTTTTTATATATTTATTTATACAAAAGTATGTAGTGGTTGAATTTTTATAATAATTTATTATTTTTATATACTTATATTTATTTATATTTGTAAATGGTGAAAATTTCAAGCTTATATCATGATTTTAAGATATATATGATTTTAATTTTAACACCTTAATTTATATTTTAGTTATATTTTGATTATTAAATATTTTAACTTTTAAAATTATTGATAGGTGCATGGTGAATTTTCGTGTGTCACATCTTTTTTAATTTATAATACTTAAAATTTTGTTTTTTAGAAATTAAAAACATGCAAATGGTGACTAGTAATTTTTATTTTTAATATTTTGATATATATATATATATATATATATATATATATATATATATAATGTTAGTATAATAATTATTTAGTTAGTTTTTTTTTTTTTTTTAATCATGATTTGATTTTTTTTAATTTTAAAATGAGCTAATATCTTATAAGTACTTATATAGTTATGCATCTAAATACTTTAAAACTATGTAAGCGCTTATTATGTATATCCAAATACAAAGAACTTATTGAATTTGAAACACTTATAATATAAACATTTATGTAATAAGAACTTATTGAATAAAATCTTAATTAACATGTTTTTCCAAATGGACCCTTAGAGTTCTCTAATTGTTAATTATAAAAGGTTTAAGCATGTTGAACAAGCTTTAAACTAATTGATAGTTTAGTAAACTAACTATCATTCTAAGAGATTATTAACTACCTAACTAACTTAGGAACATTCTAGAATATAAGAACAACGACAAGTAACACAAGATATGCGCATAACGGAGGCACCACACTATATATACATAAAAAATGATTCAATTATATCAATTATTCTTTCCCATCCTCTCATGTTAAACACTTACAATTATATTTCCCATCCTTTTATTATATTACATGTTTAGTTTACTTTCTTTTTGTGTTTAATTGTAGCAAATTTAAAGTTTAGTAAGCCTTAAAGTTTAGTAAGCCTTAGACGGGGAGAGTTAGAATATTTAGAAAATATCTCGTAATATTAATGGAAAAAATATGTTTTTAATATCTATATTTTTTGTCAAATGTGATTAAGATTCTTGTACTTTTATATTGATGAATTTAATTCTCAATTTTTAAAAAATATGTGGATATAGTCCCTTCTCTCTAAGAATTCATCATTTTTTTAGTTGAGAAAGACTAAATCCACATGTTTTTTAAAATTTAAGGACTAAATTAATCAAATACGAAAGTATAAGGATCTTGGTTACAACAAGCCTTAGATTGTGGGGGAGAGTTAGAATATTTAGAAATTGTTGGGACACTACTTGAGACTAAACTTGTCTCCCTTAGCTATTGAGTGTGTCTCTTGGTTTATTATCTTTTATGTCGAATTTATCTAAGACTTTATTGTTATAGCTCTCTTGTGACAACTTTAGGATAAAGAAAATTTCTCAAGATCTTTTATCTTGAAATTCTTTGTTAGAAATCTTTTGGTTTCATGCAACAAGTAGTATGTCATCGACATATAATACCAAAAATATGTATTTACTCACACTGAACTTATGATATATACAATCATCAACTACATTTGCCTCGAAACCATGCATACCATAGACTTAGAGTCATTTGACACAAAGTTTTCAGGATGCACCAGTTAAATCGTTTCGTCAATGTCACCATTTAGAAACACAGTCTTAACATCCATTTGATAGAGCTCTAAAATCAAAATGAGCTACTAGTGCCATTATTGTTTTAAAAGAATCCTTTGAAGATAATGGAGAAAAATGTTTATTTGTAGTCAATGCTTTCCTTCTGAGTAAAGTCTTTAACAATTAGACAAGTTTTATATCTCTCGATATTACCCTTAAAATCCTTCTTAGTTTTAAATATTCATTTACAACCAATAGGTTTCACACCTTTAGGTAATTTGACGAGATCCCAAACGTCATTGTCTTGCATATACTTCATCTCATTTTTCAACACATCAATCCATTTTGAGAGTTAGAACTGTGCATAGCTTCATAGAAGTTGATTGGACCATCTTTTGTTAAACCAACCACATCCTCATGTTCTTGGAGAAAGATAATGTAATAATCTAGAAATGCATTTCTCCTTTCTCTAATGGATCTTCTTAATGATACTTCTTGAGGTTGTTGAGGTTGCTCTATATGTGTTTTAGGGAGAACCTCATTATAGTCTTGTTTTAGAACAATGTCACGAATTATAGTTTGAACATTGTCTTCTATTATTGGAGTTGTTTTATAGGTACAAGGACTCAACCAATGTCATTAGTAGATTCTTCCTCAAAGACAACATTCCTCATGTTCTCCTTCTTAAACTCAACTTCCTTAAGAAATCTCGCATTTCCCATTTCAAAAAAGGATCTTGATGTGGGGTCATAAAATTTATAACCCCAAGAGTGTTCAACATAGCCAACGAAATAACAACTAACTGTTCTTGGATCTAGTTTTTTGTGATGTGGTCTACAAGGCCATACTTTAGTTGAACAACCCTAAATGTGCAAGTGTTTGATGCTTGACCTTTTGCTAGTCCAAAGTTCATAAGGGGCCTTGTTAATTGTTTTACCTAGCACTCTATTAAGGATGTAAACTGCAGTTTTTAAAGCTTCTCCCCAAAGTGACTATGGCAAAGAAGAATGACTGGTCATACTTCTTATCATATCCTTAAGAGTCTGATTTCTTCGTTCTGCTACATCGTTCATGTTAGGTTTTCTTGAGATGGTGTATTGCAAAACAATTTCACACTTTTTGAGAAAAGTGCAAAAGGCCTTGGATGTTGTTCTCCTGATCTATAATATCTACCATAGTATTCACCATTACGATCAAATTTGATGACTATAATTTTCTTTCCAAGTTGAAGTTTAACTTCAGCTTTGATAGACTTGAAAACGTCTAGGTATTGGGACTTCATGTGTATCAAATATAGGTAATCATACCTAGAGAAATCATCTATGAATGTAATAAAATATTGTTGTCCATTCCAAGAAGCTATAGGGAAGGGAAATGACCACAAATGTTTGTATGTATTAGTTCTAAGACATCCTTAGCTCTTTTGACACCTAATTTTCTTATGTTTGTTTGTTTTCCCTTTATGCATTCAACACAGACTTCAAAGTCTAATAAATCCAAGGGTTCAAGAATTTTATTCGATATAAGCATTTGAATTCTCTGTTTAGAGATACTACCTAAACTCTTGTGTCATAAGGTGGTTGAATTCTCATTTAATTTTTGCTTTATACATCGTGAACTTGTTTGTAGTATTTTATTATGGGAACGAACAACATCAAGCATGTGTAGATTATCAATTAAAGAACTAGAACCAACAATATTTGAATTTTGGTTGAGACTAACTTTATTATTTTCAAAAGAATAAGAAAATACAAATTTGTCCAAGCTAGAAGTAGAAATTAAATTTTGCCTAAAAGATGGTATGACAACAGTCTCAAACAAATCCAAATGAAACCTAGTTTTCAACTGTAATATAAAAGTTTCAATAGCCTCTACTGTAACTTTATTTTCATCGTCCATAAAATTGAATCTTTCATCATCACTTGGCGATTGGCTCCACAGGCAACGCAGCATAGTCACACTCATGTGAGTAGTAACACTAAAATCCATTCACCAAGTATCCTTAGGTACAAAAGTTAAATTAACTTTAGAACAAACTAGAGCTAGAAATTTACCTTTTTTTACATGTCATGTGACGTTTTTAGGACACTATTTCTTCATGTGTCCTGACTTCTTACGTAAGTAACAAGTAAATTCTTAACCCTTCTTTTGTTTCTTTTGCTAAGAAGACTCTTCCACAACACCTTTAATGTTTTTCCTTTTCTTATTCTGAGAAGTCGAAGCAAAGTAAACACTTTCAATCTTATCTGTCTGCAACCTCTCTTCGTGTTGCATATAGAGAGATACAAGATCATTGAGGGACCATTTGTCCTTCTAAGTATTATAGCTCACTTTGAATTACCCAAAGTGTGCAGGAAGTGAAATCAAAACCAAGTGCACGAGCAAGTCTTCACCAAGCTCTAACTTGATCGACTTGTGTTTTGGTGTGAGATTAAACATCTCTATTTTGTACTCTCTTATATTTCCTCTTTCTTTATACTTCATGGAGATGAGTTTAGCCAAAAGGTTACTCGTCTCCACCTTTTCATTTTTGGAAAAAAAGTTTCAATTTATTTAAGGAACTTCCTTGTACTTTGACTCTAAAAATAGAACCTAAAAATTGCTTTTGGATTTGAGCGCTTCATGATCATGAGGCATATTCAGTTAAAGCTTTCCCATTTCTCAATTTTAACCTCTTCAAGGTTTTTTAGAGTAGGAATGAGTTTCTCTATCCAAAGTGCTAGATCTAAATCCATACACCTAAAAACTATTTCTATGGCTTCCTTCCAAACCTTAGAATTTGTCTCATTTAATATTGAGATATTATTTATTTGAGGAGAAACATTGATAGCACTAGTAATAGCAATTGGATAGAGAGCAAAAGTTAATAATGTCTAAAAAAATTTGAGAGACTATATAATAAGACATGTATAGATAAATCACATAATAAACCCATTACAAGATACGTAGCATAACATTAATTCTTAGTCTTTAGATAAAAAATTAATTTACAAGTGGTACTCTCAATGCAACAATCAAATATTGACAATTAGTTTTTCAAATAATAGCCTTTCTTTGGACCGACTATTATTCATATGAAAAATGAAACCTTATAATTGTCACATATTTATTATCACAGGTATATTATTATTTGGCCAAATTGTGCCTTCCTTTAGGTCACAATTTGCATAAATAATTTTATACTAATATATATCTATGTAATTTAAATTAAATCAATTTACACAATAGAGATTATTTTAACAATATATTGTTTTGATTAATTTAATTTAAAAATGACTAGATAAATATAAATAAATAAGAAGGGTTTAAGATTACACAAATCATGTTTAAGTATACAAATAAATATTAACCTAAAGGCATATACACTTTTTTTTAAAAGAAAAACACAAAACGATATGCTATATATAAATGATAACTTGCACACTTCACATACACTACATAATGAGAGAATCTCACATATTGTAATTATGTATTTGTAGATTTTTAAGAAATCTTGTAGTATTTAGAATATTAAGATCTATCCATTTTGGGCATAGACAACTAGGAAGATTTATTGCAAAAATTATAGGAAGGTATTGCCCTAATAATCTATATATATTATAGCCATTGTAATAGGAAGGAATAATAGGATATCACACAATACTCATATCTTTCTTTATTTTGGTATCAAAGCATTGATGTTCAATCCAATGTCCCCTTATTACCTTACCTTGGGAGACAATCCGGGTATTGTTTTTACTTTGGTGCAACTTAAAGGAGATAACTATGATAGATGATCAAAGGCAATGTGTAATGCTTTTCGAGCCAAAAAGAAAGGATTTATTGATGGAAAATTTTCAAAATCAACAAATGATTCATCTAAACTCAAAGAATGGTTGGCAGCCAATGATCGTGTAAAATCCATGTAGAATTCGTGTAGAATCTATTCAAACTATGCCTCCTACAAAATCCATGCAGAATCATGGTGACCAAGGGACATCATTAATTTTGGAAAACATGGTCATGAAGCCAATGATTGTTTTCAAATTGTTGGATACCCATATTGGTGGAACTCAGGGGAAAAATGGAAGAGGTAGAGGACGTGGAAATCATGGCACACAACAAAGGCATAGACCGAGGTAGAGAGACACATACTACCAATGCAACACAAGTGCAACAAACTCATGAAACACCAAGTGTGTAGATAGGGGAGTTACAGATGAGTGTGAATCTTTCCCTAGGCTAAGCAATGATCAATGGTTAGTATTGGGGAACATTCTTAATAGCCACAAGCCTACTTCATCCATCTAGAAACTCAATGGTAAGCAAGCAAAAAACTCTTGGTTGCGGGATACGGGAGCTTCAAATCACATGATAGGTGATGTAAACTTGTTAACAAAAATAATTAATGTCTCACCTTATCCTGGTAGGTTACTAGATGGAAGAAACACAATTGTAGATAAGGAAAGAACAATAAATTTTGGCATAAGCCTAGTTTTGCACAATGTGTTATATGTGCCTAACTTGACTTTTAATCTTATTTCTATTTTCCAATTGATACATGACTCAAATTGTGCAATCACTTTTTCTGATAAATTATGTGTGATACAGGACCACATTTCAAGAATAATGATTGGTTTGGGTGAACAACGAAAAAAGGTTTATCATTTTCACACAGTGACCTTTGTGCAAGCAGGAAAAACAATTGGAGTTGATCGTTCACCGTGTGGCATAGACATTTGGGTCATCCTTCAGGTTAAATAGTTGGTTTGCTGCTTAGTATTCATATTGGTAAGAAAGATAAGCATGAACATGTTTGTGATATATGTTTAAGAGCTAAACAAACAAGATATATTTTTATTCCTAGTTAGAATAAAGCGACTAAACATTTTGATTTAATACATTGTGATATTTGGAGATCTTATCATGTCCGTTCTTCTTGTGGTGCTTCCTATTTTTTGACTATTGTAGATGATTTCTCTCGTGTCGTGTGGGTTTATTTGTTGGTAGAGAAAAGTGAAGTTACAAGCATTCTTAAAATTTTTTGCACTATGCTAGTTACTCAATTTAACAGAAAAGTTAAAATTGTGAGAAGTGATAATGGTACTGAATTTAGAGTCTTGAGAGGCTATTTTGTTGAATAAGGAATAATTCACCAAACTTTGATGGTTGAAACTCCACAACAAATGGTCGTGTCAAAAGAAAACATAGGCATATTTCAAATGTTGCTCGAGCTCTCTGTTTTCAAGCAAGTCTACCCATTGAATTTTGGGGTGAATGTGTCTTCACTACATTGTACTTGATTAATTGTACCCCATCCATTATACATAAAGGTAAAACTTTTTATGAAATATTGTTTGGCTAAAGTCCCACTTATTCTTATATTTGGATCTTTGGGTGTTTATGTTATGCACACAATCGACCTCAATAAAAAGACAAGTTTGGTGATTGAAGTCGAAAATGTGTTTTTGTTAGCTACCCTTGTGGGAAAAAAGGATGGCATCTCTACGATTTGGATGCTAGAGAATATTTTGAATCTTGTGATGTTGTGTTTTGCGAAAATAAGTTTCCTTTCTTGACTAATGTTTATGATGCACAAGATGACTCTAACCCTTCCACACAAGTTTTGTGGATGATGGCCTTCCTCTCATTGATGAATCTAGAATGGGTATGCATGACAAAAAGGAGAGCAGAAAAATTGGAGAAAGTGTTGGGGATGCACATGATGTGATTTCGACTCAAAGATAGTCAAGTGAGAATTTGGTGAATGAAAACCTTAGATGTGGTCATAGGGAACATCGCCCACCGAGCAAGCTCAAAGATTATATATGTCACATTATGAGCTACGTCAAGGACCCCATTCCCAAGTTACACACACCATCACAATCCTCAGGTATATTATATCCTATCACAAAATTAGCAACCCTACCACCTAGAAAGAAAGCTATTAGATGCAAGTGGGTATACAAGATCAAATACAACTCAGATGGCAGTGTTGAAAGTCACAAAGCAAGGCTGGTTATTTGAGGAGATAATAAAAAAGAAGGCATCAACTATAATGAAATCTTTGCACTAGTTGCAAAGATGGTCATTGTTCGAATTCTATTGGCTATGGTAGCTACACGATCTTGTATTTTGCATCAGATGATGTTCATTATGCCTCTTTGCATGGTGCTCACATATTGTAATTATATATTTACAGATTTTTAGGAAATCTTGTACATATTTAGAATATAAAGATCTGGCTATTTTGGCATAAGCAATTAGGAGAATTTCTTGTAGATATTATAGGAAGGTGTTGCCCTGATAATTTGTATATATTATAACCTTTGTAATAGAAAGGAATAAGGAGAAATTGTACAACAACCATATCTTTCTTTATATATATGCTGCGGCTACCACTTTGAATGTGCAATCAAAGCATAAATGCCTTAATTATGACATTATGGATTACGAAGAAACAAAACTTTCACTTATATGATCAATATATAAAGACTCTTATCCAAACAAAAGAAAACTTTCATAAGAAAAAAAACACTAATTTACAAATCCTAATATATATGACCCAGGGAACACCTAGAATTTCCAAAAAACTTCCCTTTAATTTCTCCCTAAAAAAAAAAAAAGATAGAATTCATACCATTGGTAAAAAAACAGAATTGTAGGAAAAAATAATTATAAAGCCTAATAATCTAATAATAATGGTGGCTCCAATACCACTTGTTGAAAATTTCTATATTCATAAAATGTCAAGAAAACTTTACTACATTATGTATTATCAAGGTTTCTAGATTCGATGAAATACCTGGATCCATAATGGTTGATTAAAAATGTAGCGAAATCTTCAACTATCATGAACAATTGATATTGTGATTTTTCTCAACCAAATTGCCTTAGTTCCTCAAGGGACTTTTGTTTCTCTTCTTGATGGGAAGAGTAGAAACTGTGTTTTTATTTAGTATCTTGGGGACTATAATCGTGCCTAGGTAGAATTCTTATTATCCCGTAATGGGTCAACATAGGTATTTACCCATTAAGCCTATATCACATATTTAAGAAGTCTACTAGATCTCTTAAATTAGACCACTTAATATTATAATCATTAAATAAATAAATAACTAATATAATTGTATTAAAATATGATACCTAAATAATTAATATAAATTATAAATTTCTTACATTGGTATCCCAAGTTTCTTATATCATGAATAGAAATAGATTTATGTTCATGTTTTGTAATTATATTGTTAAGTTCAACATCTGGCTAGGAACGTAGCCAAAGTATTCTTTATTCGATTTTTTGGCAATCCTCCCCCTTATTCTCTTCTAGCTTTTTTTGTTGAGTGACTAGGCTACTTCCAATATGATATCAAAAAGCTTATTGAGTCTTTTATATTGGGAGATGTCCAAGCCTACAAACTTTATGCTCCAAATGTCTTCGCTTAGGCATGAGGCAGATGTGTTATGATCTCACATTTGTTAGGAATATGGCCAAAGTGGTCTTTATACGACTTGGACAATCCTTCTCCTTTGAGTTGACTTTTGAGGTTGAGATGGGTCTATTCCATTTTTAATAGATATACTTATTTGTAGAAAAGATCAACAGGCTCACTTAGTGCATTTAGGCTTCATTGTTCAAACTTCAGCATGGAGAATATGTCTCTCTTGGAAAAATTACTCAAATTATACCATGCCATTTTGGAATCTGGATGAAGTACTTACACAAAATTCATAGTAATTGTTTTCTATTCCTACATTGTTCTTTTTGTTTTTGTTAATTACAGGTTGAGGCAGCACTATCTTCATGTGATTATGTGGATAATATAATGGTTTATGCAGGCCCCTTTTACAATTACTGTGTGGCTCTAGTTGTTGCTTCATATCAGTCCCTAAAGAAGAGGGCCCAACAAGCTGGCATTCAGCACAAAGATTTTACTTATCTGTGTAACAAACCTGAAACTATGAGGTTTTGCAGTGCATTTCTAAGGTTAGCTAGTTTGTGGATGCTTCCTTGTTTGCTAGCATATATCCAAGAAATAATCTATAGATTGTCTAGTTATAATTTATCAATAATCAAAATATACGTAATATTAATTATGATGGGGTAACACTAGTTGCAAACTATGGTACTCTTGATACAAATTGGGAGATATAAGTTCCCTTTTCCTTCATTTATATTAGGCTGTCTAAATATTTAAGGAAAATATGAATCCTCATACTAAAGTAAGATTGTGTTTGACAATATTATATAAAGCTGATATCAAGCAAGATCAAAAACAATGTTGGAGTCAACATATAAAAAAACATAATTTATATAATGAAAATTGGAGACTATATCATACCACCAGTTGTAGTGTTTGGAAATAATAACCATTCATGAGCCTCCACTTAACTACATAAGATTTTTAGAAAGTTGGTCTTATGGTATTAAAGCCTCAATCAATTGGTTTGGAGGTTGATCCTTGCTGCCTCCATAGTTCTAAATGTTGTCCAATATAGAAAGATTGGAAAATCCCATGTTGCTTACCTCAATTCCTAAGATTCAACTTAAATATTAATTAGACAACTTGACTTAATGCCAATTGGGTTTAAGATGAAATCTAACATATATTAGAGCCTATAGTCCATCTTCATAAATAGCCTAGTATGGCAAGGAATTATAGAGAGGGTGTTGGAAAGTCTTTGTTAGAAAAACAATATTGATAAATAAATAGAGTATAACAAACACAACAAAAGGGTACCAGATTATGCATATCACAGGCCGCATGTAATAGACAATGCGTATCACATGAATGTGATAGACGATGTGTATCAGACACAACTTGACTGATTCAATATGAGTTTGATGAACGTAGTATAAAATGAAAGCAAAACTATAAAAAAAGATACTAAGAGAGAAAGATACAAAAATAAACTAGAAACCTCACACTAAAAGGGGAGCAAATACTGATTTTGTGTATATTCAGTTTTGCATGCATAATATTGCATACATTGAAATGTTACAATAAACTCTTTAAATAGAAAAACTAAAACCCCTTATTGGGCAAAAGCAAAAAGCAAATATGAATAAGCTAACAAGTAAGCATGATTAGTCTACTACAAGTTGCTTTTTTTGAACATAAGCAACCTTTAACCAAACTTACAAGTAAAACAAAAAAACTATAGAGACTAAAATATTTTAATATGACAATTGGAAAACAATTGAAAAATCTCAATTTCCAACACTCCTCTAGATTTTTCTTTATTAATCCAAGCATTGGTTTCAACTATCAATGTCATATCTTCAGTGGATCACCTTTAAGTAGATGAGCATTTGAGGAGATAATATTATCCCCTAGCTTAAATATCACCTGGAACAAGAATGTTTGCATCCTCCTTAATCCATTTTCGATCTTGAAGGACCTTAGCTTTAGGCACAAGCAAGCTTTGATAGTTGCAACAACAGTACTAACCTTTCTCTTCTTCTTCTCCTTAAGTTTGTTGTGTCCATAGATGACTAGCTTCTCTTTAACAACTTTTGTTGTGAATTCATTTCAATCACACTTCAAAGTCTAAAATACTTTTTTGTTAAGTGACATATTTTTCAAATCCTCATCTTCCTTCAAAGCATGTGTATGACCTTTTTCTTCCACTCAAATGGAAAACTTTTATTTCTCACTAGCTCACACTCATAAGGGTCAAATATGGTACAACTCAAATCTTTAAAACATAAGGAATAATTCCTTTCTAGTATTTGTCCCACACTTAAAAGAATTTAACTTATTATCTCAGGCACATATAAAACATCAAAAATATATTTTGTACCTAAGGGAGTTTCAACAACAACAACTCCTTTTCCTTTGACTTCAACACTTTCTCCATTTCCAATGGTAACTTTGGAGAAGTAGGATTGATTCAATTCCTTGAAAATGCTAGCATAGTGGGTCATATAATTTGTGCACTCATTGTCTATAAGACATACCTCTTTGTGATTGCTTGCAGAATAGCTAGTAGCAACAAATAAATACTCGTCATTTTGTTCTTCAAATTCAATCACTTAGGCTTGTTGTTCCTATTGGCTTGCTTTATTTTTGCAAACTTTTTCCACATGACCAAACTGATTACAAGCCCCACATTGATGCTTGGCTTTAACCAATAAAAATTTTTAGTATGATTGTTCTTCTTACAGTAGGGGCAAGGTGAAAACTTATGTTTCCATCCTACTCCTTTGTTGCCTTCTTCCTTTTCTCCATCAAATTGCTTTTTCCTAGAACAATAATAGTTTTGGGCCTTTGCCTTTTGTATGTGCCACAGGAGCACCTTCAATATTTTCTTCCACCCTCAAGGATCTCCTTTATTGTGTAGCTTGCAACATATTATTGAGCTCTACAAGTATTATTTTAGAAAAAATCCTTATTTTCTTCTAGAGAGGAGCTCTATTATGCAACATACAAAAAAATTTTCCATAACCTTTTGATCATTAAGGTTCACCTGCAAGCAATTTGATTTGTGTGACCACCTTTGAATGTCTGTTAGGAAATTCTTTGACAATTTCACTTTCTTTCATTTTTAGTACTTCAAACTCTCTCCTTAAGTTTGGCACTTGCATTCATTTTGTTCTTTTACTTCCTTGGAACTCCTCCTTTAGCTTATCCCAAGCCTTTTTTGTAGTCTCAAGAGTCAGAATCTTGATAAATACATCATCATGTAGTGCTGCATCTATCATGACAAGCATTTTCCCTTCTTTTGCCACTTCATCATTATGATTTCTCATTTGAGCAACTGTTGGGTTTTTTGGTAATGGAGGTGGATTGCCTCCATTTTTTTACTATATCCCACAAGCTCTAAGCTTTAAGCTCTAAGACCAGTCCTTATTTTTGCAGCCCACATATGCTAGTTTTCTCCTACAAAAATAGGGAGCAAAGACAAAGAACTACATCATTTTTGTGAAATTTTTGTGTGGGTTTTCTTATTGATTTTTTCTCACTCTTTTTTTTCTCTCAAACACAACCTTTGGTTTTCTTTTCTCTCACTCACATGCCCTTAAAGATCAATGAAGCTCTTATACCATGTTAGAAAAATAACATTCATAAATAAACAAAGTATAACAGATGCAACAAAAGGGGTATCAGACGCACGTATCAGACTATGTGTATCACACTAAGAATATCAAATGCACGTAGTAGACTATGCATATTAGACGCACGTACCAAATGATGCATATCAAACAAACATACGTATTAGACAATGCATATCAGATGCATGTATCAGACTATGCGTATTAGACACAACTTGACATACTTGGTATGAGTTTGATAAACGCAACATAAAATGAAAGCAAAACTATAAAAAAGAGACTAAGAGAGAAGATACAAAAATAAACCAGAAACCTCACACACTAAAAAGGGAGCAAATACTTATATAATGTATATTCAGTTTTGCATGCACAATATTGTCCACATTGGGGAAAGTAAAAAGCAAATATAACTAAGCTAACAAGTAGCATAATTAATCTGTTGTAGATTCTTTTTTTGAACATAAACAACCTTTAACTGAACTTACTAGTAAAACAAAAAAACTGCATAGACTAAAATATTTTAATATGAAAACTAGAAAACAACTGAAAAATCTCAATTTCTAACAGTCTCACATCGTCTATTTCAATTCTAGGGTACTTGGTTTTAAGATGAAAAATAACAGGTCTACGCTCAAGTTAAAGTGCTCGTGTGAGAGAGCCTCTAAATAAAGTTGGTTTTTAGTTCAAGATAGAAGGAGCCTATGTTTGGTCCATGCTCAAGTCTAAAGTAGTCATGCAAGAGAGCGTGTTAGAGGTATGAATTTATATTTGTAATGTTAGTCTTCATCTCATGGTTTAGGTATCTTGGATCCATTTTACAAAGTAATGAGGGGATTGATATAGATGGTGCACATTGCACACAAAATTCAAGTTGGATGGATGAATAGAAGGGTTGCATCTTTAGGCATAACATACTTTTACAAGTATCATCAAATTCAAAGGAAGATTCTACCATAAGACCAACAAAATCTTTATGCTATTGAGTGTTTGGTGATGAAGTGTTAACAAGAACAATAATTATAGTGGATATAAGAACAATGTTGAGGTGGATAAAGTGGATAGAAATACAAGAATAGATGATACTATGAATATATATTTGGAATAAAATTGAAGTTGAATGTATTGAGGAGAAAATGAGAAACTTGTTTTGGTCGTATGCTCAAGTGCAAAAAAGACTACAAAGACTACCAAAAAAAAAGTGAATCAAATGGAATCTAATATGATTTAAAAGGATAGAGAAAGGTTCAAGAAAACTTTTAAAGAAACTATTAAACATGACATTAATCGTAGTTCTCTAAGTGGACTAATTAGGAGGTTCATTTTTCATAGAGCCAAAAAGACATCGACTGGTACATGTTGTGTTGAAGTTCAACTTTTTATTTAAAAAATAAGGGCGACAAGGATCAAACTCTAGACCACTTATTCATAAGACTTTGAAATTATGTTTTGAACCAACTATTCTAAAAGTTTAAGCTATCAAGTGAAGACACATAAATGGTTTTATATTACTTAATTACTATAAAATTATTGATGAAATATGTGCACTTAAATATGTTTTGATATTTGTATTACCTCACATCTATGTTAAGGAAAATTCGACTTTGGGGTTTGTGTTCTTTTGGATGACCCATCATTATTGTGACTTAGCATTATTTCCAATTGAAGTGAAGCTTGACAGATATACTTTATAGAAATGATTTTTGGATCTACCAAATTATACAAGGTTTTATTTATGATGTTACGAGGTAGTTATAAGTTAATAAGCATTGTGTGTATTACATGGTTAATGACTACTCCTTTATTTATTTCAGGTTGCAAAAGCTACAAAGCTAGTGAAATTTGAAATTCTTGCAAAGATTACATAGGTGCTCTCAAGATAAAGAGAGAACTGAAAGCCAAATTCAAAGATGATCTTCAGAAGTTTGTATACATGAAGTACTTAACCTTTTGTCAATGTATTGTATAGTGTAAGTTATTTAATTTGTTTTTCCAATATTTGAAAGTAATATATCTAAACTTGATGTGTGTTCATTGTTTGTTATATGTAACTCATATGGCGTAACAAAGACATACTCCACATAGTACTTACCTATGAACATGAATGATATACACGAAGGAAAACATTTCCATTAGTGGTTGTATACATGCATTGATATAGTCATGCCAAGTAATGGGTGACAACAAATAGTTAATTATGAGTTATCACTTCACTTTATAAATAAGTCATCCTGAGTGATATTAGATATTCTTTGTTTTTTACTAAGTGCTATTCTATCTATGAAGCATGAGTAACATAGACTATGTTTGACAAGATAAATAAGCTAACTTCTACTTTATTTGACTGGCTTAAAAGCTTATTTGATCAAAATAAAATTATTTGGTAAGAGAGTTTATTTCACTAACTTGTGATAGGCCCATAACTCATATGTATAGAAGGAGAGGGCCTCATAGGCCCAATGATCAGGGTAAAGGGCTTGAGGTTTATGAGAAGAAAGAAAAAAATGAGGTAGCTAACTAAGGAGGACAAAACTGAGGAAAGAGAGAAAAATAACAAACTGAAGATATGTGGCACAAAGGGGTTGGAGGGAGTGATATGGGTAATCATTGAGAGGAATGAAGGAATTGGTTTTGAATAAGGGACCCAGGGGGAAGGGAGGATAGGAATATACTAGGGAAAGGTTAGGCAAGTGATTGAGAAAAATCGCAAGTATACGATTGACATCAAGTAATAAAAATATCATATTGATAGGGATTGTGTTTTATGATGACCAATTTACCGTGATTCAATTATATAAAATGAGAGAGAATTATTTGATTAGGAATAGAGAGAATAATGAGAATTAAGATTAAGATAAAGATCAAGAGTAAAGAATAAGAATGCAAGAATCAAGTTTGAGAGAAATTAATGGAAAGAATTGTTTTTGGGATTAAATCCTTTGTTGTATATATATTACATGATGGTTAGATGTATTTACATTGTGGTGACTCAAGTTTGTAGTCATGTAATTTAAATTGGTAAAGCATTGCAAGTACTTGTTTAAACAAAATATCACTAAGTTTCTAATAACCTAATTAACCTTTTTTATGCTTACTTTATAATAATGAATTAAATAAATAATATTAGTTTAGTCAATGTGATAAAGGATGTTGCATTTGGTGATATTAAAACAGTTCTTTCTAGTGAATCCTAGGATATGGTTTCCATAGTTTTTTTTTTCTGTGTAGTGTGCTCTTGCATTCACTATTATTGAAACTCCATGGAGAAAAGGACTTTAATAGAGTTGTGAGAGTGACTATGTAGGAGGAGGTGATGCTAATTGATAAACTTATGGACTGTCTTAACCTATGGTTCTCCTCCATATGTTTGAAAATTGTTAAGATGATGTATTTAATACCATTTATACAAAGAGAAGATTTCTATATTTCACCTTTGTTTTCTCTGTTTGAACAAACTACAGTTTGCTTGTGAGATGAAGGGTCACATCTTTATTAAGTCTTATGGTTGGTTAAGATCACTAAGAGTTCCTCTTGCATGTTAGATTCATTCTATGACAATTTGATATCCTTGTTCAAACACCTATTTTGTTCCATAATGATAAATTAGTTAATAAGGCTAGACTACCCTTATGGAATTTTTTCATCCTTCTAAACCTTACTATAAAGAGTGAACATAATACTTTATTGTGAAAAAACTTTTTAGGAATGATATACCATAGTCATAATAAACCTAGGAAACAATTCAGTGATCTTGCATTGGGGTATAAAATCCTTGTGTAATGTCTCTATATGGGTTTACCTTTTTAAGTGTTTAAACAAGCATGATTATGAGGTAGAAAGTCAATACTTTAAAACTGTAGGCAAACCTGTATTCTAATACCACATCAAGCCCAAATTGGTGAGCATAATCTACCAAAATTAAAACAAAAAGGTAAAGAGCAAAACTACATAGTTTAGGTACCAAAACCATGATTCGAAATTATAGAAAGAGCCAACTTTGCAACTACACAAACCCCTGTACAGGCCTTATTTTAAAATGGGACTTTTTCCCACAGTTTTGTATTGCCAAAGTCTAACTCTCTGCAAAATTTCAGAACCATCTGACCTTGGTAACTAAATCTGGACACATTAGTTCATTTTGACCAAAAACTAGCTTATTTTGAAGCCTAACGGTACAAATTTTGGTCCATAATGAATTTTTAAGTGGGACCAGTCCCTATACTCTTATTTTCACTCATATAAATCTGTTTTTGGGTGTCACATTGTTTATCCCAACAGATCTTGAATTAAACCTTAAAAACTCCTTTTCTTGAGTCATTTTGAGCTTAAAATTGGCCTGAAAACTGAAAATTGCAACGTGCACTATTTTCAAACTGTTTAGAGTTTTTCGAGCAAAACCAAAGCATATAACTTAGTTTTGAAATACTTTAAATCTGTTTTCAATCCCCCATATACTTAGAGACCCGTAGCTCAATCTGCGTATAAAAACTATTTTCTAGAACTATTGCATTTGAAAAACTTCTGACACGCACCATTTCTAAACCGATTGAAATTATTGAGTAAAATCAAAGCCCTCAAGTCTCTTTTAATGCATACAAAATCTATATTCAAGTCCCACCTAAATTAAGGTTTTGTAGCTCAAATGATGTAAAAAAACCGTTTTCTAAAGCTCCTTTGAATTACCACCATCTAATGAGCAAAAAGCTTTTTGGATGAAACCAAAGTCCATAATCCTATTTCTATGAGTACTAAATCTGTTTTTGAGGTTTCGAGAGTCATGTTTGACAATTAGGCTTCCCAACCCCTACACATCTCAAAGAAATCCGAGCCAAAAAGGAATAGTTATTCAGAAATTTGCCTTACCACAATTCTTTCATTTGGTGGCATTAGGAGACAACCTTGACTGTGACTGAATAAAAGATTAAGCAACTTCTGGAAGAGAATACTTATCTTATAAAGAAAATATAGAATAACATAAATGATAAATATGTAAGATGAAAACTAGAGAATAAGATGAGGGAGTTATATCTCTAACTCTTTTAAAGATAATTAAATTTCGGAGACAAATTTTTTAAAAGGATGGGAGAGTTGTAACATCCTTAATTAACATTTATATTAATAAATATTTATTTATTTTTAAATTAAGATTGAAAATCTAGATAAAATATTTGGAAACTCTATGAAATACAATTAAACTCAAAACAATAAATAATATATAGATTTGTAGTATTAGTAATTTTCGGTTATAAATAGGAAATAATATAAATAATTAATTCAGTTCATAAGGGTATAATAAATAGAAAAACTAGTTTAAAATTTATAAAAATTATATTTAAGCTCACAATAATATTATAATGACATCTGAAGTATAAAAATAATTTTTATGATTTTCTAGATAAGAAAATAAAATAATCATAATAAATAATTTGTCTAAGAGAATAAAAATTTGCAAATAATTCAAAAAAATTATAAATTACACTTTATAAAAACATGTTTAGAATTTTCTGAGAATTTTTATATTCCTTTGAATTTTTACCTAATATTCACGAACAACTTTTAGATTATAATTAGAAAATCCAAAAATTATATAAAAAAATAAATACGAGAGTATTGTTATTATTAGTAGGAAGATTCTAATATGTTATTTTACAAAACAGAAAACTTTAGAGACATTATTTAAAAATAATTACTTAAATAATCCATATAATTACCCTGTACGATAAAAAACCAAATTTCCCTCGTTTTGTCTCTCTTAATTTACCTTGGCTTTAACTAGTAACTAAATTTTAATCCTATTAGTTATAGATAACTTAAGTTAGAATTAGATAAACATGGAATTTGGATTAAAATGAATTCTATTATCTTGATTTATTTGGGTCACAAATGAGAAACGTATGAGCAAAATATCCTCTCTTCTTTGGTCTGAGTAACTTGCGCACCTCCCACTGAAATACACACTCACCATCTCATTTTCTTTCTTCCTTAAAGATCACTTCATCTCCTACTAGCTTCTCTCAAGGTTTGGAACTAACATTCACTCATCTTCACTTGAAGCTCTCGTGGAGGTAAGGAGAAAGTCATCTTTTTCTCTCTTTCCTCTTCATTGCTACAATTCTATAGTGGTAAGGAGGAGTGGGTACTAATCTCATCTTTTGTCACTTATAATTGTTGTCCATGTAGTCTCAAAATAAAACTAGATTTATTATAATTTTGTAACATAGAGTGCAACCTATGTCAAGTTTCTCAAGGACACGTATATTCAGTTTGTCTAGTGTGGAAAGCAGAGAAATATGCAGAATATGGAAATGCAGAACGTAGACTCGGATAGTATACAGAAATGTAAAGACAGGGGGAGTTTTGGTTTTTACTCGAAATTAAAAAATAACTGCGAGATAGAAAGTAAACTAGCTAACGAAATTAAGAATGAACAAACAAACAAATATTTAGCATATCAATCCAAAGTTCAGCAAGCAATCGATTTCGGTTCTTAGTAATGGATGTGATTCCAAACCAACTTAAGTTATTAAGACTATCGCCTAACATTTGTCCATTGCCAACTGAGAGAATGCAATTGACGAAATATCAGGTTGTTAAGACAACATCACCCAGAATTGAGTTGGAACATGATAGTGGAGAAGAAGAGTCTAAGTGGTGTCAATGAGATGGCGATTTTTGCATTCGACAATCCCGTTTTGTTGAGGGGTATAAACATAAGATGTTTGGTGAAGAATATCTTTGAATGCCATAAATTGTTGAAAGGGATGGGACAAATATTCATGGGCATTGTCGCTACAAAGAGAGCAAATAGGAACACCAAATTGAGTTTTAATTTCATTATAAAACTACTCAAAGATAGAAAATAACTCAGACCTATTTTTCATTAAAAAAATGCAACATATAATGCGTAAAATCATCAATAAATGTAACAAATATTTAAATCTATCAAGAGCAACAGTGTGAGAAGGACCCCAAATATTGAAATAAACTAAAGCAAAAAGGGAAGAAGAACATTTATTAAGATGTTCGAGAAACGAACTACGAGTATTCTTTTCTAATTGACATGACTCATAATGCAAGCTAGATGATTTGGAAAGGCTTGACACTAATTTTTGAAGTTTAGAAAGACCAAGATGTCCCAACTGAGCATGTATAATAAGAGGGGAATTTGTGGTAGAACACGCTTGCGGTGTAGTAGAAAGGTGACAGAGGCCATGAGACTCACATTTGCTGCCAATCATCAATCCCGAACTCCAATCCTATAATGTAATAGTGTCTTTAGCAAATGTAATCATACAATTATGAGAATGGGTTAGGCGATGAACATAAATTAAGTTAAATGGACAACCAAAAACATAAAGGACAGAGTCTATAGTCAAGGAAGGTAGATGATAGGTAATGTCAATCCCATGATATTGGGTTTGGAAACCATTAGCGGAAGTAATACTAGGTAGATAACAAGATGTAGAAAGGGATCTACTATCATAGATGTGATTAGATGCACCAGATGCAAGCAAATGAATTACCAAAGTGGCAACCGAGGCAGTAGCTCTAAGATTTTTTGCGATTATCATACCATTGGAGGAAATCTTCATAAGTGGCAAAGGTGGCTCGAGGTTCTGTCCTAGGAGAATCTGAAGAGCTAGCAACAACCATGGTCAAAGAAAAGGGGAAAATGGCAAAATAGAAAATACCCGAAACAAGACAACACACGAGGTGCCATAAAAAAAAGGTCGCGAATGGAGGCATAGATGTTGGGGTATGTCGCACAAGGAGAGGTTATTGTAGCGGTCAAAAAAAGGTTGTTATGCGCTATCATATGCAAGCGAACGTTACTATTTACAGTGACTCTTACACATGCGTGGGGGTGCATGAGATGTCATCAGTGGATGCCATTGATGACGTTGGATAGATTAGCGAGAGACAACCTTGTCTATGGGGTTAGTTACCAAAGTAAGGTCGCTGGAAAAATGATGGCGAACAATGGTGGATGTGGCGGCAAGATGTTTTTTGCTAAAAAAAAAAGGAAAGGAAGACGAAAATTTTATCATATTAAAAGAGATGAGAGAAAAATAGATACAAAAAATTATGTTTGAATAGCACATTAGAACTTGATTTATATAGACTTATTATAATAAATACAATAAATTATCTATGATTTTGTATCTATAAACTATATATGATTTATCTATAAAATCTTTATACGATAAATATAAAATATTTGAAACATATTTTTAAATAACTATCATGAAAATATCCCATTACATTGATATGATTGAAAAAAGATACTAAAAAAAAATATGTAAATGCTCGAGAACTAACAATTATTTCTAATGTACTAGTAATAAACTATCTAGTATTTTTAACTAACTATTCTGAACAGATAGGATATTGATATAGACACTTGAGTTTTTACCTATCCATGTATGATTTAAGAATATTTTTTTTTAACATGAATATGAGAATAATTATTATAATACCCATACCCTATCAATTAGTATCCTCACTGTTATACAAACAAGCTTGGACTGACTAATCAAATGATTCAACCAAGAATTGGTAATATAATTGGTCCGAGTTGTTTGCTCGATAAAAAATGCAATGAAAGTTGTGTGATTTGACTATTTTTCAAGTGAACTAGTGACCTAGTGAGTTTTTAATGAACCAGTGTATTGTGATATACTTTTTTTTTGGAATTTTAAAGGTTTGGTATGGATTTTTAACAATTCTTTTAAAGCACGAAATTTGTATGTTAAGAATTCGTTGAAAATTTTAAATATATATTGATTCATGCATTTCAATTAATAATTCACTGCTCAGTTAATAATCGAATAACATAGTATTTTGATTAATGACATTAGCCATCCTTACTCTTGCCTTGAGAATATGCGCGCATATATATATATATATATATATATATATATATATATATATATATATATATATATATATATATATATATTAAATTTGCACTGAACCATGTCTTTTTCAAATATTTGAGTTTGATTTATTATTTTAATTTTTCAAAAAAAAAAAAAAATTGTCTAGCACCTCCCTGGTTAATTAATTTAATTTTTTCACCATGACTTTCTATGATTATTTTGTTACGGACGGAGAAGTTCAAATTACAAAATAAAGATACATGAAACAAATTAAGAATCTACTTTCAAAGAAGTATTTCTCTTATAAAACCTTTGGTAAAGAAATCCAGGACTATGTCCAGGACGGATGGAGGGCCTTGGCCCTGACTTTTTTTTTAATTATAAATTTAATAGAAAATAAAAATAAAAAATTAAAATTTAATATTATAATTAATAATATACTTCAAATTTAAATGTACAAAATATTATAAATATATATAAGATAATATTTTGAATACAAATTTTATAGAATATCAAACTAATTATATAAAATTTCTAAATTTTTACGTAGATAATGAAAAGACATGACAATAACTAATAACATAAGTCTCCATTTTAAATAGTTATCTCCAAATTCCAAATGTCTCTATTGATAAGTTATACTCTCTAGTTTATAATTTATTTTTATATAATTCCACCATATATTCTATGACTAATAAAATAAAAAATGAGTAAAATGATTTTTCACTTCAAAAATACTAACAAAATTAAGCCAAAGAGTTACATCATCATGGACAAATAATTGTCCAATTGCATATTAAAGAAAAGTATAAACTAATATAAGAAATTTAATTGAATATTAACACATATCACATAAAAAAAATAATAAGTAAACTTAATAATAATAATAAAATTTCATGAATTGTTAAATTAAAAAAAAAAACCAATTTTTAAAAAAATATAACGTAAAATCAAAGCAAGAAATTATAGATTAAAAAAAGATGAAAATAAACTATCTCTAAGAAATTATATATCGTAAAATTTAAAAAGATATAAGGAAAGAAAATAAAGAATACATATTATGAGAGAATAAGGTAAAATAAGAACATAAATTTTCAAAAAAAAATTAATAATATTTGAAATAGTAGTTATTAAGAAAAGTAAAATTAAAAATTGTGGGAGATAAAGATAAAGTGTATGAGATTTCATTACATTAGATTTTTAGTTAATATGATGAGATTTTAAAAGAAGAGAGAAGAAAATAGAAGGTAAGATATATAAGAGGAGAGTGTAATATATTACCCAAATAAAATGAGATATTTAAATGATGATGAATATGAGAGTGAGAAAAGTAAGTTTTTTCAAGTTAGATAATTATAGTTGTTTATATATAATAGATTGGAAAATTAGTTTAATTATATATTTTTTCATCTTCATATATATATATATATATATATAATTAATTTACATGTTTCAAGTAAATGTTTATTTGTATATGTTTTATATCTTAAAAAAAAGTAAATATTTATTTCAATTATGAATATAGTTAAAAATACATTTTGCAATAAGATAAAGATCAAATATTTTATTGTTAAGTTGGTCAGTAACATTAAAAAATACTGCAAAGCTTGTTGTAAATTTAATTATAGATAATTTCTGTGACATAAAAGAAAGACATTTTATATTTTAATGAATTATTAATATAATTAAGTTTTGATCATCAAATTATAAATTTTAATTTATAAAAAAGGTAACACCTACATACTTATTAAATAAATTTTATTTCTTATAGTTGCCCTTCCACTCCGTCCTACATGTGTATATTATAATGTTAAGAACACTCAAACAGCAGTTGTAATGTGATAATAGTAAAACAAAAGCGCACTAAGGAGTTAAAAGGACTTGAAAGAAAGCGCAAAAAGAAAATGTGGAGAAGTTAACACTTTCATGACTAGAAAAAATATATATATTAAAAAATATTCTTATCTAAGTTAAAATTAATTTATTAATTGATTCCTATTCTAAGTTCGTATTCGAAGGTGGGGCCAATTTGGTAGAAGAAAGATTCCAACACCTCTTAATTTAAAAAAAAATTATCTTATTAAAAGTAATTTTTCAGAAAAGTTAATACCAACAACTTTTTATAAACTAATTTATGTAAAAGATCATTTTAGTTTATAAAAAAAAATATTTTATTTTATTTTTTATATTTTCTTTTAATAAATACTTGTAGAGAAATTAAAAAAAGAAAAAAAAAAACTTAAGCCAAGTGTCATATGTTGGTTAAGTGAAACGGAGAAGTTCCGTTTTGTTGAGAAATTGAGAGGATCTGGAAGACTATGATCCAACATAGGAAGCCACCTTATTTTGAGGGACAAAATAAATACAAGAATCGTAGAAGCGTACACTTGTTCTGCTTTCTACGAAACTAAAATAAAATAAATAATATACAATTAGTATACTTTGTTTTAACTTTGTCACGCTACAGGTGTCGTGTGGCTTCTTGCAGCGTATGTTATGATGCGAATAATAAATCATGTATATATCGGTGCTGTCTTCAGCACTGCTTAGGCTAAAACAATTACTTTACTAAAATTGAGAAAGAAAGAAAGAAAGAAAGAGAGACTCGCACCACAAAGGTATTCTTCAATGAGCATCATTTTTTTTTTCTTTTCTTTTTTTTTCAATTGTTTATGCTGAACTTGTTTAAATCTCGCTTTTCCTTTTTTATGGTATAATAATATTCTTCTTCTTCTTCCTTTTGTTCTGGGTTTTGATTATTTTGTTTTTATAAGGGGCTATGTCCCCCTTCTGCATCTTGTTTTCTTTGAATTGGTCCCAGTCAGTTTTAGTGTTTTACTTGGTGGAAATAATGATAAATCAAGTCTATGATCTATTTAAGTTTGATTTCAATTTATCTGAATGCTTTTTTTTTTTAATGAAATAAAATTAATCAGTGGGGCAGTTGGTAGAATGAACCAACTTCAAGGTGAGATTTGTATTGTCTACTTATATGATATTATAGATGAACATTGTCATTGAAAACTCAATTCTCCTTGAAGGGGAAAAGAAAGAAATTAAGTATTCGGTTTTATGGTCATGGATGATTGAAAATCATTAAAAAAAAATCCAAAATAAGATGTTGAATTCATTCTTAAATCAAGGGAAGTGTGTGCTGCTTATGTGGTATGACATAATTTGCACTAGGTTTTCCTGATTTTATTTCCATCTTGTGAAAATATGTATGCCATCTGGTCTTGTACTACTTGAATGTCTTGACAGTTTTAGGAACTTGAATAGGCTTTCTTGATAGGTAGGCAGTGGTACTGTATTATAGATTTTTCGGTTATTCTAATAGAACTGAATTAGAGAAATATTGAGAAAGAAAGAAGTTCTTTATTGTTCAAGATCCCCCAGTATCAATCTTGCTTCAATGTGGAGGAAGATTGAATTAGGGTAGAGAGAGTATTAATAAGAAAGAAAGAATGAATGGCCTGAGATGTGTTCAAGAGTCCTCGTCTCTCCCAATCTGCTTCTAAGGTTTTGTTTGGATAAACTTCTACATATACAATTATAGGAGAAGAAGATAAGAAGCTAAAATGAATAGAATGTCTCCTATAAGTTAAAATCAATTTATATATTTTGATTTTTTATAGAAGCTCTCATCTAACATCTCCGAAAGTTGAGGCAATGAGTTGATTTTAGCTTATGAGAAAAGTTTAATTTATTTTACCTTATTAGTTTTTTTTATATACGAACGAGAAATTTGTCCAAACAGAACTACATTCCTTCCTTATATATAGACTCCCCTAACATAATCTTAACTAAATATATGAATGGCCCGTGCACTATTATTTTGTTACATATGTCCTGTTCTCCCCCTCTCTAATATTCCTTCTAATTCTTCTCTTATAGACCTTCGTTAGATGAGGTCTTCTATCAAAATTCCCCCCCAAAAGTCAAGGTGGAAATCAGGAAAGGTCTCTTGTAAAGAGGAAGAAGCTGTTGACTCCAACTATTGACACACTCGGGTAGCTGAAACCATTGACGAGCTTTTCTTTGTCGCTAGTATTTGTTCAGGTTGGAGGGCAATTCATTATCCTCTGAGAGCACAAGGGGAAGTGGTTGTGAATCCCTTTGTGAGCCTAGGGCTTTATTCAGCAAAGAAATATGAAAGACTGGATGGATCTTGCTATGCTTGGGAAACTCCAGCCTATATGAACAGCCCCCTATTTTCTCTACCACCCTGCACTGTCCATAATATCTGGGACTAAGCTTTTCATTGGGTCGCTTAGCCAATGATCTCAGTCTACATGGTCACACCTTGAGGTAGACCCCATCCCCTACTTGAAGTTCCACACATCTCTTATTTTTTTGGCTTGAGCTTGCATCTGATCCTGCATCTTGAGCAGATTACTTCTCAACTGATGTGTCACTTGTTCACCTATTCAACCTCAGAATGACAGGGGTGGGGTGGGGTGGGGGGTCTATCTATATAATGCTTGGATGGGTGACAACTGACATCTTAGGGGCTGAGTTATACTTGGTAACTTGCTATTAAACCAAAACTCAGCCCAGCTAAACCAATCAGGTCACTGTGTAGGCCTCATTCCTGTCAATCACCTTAAGTAGATCTCCAGGTAGTGGTTAACCACCTCATTTTGGCTGTTGGTTTTGGGGTGGTAGGCTGTGCTAAACTTTAACCGAGAACCTGCCAATCTAAACAATTGTCTCCAGAATTGGCTGAGAAAAACTTGATCCTGATCTGAGACAATGGATGAAGGGAACCTGTGCGGTTTTACAATTTCCTTTACAAAACAGTGGCCACTGGCCCACATCTTTTGCTGTAATGGATGCTTGAGTCCATAGAAATGAGTTCATTTCGTCAACCTGTCCACCTCTACCAAAACAGTATCCAGCCCTTTTGCCTTAGGTAAATCACCTATGAAATCCATGGATATGTCTGACCAAATTCTGGTTGTGATAGGCAGAGGCTGTAGTAGACCTGCAGGTGACAAGGTTTCACATTTGTTGCACTGGCGTGACACAGGCTGCAACAAAATTTTGGATATCCTTCATTACTTCCCAATACACTACATTAGACAGCCTCTTGAATGTTTTGGAAAAATTGGAGTGGTCCCCAAAAGGAGAATTATGAAATTCTGGTATCAATTTTGGGATATGTGGAGACTGCTTAGGCATCACCAGTTTACCTTTGAGAAGTATAAACGATTGCCTTGTAGCTACCTGTCATGATAGTTAGAATTTAGGACCAATTCCTGTATGATTTTCTGTTAGTGAGCATGAGAATGAACTTCCTCTGTCCAATCTATCAATCCCTTGACATTCACAATGGTGATGCCTGCGAAAATATGTAATGTCTGTACAGTTTTAGGAACTTGAATAAGCTTTATTGATAGGCCGTCAGTACTAATGTGTTGATTGTGTTGCAGAAGGAACACATAATTTTCTTATTACTCTGACTATAAGGGGGTTGTATTGGATTGGGATTTTAAACGAATATTTTAGCATAAAAAAGTCTTGTAGATTTTAAAAAACTATATAGGAATGTAATGACTTATAAGACATTTTTTTGGATTTTTAAAACTTTTTAGATTTATAAGATTTGTAGTTTGGATTTTAATGGATTTATATCATAAGAATTTATAAAATTTTAAAAGACTTTGTAGATTTATAAGATTTTAAAAGACTTTGTAGATTTATAAGATTAATCATCCTAACTTAAAGTTTATCCAAAATTAGCATTTTTCTAGTGACATCTTCAAGAACGAGTCATTTTTTGCTTTAGAATTTAGCAAATCAACGACAATGTAATAAGTTTTGTCATCCAAATTTGTAATCTCTTTTATAGCATCCCAAATATTAGTATTCTCTCTATCTCTTTCTTTTTTTCCCATTAAGTTGGATATTTTTTCAAAATTGGCAGCAATATTCTCAATGTCAACAAAGCTAGAACTCCCTCCATTCTTATATCTAAAGGGGAATGGGATGGTAGACTACATTGGCCAAGTGATAGAGGTTGGTACAGTGGTTCATAGTGATTTGGTGTTATGAAAGCATCACTGTTAGGATCATCAATTCAATAATTGAACAGTCATATTTAAAAACAATTATCCTAAGTAATGTAATTGAATCAGCGTAATAAGTGCAAAAAAAAATAAAATTACACGGGACTTGATAAAGGCAAAAAAATTGATTGCAGAGAAGACATGTAGGATTTTAAGAAAAAGATAATCAAGATAGAAGAAATTATGCGTAAGAGACTGGGAAGAGAAAGAAAAGTCTAGCATCAGTAAAAAAAGGTCTCAAGGTTTTGGGCGAGATGGTTGGATTGGTATGATATTTATACATCTTATTGAAAAGTCACAAAATCCACCATACAAAATAATCCATCAAAATTTGTATGCTTTTGAATAGCAGAAGATTTTTTATAAGTCGTTATAAATCTCAATTAAATACTACCAGAGAGGGATAGTGGGGTGGGCCATGGAGAGGAGAGGCAGGGAGATTTTGGAAGGTTTAGGGTGAGCAGAAGGTTCTCTCTCTGTGGATGTTTCTGTTTTTCCCTAATTTTCCTATCTATCTTGTAAGGAGTTGTATGCTCCAACACATCATTATATTTTTAGTCTTTTTACTATTTCATTGGTGATCTTTGTGTTTTTGAGATTAAAATTGAGCTGTCTTAATGCAAAGTTCAGTTTTATTTCTTCTGGTACCTATCATCCTCCCTTTTCTTCATTAAATGGTTTCCCTTTGTCTTGAATTTATTCATTTATCAAAAAATAAATAAATTGCTTCCATGCTTTCTTTCACCCTTTTCAGATAATCAAGATTGCGCTTTGATTAAGGACCACTATATCTTGCCAAACATAAAAGATGGTTGATCCAAAGGATAGTTTCTCGTGGTTAAAAAGTCTAAATATCAATGATGTTTTTGTCTGGAAGGATCATGGAGTATATGGAGCTCTGGCAGCTATAGTCATAAGCATCCTGGTTCCTGTCTTGTTTTCGGCTTTGTTCTTTGGAAAGAAAAAAGGAAAAGTAAGAGGTGTGCCAGTAGATGTTGGTGGTGAGGCAGGTTATGCAGTACGTAATGCTAGAAAAACTGAGATGGTTGAAGTTCCTTGGATAGGAGCCCCAACCATGGCTCATCTGTTTGAGCAATCCTGTAATAAATATACCCACAATCGATTTCTTGGTAAAAGAAAACTAATACAAAGGGAGTTTGTTTCATCTAGTGATGGCAGGAAGTTTGAGAAACTTCATTTAGGAGACTATGAATGGGAAACCTATGGAGAGGTATTTGCCCGCGCATCCAATTTCGCATCTGGTCTTCTTAAGTTGGGCCATAATATAGATAGCCGTGTTGCCATTTTCTCTGATACCCAGGCTGAGTGGCTCATTGCCCTTCAGGTAAATTTGCTTTATCAGCTTTATTTCCATGAGTCATTCCATTACATTTTGGCTTAACTGTTATGCATCACAATTTTTTATGAAAATCTTGTTAAACTTCAGGGTTGCTTCAGGCAGAATGTAACAGTTGTTACTATTTATGCTTCTCTAGGTGAGGATGCCCTGATCCACTCATTAAATGAGGTAGGAAATTTTATCTCTTGCATAATTTTAGAGAAAAGATGACAATAGTTAATGATTGTAGAAAATAAAAGTGATGGGCATGTTCTCACTCGAAGCTTTGGAATATGAACAGACTGAAGTATCTACTCTGATCTGTGAGTCCAAACTGTTGAAGAAGTTGAATGCAATAAGATCAAGATTAACATATATACAAAATATTATTTACTTTGAAGATGATAACAAAGAAGAAGATGCTTTCTCAGAAATTTCAAGCAGCTGGTCAATTTCATCTTTTAGCGAAGTTGAGAAACTTGGGAAAGAAAATCCTGTCGAGCCAAGCCTGCCTTCCAAGAATGCTATTGCAGTTATCATGTACACAAGTGGCAGTACAGGCCTGCCAAAGGTTTGTTTCTTCTTCAAGTTTTGTTGCAGGTGTTGTCCCTTTTTGTGTCTGCTATCTATAATCTCTTATTCATACTTGTGATTTGCTACATGCTTGCAAAATGTTGTCCATACTCCAGAATCATGCTATTAAATGCCCCAACAACATGATGCCTATTAGATAATGTATCTCATAAACACGAGGAGTTGAGTACTGACTTGGGGCTTGGTATGACTTTATCATCAACATGTTTTTAGGTGGTAAATTATAACCATATTAAGTCATTCTGTAAATGTGATGAAAAGTCTGCTAACATTGAGAACTGAGAAGATCTCCAACAGCTCAATTATGCGTTTACCTTTGATTTGATTGAGTGTTAACCTTTTGTAATTATTTAGGGTGTCATGATTACTCACGGGAACATTGTAGCCACTACAGCAGCTGTTATGACAGTGATTCCAAATCTAGGTAGCAAGGATGTGTACCTGGCATACTTGCCCCTTGCTCATGTTTTTGAAATGGCTGCCGAGGTAATTTCTTCTTAGCCTTCTAATTGTCAGAGTAGTTGATGATATTATCTCTAAATTACTGTGGTTGTCCAGTCTGTTATGCTGGCTGCAGGTTGTGCAATTGGTTACGGCTCTCCTCTGACTTTGACTGACACGTCTAATAAAATCAAGAAAGGAACCAAGGGAGATGCTACTGTATTAAAGCCCACGCTTTTGACAGCTGTACCAGCTATTCTTGATCGGATTCGAGAAGGAGTTGTAAAAAAGGTGTGAATCAAAGCAATGCCTGCACATGGGCACTCACTCTCAGATACACATATTGTTACTTAGTCTCCACCCTTTCTATTTTGTGTTAGCTACACAGGTGTCTCCTTTGTTATGAAAACCTACACACTCCAGAATGCTGTTGGGCTTCACTATTTATTACCTCAACCTTAGCTCATGGATATTTTGTGGTTAAATGCCATTGCTGCTCTTGTTTAGCCTTATACATTAAGCAAAGAGGAAGAGCACATTCATTTGGTGCAGCTGGGTTGAATATTAATTTTGGGGTCCAACCATTTGAATTGATGGTTTAGCTACACCAAATGAATGTGCTCTTCCTTTTTTCTCAACTTAAAAGGCTAAAAAAGGATAGAAATGGAATTTGACCTCAGAACACCCATGTGCTAGTGGCTAAACTAAGGAATCTTTTAGGCTTGTAACTGGAATTTAATTATATATTTTTTAATATAAATATTGGTGGGTTTTGTTTATGTTTTCATAGTAGAGATCTTTATGGGTGGAGAGGGGAGTAACAACAGTCTTTTTCCATTAAATAAGGTCTGCTACATGAATCAAATAATTGGATTGGCTCATTTAAAACTAAGTTTTCAATAAATCCATTTAGAGTAAACTCTTCCCTAATGGTTTCTGTTTAAGTTTTCTTGATCTTCCTCTGGCCTTTTATTCAAGGGTGTTAGGACAAAAGGAGTAGTTGCTTGGACGATTAAAAGGAAGATAAAATAGTTAATTTAGACAATTAGAACAATTAGTTATTTAGACTATTAGAGGGTATTTAGTCAGATAAATAAATAGCGGGAATAAAGGGTGGGGATATCCTTCATGGACTTGTATTTTGAGAGAACTGAGCAAGTGCTTGGTTTTGAAAGTGGAAACCCTTTATGAAGGGGAGACCTTTGAAGGAGAGATCTTTCTCTTTATTCTGTTCATTTTCAGTCAACCAATTAAATCATTTTCTTCTCTTTTCTACTTTCATTGTGGGTTCCTAATAGATAACTTCCAATTTGATCCAATTTTTTGTATTGTGGCTGCTGTTTGTCTTGATCTCACATGAGCAAGCTACCTTAAACTAGTTTCTATTATCTTTTCCTCAATAGTGCTTGTACTACTACATTCTTCCTATATACATTCATCGGTAATCTTTTCTTGTAGTATCGACTTATGCACATCCACATTTTCATCTCCACTACATTTAGTTTTTATTCTTATTGAAACTTGTAAATATTATGAATATCTTATTTTATCTTTATAGTTATCTTTTATTTTTTTTATGTTATCTCGTTATCTTTTAGTAGTTCACCTTTACCTTTACACAGTTTCTTTTACTTCCAATTTGGTATTAGAGCTTCCGATTTTGGGAGCTTTGTTTTTGCTGCTTCACTAGGGTGAACTGCTACTCTCTAGCGAGACACGTGCAATGCCAAACATGTCAAAGTCTTCTCTGTCCTTACCAAGCTATTGTTTTGATAGGTTGCGTATGATCTGTGATAATGGCAGAAAACAAAACCATTATTTAGTACCTAATAAATTTTTGAATCTAGTGGGTTCCTCTCAACTTGATGATTGCAATTATCTACAATGGGCATAGTTCATTTGTACTTATCATAAAGGGCGCAAGAAGATAAAGGAGGTGGCTCATCTAGAGATGATCTAAAGTTTGGAACGTGGGAAGATGAGGATTCTCTCATCATGACATTGCTCTGGAACTCTATGACTCCGAAAATAAGCCAAAATTATGTTTTATTCCTTCGTTTGTGAGATATGAGAGAATCTCACTGAGACATATTCAATGAAAAAGGACTTTGCTGCATGTAATGATATTGAAAGCAAGATCTTCAACTTTAAACAAGAACTCTCTCAGTAACAGAGCACTATGAGACTTTGAATGGGTTATGGATTGAGTTGGACCAGTACCAAGGATTGAAAATGTGCAAAGTTGATTCTATTGCACGCGTCGAGCTCATTGAGAGGGGGAGAATCTTTAAGTTCCTCCATGTCTTGAATTCTGAATACGATCCCATTCGGATTCAGTTTCTAGGCAAGGAGAAGCTTCCCTCTGTGTGTGAGGTATTTTCTACTGTACGGGGTGAAGAGACTTGACGATTAGTCATGCTTGATAAAGGAAACTCCAACACAAGATCTTTCATGGTGACAGGAAAAAGTTCCACAAAAGGATCAACCTTTGAAGGAAAATCCTCCATAGCGTAGTCGTGGGAATATTGCAAGTGTTGCAAAAGACTAGGACATACCAAGGATATCTGCCACAAGCTTTATGGAAAGGAAAAAGTTCTTGAACAAATGGGTGGAAATAAAGCTCAACCCAGACGTGGGTGAATCAAATGACATCTAATCAAGAAAATGTAGTTGAACATCTTTTTGTCTCGCAACTTGGCAACTTGACCAAGATATTTAAGCCTTTAGTAAGTAGAGATGGACCACCTTCGAGCCCTCCTGAACTCAACAAGTAAGCCCCTTGGATCATGTGTCTTGACCATGAAGGGTAAGAGTTCCTACAATATTTCTGGTTTGATTTCACAAAGCATTTGGATCCTTGACTCTAGGGTAACAGATCATATGACCTTATTTTCTTCACACCTTACATCATACTCTAAAGCATCCAAAAAAACAACTCATTATTGTTGCTAATAGAGATCATGTTCCTATTGTTGAATCTGGCAATGTCCAACTTCAGTCCTCCTTACACAATGTTCTTCGTGTTCCTAAATTGTCTAACAACCTTATCTCTATACAATAGGCTTATACAAGATTGGAATTGTGCAGTAACCTTTTTTCATTATCATATTGTTTTTCAGGATCTTGCAATAGGGAGGACAATTGGAATTGCTAAAAAATAGGGTGGGTTATACTACTTGCAACATACAAAGATAGGTAACAACACCAATAAGGAGGATTTACCTTCCAATCAACGGACAATCTCAGAAACTTGGGCAATTTCTCAAATTTGGCTTCACCGTAAACGTATTGAACATCCACCGTATAATTTACTTAGACAATGTTTTCACATTTATTTACAAAAGAGTCTATTGAGTCTTTTTATTATGATGTTTGTCAGTTTTCAAAACACTATCGTGCAACATTTTCTCCTAGTAATAATAAAAGTCTTATTCTTTTTATCTGAGGGGGTCAGCTAGTAACTCTATATTTGAGGTTAAGTGGTTTGTATTGTTTATTGATGATTGCGTGACATGATATTTCTTATGAAACATAAATTTGAGATTTGTCAAATATTTGCCGATTTTTTTCGTTTTGTTAAAAACCAATTTTGTAAATCTATTAAAAGATTATAGTCAAATAATGGTATGAAATTTGTAAATATTGAGTTTTCCAAGTTTCTTAAAATTAATAATGTGATTCATGAACTAACGTGTGTAAATACTTGAGGTTGCTAGAGCCCTCTTCTTCCAAATGTTTGTTCCCAATGTCTATTAGGGAGAAGTTGTCCTAACTGCCACCTATTTCATCAACATGTTACCCACTCATGTCTTAAATGATATTAGTCCAATTAAGTATATGTTATCCTTCTTTTTTTTTTCCCTAATGTTAAGCTTACAAGTCATGTCTTTGGTTGTGTTGTCTTTGTCCATTCTCACAATCCACACCGTGGGAAGTTAGATCCTAGAGCGGTAAAATGTGTTTTCATTGGTTATCCCTCAAATAAAAAGGGTTTTAAGTGTTATTACCCTTCGAATCATCAGGTCCTTGTCTCAATGGATTTTACTTTTTATGAAATAAAGTCATTCTTTGTTAGCACTCCATTTTAGGGGGAGAGTTATCTAGAAGTCAAGTCTATCATCGTGTCATTACCTTTTCCTACTCAGAATGTTTAAGTTTAAGAAGCCACCCCTAAAGAGCTTATCATTGAAAAAGCCCACATTGAAGTGGGAGAGGAAGATCAATACTCTAGAAAGCAATACCAAAGGCGCGAGAAATTCACTCTGGTCCCACAATAAGTCCAATTGTTCGAGCTGGAGGTAAGTATCCTTGAGAATTTCATTGGGGAGGTTACTGATGATATGTCACAGGTAAGTATTCCTGAGAATCCCATTGAGGATGTTATTGATGACATGCCTATTGCTTTGAGGAAAAGAAAACAATCATGCGTCAAGTAACCTATTTCACAATTTGTGTGTACTGACCATCTCTCAATACAACATCGAAGTTTTACTGCAGTCATTGAGGAAGCTCTAAAAGATGAGAATTGGGTTCAAGCCATGAAAGAAGAGATAAAGGAGTTAAAAGAAAAATCCAACTTGGGAGATTGTTGACAGACCCAGAGACAAAGGGGCTGTAGGTTGCAAATGGATATACACTATGAAGTGTAAATCTGATAGGACCCTTGATCGATACAAAGCAAAATTGGTTGCTAAGGGTATACACAAACTTGTGGAATAAATTATGAGGAGGCATTTGTCCTTGTGGCAAAAATGAATAGATAAGAATTATTTTTTCCTTAGCCACCCATTTTGGTTGGAACTTGCAACAAGTTGATGTTAAAAATGTCTTCCTTCATGGAGACTTGGAAGAGGAAGTCTATATGGAGATTCTCCTAGGATTCTATACTCATAATAAAAATAACAAGGTATGCAGATTCAAGAAGGAATTGTATGGACTTAAACAGTCTCCTTGAGCATGGTTTGGAAGATTTGCTCAACTCATTATATCCCTAGGATACTGGCTAAGTTAAGGTGATCATATTCTCTTTATAAAACATTCTCCTGATCATAAACTCGCTCTTCTCCTAGTCTATGTAGACAATATGGTCATTGTAGGTGATGATGAAATTGAAAACTAACTCTAAAAGAGAAGATGGCAACACAATATGAAATGGAGTTAGGAAAGCTGAAATACTTCCTTGGGATAGAGGTTGCCTATTCCAAACAAGGTATTTTTTTCTTCCAAAGGAAGTATGTATTGAACAAAACTATAGAATTGGGTGTAAAGAAAGTCTAACCATAGAGAAGTCTCAATATTAGAGATTGGTAGGGAAACTAATTCACTTATCCCACACTAGGCCAGATATTGTCTATGCTAGTTAGTGTGGTCAGCCAATTTATGCATGATCCTAGGGAAAGACACCTTCAAGCAGTTGAGTATTTAAATGCAAGTCCAGGAAAACGACGGTTATTCAAAAAAGAAGGTACATTGTCCATAGAGATATATACATATGCAAACTATGCAAGATTAGTTGTAGATAGAATATTCACTTTTAGATATTGCATGATTTTGGAGGAAATCTAGTAACATGGAGAAGCAGAATTTCGAGCCATGACATATGGTATATGTGAAGGATTGTGGATGAAAATTATGCTTGATGACCTCAAAGTAAAATATGAGGGGCCTATGAAGTTGTTCTGTGACAACAACTCAGTTATTAGTATTGTCCATAATCCAGTCCAACATGACAAGACAAAGCACATAAAGTTGGAAAGCAGGCTTATAGTCACATCACATGTTCCTACACAACTTCAAGTGACAAATGTTTTCACCAAAGAGATACCTGTAGATTTCAGGAACTCAATGGCAAGTTGAGAATGATTGATATTTGATGAGAATGATTGATATTCGATGAGAATGATTGATATTCGTTGAGAATGATTGATATTCATTTAACAACTCGAGAGGGAATGTTGGAAATATCATAAATATCTCCTTAGGATATCATAATATCTCGTTAACATATCATAAATATCTCATTAAAATATCATAAATATCTCATTTTATCTTTATAGTTATTTTTTTTTTGGCTAAATTACTTCTTTGGTCCCTTTATTTATTTGTTTCAATTTGGCCCCTCTTTTATTAAAATTTCAATTTAGTCCTTCAATTTTCAAAAATGCTACAATGTTACTCTTTTCGTCTACGTCCAAATCTTTGATGATGCAAATAGAGTTGTCTTACATGGCCCTTATCTGACTATTTTTTATTAAACTAATGTTACATGTAATTTTAACTTATTTAATTTTTTTATTAGTTTACCAAAGGAGACCCATTATTAAACAGCTGCACAGATTACTAGGTGAAGGTTGAAGCAATTAGGGTCCAGAAGCTAGCAAATTTGGGTTTTTGGATTACTGATTGGGGTTCAACGAATTGTGATTTGGGATAAAGAGAGGGTTCAACAAACCAAGTCATTCTCTTTTTGTCAAAGTTCAACATTTGTAGGTACGTCTCCTTTTTCTGTCTCGATTATTTTTTCGTAATGTGGGGATAAGATTGCACTGTATGATTTTGCTGTCCCTGCATATGTTTGTTAAAGGTTTTATATTGTATGTTAAGTGTTTTTTTATTGTGCTTGTTTAGGGATGAGGGTGGTACACCATGTGTGTATATTCTTCTGCTGTGGTTCCCAATTTTGTCAGACCATGTGTGTTTGACCCTGACAGTGTTGTATTTACTATTTGTTGTTTGTCTGTATCCTTTGCTTAATGACTATTTATGTTGAAAGTGTCTATACTCTGTATCTTCTGTTGTGATCCCCAATATTTATTGTTGTTCCCTCTATTTATTTGTTTCAATTTGGTCCCTGTATGATTGGTGTTTGTTTTTTGAATATGATGTTTCTGTTTGTTGCTTAGAGGAAGACTACTTTGAAGCTATATAGTAACTATGGGAGGCACTTTGTGAATAGAGAGAAGTTAGATTATATCAGTCAGTTTTGGAAATGTGGTATTTTGTTGCTAGTGAATATTTGTAAGGTGTTAAAGGCATTGATTGATGATAATAGTACAATGGAAATGATTAGCATAGCGAAGGTGCAAGGAAAATATCTCTTTGTTTTGCACCCAGAGAATGACCCATATACAAATGATGTGGCTGAAGGAAATGTAAAAAATAAGATAAAGACCCAACTGATGAGGATGGGAACAATGATAATCATAGTGAACATGAAAGTCATAGTGAGGACAATGGTAGTGATTATAATCCAGAATATATTTGCTTTGATGATTCTAATGAAGAAACGGATGGAGATGATTTATTTGAGATTTATGTATTAAGTGTGCAATTTAAGGATTTAGATGAAAATGAATTTGAGGATTTTGTAGAAGTTGATAAGGTGGAAGAAGTAGGAATTGCTGCTAAAAATGTTAAAGGTAGCATACTGGACAAAAAAAAGACTGCAACCACTACCTCAGGAACAAGGAAGAGGGGAAGACCAAGAAATAGCATACTACCTACTCCTACCCCAATCCCACCTTCCGAAAATCTTGGTGTTGTATCGGATAATGATTCATTGTGTGAAGAAAGTTATAGATTTGGAATAAATTTTAGGGAAAAGAGACTTTCTCATAGTGAGTATTATTCTGAAGATTTGGATAGTGATGTTGATAGTGATGAAGACAAAGGTAAAAGTGTAAAGTTTCCCATCTTTAATATGCCAAAGAAGATGGCAGATTATAAGTTGGAAGTTGCCCACTTCCTTCAGCCACATCATTTGTATATGGGTTATTCACCGGGTGCAAAACAAAGAGATAGACTTTTCCTTACACCTTTGTTATGTTAATCATTTTCATTGCACCATTATCATCAATCAATGCCTTCAACCCTTTATCCAAATACTCACCACCAACAAAATACCACATTCCCAAATTTGACTGATATTCCATGTCCCTCAAAAGGTCTATTATCTCTAAATAACTCCACCTATCTAGGTCACATTTCCAAGTTGAAGAATCATAACCTAGGTAATCTAACTTCTCTCTATTCACAAAGTGTCTCCCATGGTGCACTGCAACTTCAAAGTAATCTTTCATCTAAGCAATAAATAGAAATATCCTATTTAAAAAACAAACACCAATCATACATGGAACAACAACAAATATTGAGGGCCACAACAGAAGATACAGAGTACAAACACTTCCAACACAAATAGTCCCTAAGTAAAGGATATAGACAAATCACAAATAGTAAATACAACACTGTCAAGGTCAAACACACATGATCCGACAAACATTGGGAACCACAGCAAAAGAATATACACATATGGTAGACCACCCTCATCCCTAAACAAGCACAATAAAAAAACATTTAACACAATATAAAACCTTTAACAAATAGATGTGGGGACAGCAAAATCATACAACAATGCAATCTTACTCCATATTACGAAAAAATAATCAAGATAGAAAAAGGAATGTACCTTCAAATGTTGAACTCTGACAGAAAGAGAATGACTCCAATTGTTGAACCTTCTCTTTATCGCAATTCGTTGAACCCCAATCAGTAATTCAAAAATCCAAATTCGCTACCTGCTGAACCCTAATCGCTTCAACCTTCACGTAGGTGTGGGGACAGCAAAATCATACAACAATGCAATCTTACTCCATATTACGAAAAAATAATCGAGACAGAAAAAGGAATGTACCTTCAAATGTTGAACTCTGACAGAAAGAGAATGACTCCAATTGTTGAACCCTCTCTTTATCGCAATTCGTTGAACCCCAATAAGTAATTCAAAAATCCAAATTCGCTACCTGCTGAACCCTAATCGCTTCAACCTTCACGTAGGTGTATTCTGTAGTAGTTATTTAATGATGGGTAAAAACTACGTCGCTTGGTAAACTAATAAATAAGTTAAAACTGCATGTAACATTAATTTAATAAAAAATAGTCAGATAGGCGCCACATAAAACAGCTATGTTTGCACCGTCAATGATTTGGATGGAAAGGGAAATATTGTAGTGTTATTGAAGAACCAAATTAAAATTTTAAATAAAAGATGGACCAAATTGAAACAAATAAATAAATAGAAGAACCAAAGAAGTAATTTAACCTTTATTTTTTTGTTATCTTTTAGCATTTCACCTTAACCCCTATAACGAGAGATTAGCAATCAATCAATACACAGTTTCTTTTACTTCCAATTAAGTTTTACTGTTCAGCATTTACTACCATAGTGAATTGCAGTTTTTATACAGATATCTGGTAGAATTTTCCATTTTGATGGCCATTTTCCAATCCCAAATTGCAGAACTTTCATTTTTTCCTTCATACTCTCCCCTAGTATTCAATGCTTTAAATTAAACTAGTGGTTAAATAGTTATTTCTCTTCTTTGCCCTTTTTTGTACTGTATGTAGGTTGAGGGAAAAGGGGGCCTTGTGAAGAATCTTTTCCATTTTGCATACAAGCGTCGACTGGCTGCTGTAAAAGGAAGCTGGCTAGGAGCTTGGGGATTGGAAAAGTTGGTGTGGGATTCCATTGTCTTTAAACAAATTCGTATTGCACTTGGAGGCGAGCTCCGGTTTATGCTTTGTGGGGGAGCTCCTTTATCTGGAGATTCACAACACTTCATCAATATCTGCATGGGGTAATCTTTATACTACATAATACTTGGTTGGAACTAACTGGTATTTGAATGTATGTATGTCCATGCATATGTGTCCACCTCTATTATGTGTTGGGATTATGGATCTAGATGGATAAAGCTATGTATAGTTTGTATATTAGATTCATTTCAATGTGAATTTCTATCTAATAACAATATGTGATAGTATACGTCTATTTGTATTGTCTACTTGTATGATATTATAGAATGAACATCATGATGGTGAAAAGTTACTAAGAACTAAGTTCTCCTAAAGAGGGGAAATAATAAATACCGGCAAGTATTCAGTTTTATGCTCTTTGTTGATGATAGAAAATCAATTCTCTGATACCATGTGATGAGCTAACTATCCCAATAGCTTAAGCTGTTGGGTGAAAGAACATGAGTAATTTTATGTTGAGAAGACGCTTTAGTTTGGTCCTCCAAAGTTACATGTGTTACCACATCATCCCTTGAAAAATTTTAGTTGCCAAATTCATTCCTCAAAGATTTTTTTGTCAACACCTTCATCTCCAAAGATTTTGTCACTAAATTAATTCCTCAAAGATTTAATTTGTTACCAAACTAATCTTCAAAGATTCTTTCTGTCACTAATTTAATCCTCCATAAAAACCTATATGGTGATGTTTTAAATCTTTGAGGGACTAATTTGGTGATAGATTTGAGCAACTTATTTGAGGGGGAATGTTATCTATAAAATATCTCATAATATCATTATTGTATCTTATAATACTTTAGAGTATCTTAGGTGGTTTTTAGTTGGGGTTTCCATATTTCATTATATTTCCTGATTTATTTTCTTATTTAATTATGACTATAATAGAACACTGATGATAAATTGATAGGAATTTTTATAAATTCACACAGAAATACAGGAAGTGCCTCACTGTCTCAGAGTTGAAAAATTTGATTTACACATTGTATTATTCAATTAGAGTTGAAGTTCTCTATATTTACTTATTTACTTGTTGACAGGGCTCCTATTGGGCAAGGATATGGCTTGACTGAAACATTTGCCGGGGCTGCCTTCTCAGAGTGGGACGACAACAGTGTGGGACGTGTTGGTCCACCTCTTCCTTGTTGCTACATTAAGGTATGTCATATATCCCATTAACAAAAAATCAGCATGCTGAACTTCCAACCACTAATTCATAGATATTGCGTTGAATTATGGTAATGGCTTATAGTTTCATGATGGTGTGTAATAAAAGTTGTTGGACATCAAAGATAGTAAGAAGTAAGAAGTTCGCAACATCTGATAAATAACAAATTCACATCTCTTAATCTGTATTAGAACCTGCAGTTGGTGTTACATATGAGGCTTATGTGGGGGAATTTGAATTTCTTTTAATGTGGTTGTGTAGCTTGTTTCTTGGGAAGAAGGAGGGTATCTGACATCAGATAAACCAATGCCAAGGGGAGAGATTGTAATTGGAGGATTTAGTGTGACAGCTGGTTACTTCAAGAATCAAGAAAAAACTAAAGAAGTATTCAAGGTAATTTTCAAACTTAACAACTGTATGCATGTTACTAAGCCACACATTACATTTTTGTTTTTCTAACTTGGTACAGGTTGATGAGAAAGGTATGCGTTGGTTTTATACTGGGGATATTGGGCAATTCCATCCTGATGGATGTCTTGAAATCATAGATAGGAAGAAAGACATTGTCAAACTTCAACATGGAGAATATGTATCTCTCGGAAAGGTAACTCTAACTATACCTTGTTTGTTCTGGAACCTGAATGAAGTACTGACACAATATCCACAGTAAATTTTTCTGGGCCTTACATTGTGTTTTCATTATGACTTAATTGCAGGTTGAGGCAGCACTATCATCATGCGATTATGTGGATAATATAATGGTTTATGCAGACCCCTTTCACAATTACTGTGTGGCTCTAGTTGTTGCTTCAAATCAATCCCTGGAGAAGTGGGCCCAACAAGCTGGTATAGTTTACAAAGATTTTCCTGATCTGTGTAACAAACCTGAAACTGTCACCGAGGTTCTACAGTCTATTTCCAAGGTTAGTGTTAGGTGTCTATAGATACCTGTTTGTTGATAATATCTGTTGGTTAGTGAGAGTGTAGTTATTTGTTAATATTGTTGGGCTGAGATAGAGAAGAATTAAGGCAGATTACCTATAAATAAGGGAAGAATTTATTTTGGTACTTGCAATGCCTTACATTAATACCAAGAAAGTATCACAGCTGTGACAAGGCATCATTCTTAGATCCACCAAGGATGAATTTACTAACAAAAATTTTTTGCTATTAGTTTTTATAAGCAAAATTATCACATATTTTGATAGAGGCTCAACATATAACTCTCTCCAAAGTTTATGTTTCACTCATCGTTAGACCGGTCCTATGATGGAGCTGTTGGAAATCCTTGGAGTGCAATTTATATACTTGTTGGACGACCTTATTTATCGTCATTTGGATTTAAGCTGAAACCTGACAAGAACAACATAATTACAAGTCGATAACCTTTGGCTCATTTCCTTTATTCATTTCAGGTTGCAAAATCTGCAAAGCTGGAGAAATCTGAAATTCCTGCAAAGATTAAGTTGCTGTGGGATCCATGGACTCCTGAATCTGGATTAGTCACTGCTGCTCTCAAGATAAAGAGAGAACAGCTGAAAGCCAAATTCAAAGAGGATCTTCAGAAGTTGTATGCATGAAATGAAGTATTTTACCTCTAGTTTCTGGTTGGTTCATGTAATATGTATCTTTTTATTCAATAATATCATTGTCTTTAAAAAAAAACAAACAAACATGTAATGTGTATCTCGTCTGACATAATAAAAACATATTCCACATGATACTTGGCTGTGAACACGAATTATTGCCTGTGAACATAATAGGTATACAATACATTTAAAATACATGTGTATATACAAATTTATGTAACATAATAAATATATAGTTGCAAATTTGTTATTCTACAAATCTAAATTAAGAACATACTTTTTAGACATTACTAAAAACAACAAAAATTTTAATTCATTACTATCGAATCACTTTTTATTGTCTACAAATGAGAACAGTATTTACCATTACCACCACATTCTTTTCTTGAAATAATTATAAAGGGGATAATTTTTATTTTTTATTTTTGATTCATCAAAGATAATGTTTTTATATGTTTATATATTATACATGTTTTTATGTCTCATGTATAAAAGGTTTGTATACTGTATGAGTACATATTGGTTATGTATCTAAAAGTATTAGTATTAAATACGCATTAGATATGAATATGTGAAACAAATTAAAGTATGGGGCTTAATAGAAATTAAGTAATGGGTAGCAATAGGTAAGTGATTTATGAGCAATAATTTCATTTGAAAATATTTACCATATAATAAAGTTGTTTAAATAAACAGCCATGCTTAATAAAAAGAAGAAATAAATTATCTTGTTCCTTACCATGTAACACCCCAAATTGAATTGTTTTAATGTTTGGGTGTTTTGGATAATTTAATTAATTATTATATAAATTTATTTAGAAAAATTGTTAATACACTTACTATATAATTGGATTAGATTGAAAATAAAAAATTATTATTTAGAAAAATTATCAATAAGCAGAAGTAATTATATCTTTAATTATTTTAATAATTCATATATTATAAAAGGGTTCATCTAGTTAGTGATCATATTGTTTGTGATAGTGTTTATAAAAGATTTTCAGTCGTTACAAACTACTCAGTATTAATCGTTTTAAAACCTTTAAAATTATGGTTTCAAACAATGAAGAACATTCTAATCAATTATAGAATGACTTAATTGATTAGAACTAAACTTTCAAAATCCTTAACCAATTACGAAGACTTGTTAATTGATTAAGGGCTGCTGATAACAAAACAAAAAAGTCTTACTTCACAATAGTTTTCAAAATTTCTAATTTTGTTTTAATTTAACAATAGTTGGCACAATTTATTCAAAATAATAATAATAGTTGGTACAACAACAAAGTTAAAACCTAGATTTTTAGGTAAACTACTTAAATCTCGTCATTAAGGCACAATGGATTTTGATACAATCTTTTTATACTGCTTTTACATGGAATAATCAATGAACTCATGTCATAATGTAAATCACAACAATGATTTCTTATTATTAATAATCAACACCATTATATATTTTAAGTGTTTACACTTATCATCATTTTACTAAGCACACTTATAAATTGGTAACTACTAACGAAGGATTGATATATCACGAGCTTAGTAATTTTCTACACCTTTTAAACACTTCAATATAATTTTTCACACATTATATGTCGCAGGAGTCATGCTTAACTCAAGTCTATTGACTAGTTTTAGCTTTTTTTTTTCCAACTGTTATTTCAAAATTTCTACTATTGAACAAGATGAGTATGTCATTTCTTCAAGAACTTTATTTTCGAAATATATTAAATACTTGCGAAAATTTAATTTAAAGATTTCAGAATTAAATTTTGGGAGGAGTATTAAATACATTCCGAAATTAAAGTTTCAAAAAAGTTTTAAACACTCATTCTGAATTTTAATTTCAAAATGTATTAAATATTGTTTTGGAAATTTGATTTCAAGAGTAATTTACATCACTCCTGGAAATTTTTAATTGTGGAATTGTTTATACATTCTGAAAATAAAAGTTAAGGGTTTTTTAGATACTCCTGTTAAATGCTTTTCTGAAATTAAATTCCTAGAAATGATTTGTAAATCACTCCCAAGGTTAGTTTTGAAACTCAGTTGAAAAAAAAAGGTGATACAATTAGTATAAAAAAAAAAGGTGATACAATTAGTATAAAAAAATAAGTGCAAAATCTAACTCCCTAAACAGAAACACCAGGCCCAAAATAAAGAAACCTTTGAATGCAGTAACCAGATTGCAAAGCTTTTATCCTTCTATCGTTGCTGAAAAAAGCACTTTTGAAAGTAGAATTTTTCCTAGAGTTACTTGGGCACTAAGTAAGATTATGATTGGCTAAATAATGTCACAGAAATAATAATGTTCTTTCTTAAAAACTGGATCTCCTTTAATAATAAAAGTGTAGGTAGATGTGAATTGAAATTATTAAAGTGAATTTCAAACTTGAATTTTGAGTAATAAAGAATTTTAAAGAATATTTATTTTTTTAGTTTTATCTTTTTTCCTACCTTCAGAAAAATGAATAAAAAATTCTAATTTTCTGAAAGGTAACTATCTCAATTGTATATATCATATATTTTTTTATAATATATTAATTTCTATAGAATCTTGAAAAAAATGTTTTCTTTTTATAAAAAAAATATTTTCTATCTTTAGAATTTGATACTACACCACTACTCAAAATATTAACAAATCCACTTTATTATATTACATAAGTGGATTCCTTTTTTTATAATGAGATAAGTAAGAAGTTTTTGAGTCTATTTAAATAAACTTCTTTTTCATAAAATTATTACAGAACTATTTGAATTAACTTCTTGACATGAAATTATTACGATTAGAGAAGTTAATATATAAAAGAGTTTCTAGAAATTAGCTTATGTATAAACTAATTTTAGTTTATAGAAAAAATATTTTTTTTATCTTTTAAGTACTTATGAAGATATTTATCCAAACAGATCCTATATACATAACAAAGAAGTTTCCATCTCTCCAAAGAATGCATAAGCCGATGGATCTCAATATTTTTATAGACTAGTGAGTAGGTGTCAATGAATGACATTGTCTTTGTGATCCAAACATGAAATCAATTCAATTTTGTTGCATAGAATATGCATGTCTGTAAAACATTTCCCACCCAATAAATCATGTCAGATGGGTTAAAGACGTAAAAGCTAGAACTAAGAACTTCTACCAGACATGGAAAACCACGTCCATGACGAGTTACCAAACACAGCAAATGTGCATTAGTATTGTTGGCCGTCATCACATGGAAATTTACTCTGGCTCAACAGGAGTTTGTGAAATGGCCACTGTTGATAATGATGGCCGCAGGAGAAGGTATAAACCAGGCCCTAAAAATGGTATCAATGATACAGGAAGAAGCCAAGAACCTTTGTCAAACCTGCATATTGGATTAGCATTTAAATATATGCTGGACTCTCTTTTGTATAACTAGGACTAGGAGACTAGGATCTGCATGTAAAAATTGAAATAAAAACTTAGACTTAAATTTGGGTCTATTTTGTTTCTCATTTTCAAATTTAAAAATTGTTTTTTTTAGTCCTCACATTTTAAAAATAGTTCGTTTTTAGTCTCTTACCTTACATTGTAAATGAAATATAAATTATCATTTGTTACGTGTATAGTCGAAAATCGAAAAACTTTTGTTAAACTTGTATTTTTTATCCCAATAATCTTTGATTTTCGACTATATACATAACAAATAATGACTTGTACTTTGTTTGCCACATAAAGCGAAAGACTAAAACTAGTTATTTTAAAAAATGTGGGACTAAAAAAAATAATTTTAAATTTGGGAGACAAAAAAACATAATTGACCAAAATTTGAGGGAGTAAAAACATATTTAAACCTAAAAATTTATATGACAAGGAACACACCATTTTCGAGCAGTCATGTCGTTGTAAACCCAGAACGGTGCAAATGTGGAAAGTATAATAAAATCAATGGACGTGATATGAATCTGCAACATGAAAACCTGATTTTAGCACCTGAAAAGTATTGCACATTTCCTATTTTATGGACAATGGATAAGTTTAATTTATGAAAATGAGTGTGTAAGAACCTGTGTTCTAATTTAGCAGTAAATTAGGTCTAGTTACTAGGTTCCAGTAGAGTAGCAATTGTTGATTTTACATTAGCAAAGATTGGCAAGATTGGAAAAGTGTATGGCATTCCTGGAGCTTATATAATGAATAGTCATGCCAACTTCTTGAAATGCTGAGTATGAACTTACAAATTTGCTTTCCCTGAAGTACTGGAAAAATTCTTTCCACACACCTTGTCCAGCTAAACCAGCATAAGTTATGATGGCTACCCCTGCAGCAAGTGATATCTGGTGTGCAAGGTAAGTTACAATTGAAAGTAAAAGAAACTCTATATTGATTGAGTTGAATAATACAATTTCTAACATCCCTTTTATAGGATAAAAGTGAATTGCTTAAAGATAATTATACAAATAAAGTGCGAAGATAATTATACAGATAAAGTGCAATATTCATAATATCCTTATTAGATATTTATGATATCTCCAATAGTTGCTACATACTCCAATAAAAAAAAATGGAGTTTAGAGTGATTATACTATAGTCAATAGGGTTCATTCCATAGACAAGATCTTTCATAATAATCTAGGAAGGGAAGTCTTTCAATAAGGATTAACACAGGCTTTTAAGAACTATTCTAAACAATCATGGTTGGTTCAGTTTCAATGTGAAATTGATTTATTGCATACAAGAATACAAATATTAAGGCTAAAAAGTCTTTTTATATGAAAACCTTTGCAACATTTGTAGTTTGCTTTTACATAATATTGTAATACATACTGAGAGAATGCATTCTTAGTCATTCATTTTCTGTAATTGTCAAATCCTAGGTAGTGTGCGTTGGTTTATGACATACAATCATGATTATTATACAGAACACTAAAAATGCAACCTTTGCCATGCCATTTGTTCATTATTTTTTAACTCAAATATATACTGTACTAAGACAAAGCATTAATAGATTGTCATTGCAGAGTCAAAAGACTTACAAAAGAGCAAAGCTCAAGCAGGAATGCATTGGACACTGGTTAAGCAAATTGAATTTACCAGAAGGAATAGAAGTAGTTTAAGGTTTTCTACAAAAAAATAAACATGGGACTGCAATGGGGTGTTTTTTCTTAGGCATTAACCTAAGCAAAATCACCTAACCATGGAATCATTGTTTAGATTACAATGATTTCTTTGCAAGGTGAGGTTGAGATAAGTATTACCGTTGCGGTTACTTTTGATTCGAGAAAATTCAAAGGCCATGTTTTAAGCTGAGTTTCTTCAACAGGAGGTGCTGGCGGTTGCCAAAGTACAAAATAAGGAAGAAGTGCATATGCACCACCAAAACATGAAAGTATCAGGAAGGGCCATACAGGAATACTGTTTTTTGAGCTGTAGAACAACAAATGGAAGATATGAAATCAACCTTAGGCATTGTCAAATAGGACATGTACATATGAAAATACTAAATCATTCATTCTCCAAACAATATGTTACATATGACAACTTGTAAATTTCTTGAAATGACATTCAAAGCAGTAATGTGGAATTAAAATAGCAGGGATGAGGTACGTTATTTCAAACTACTATTCTGTCAAATAAGTCATTTTGACTGATTTTCATGAAGCACAAAGGAGAGCATTAATCTTGAAACTGTGAGGATATTAGGTAAAACTCCATAGTATAGAGGTAAAAAATATATTTATCCTGAAAGAAAGCTCTATTGAACTCACCCTAAAACAAGGGTCGAATGTTACATCACGGATTTCCAGTTCATCTCTGTTCATGTTTTGATGGTTTGCCCTAAAAGAAATATCTATTTGCAAATTAATTCAGAATTTACGATTGAATTGTACAATTTGGCTAGCCATGATTTGTATCATATAATGAATCTCAAATGACCTTGAATTTTATTATACATGAATGAATCAACGCAATTATGACTTACCAATATGAACCACACAATTCGATTCGTTATTTTTCTTTCTTACTTTTCTTTCACCAATGCTACTGAGCTCATCCTTATTTAATCATCCCACTACTCTATTTGCCACACACTCATTCAAGTATGCACTCTATCTGGCTATTCCGATGCTCTGTTTTCATTCTTCCAAGATAGAGGCTTCACACACTCAGTTAGTTAGTTATGACTTATACTTGTGTTTTGAGACGCTTATTTGAATTGAAGTTTTTTTTTTTTCATTTTATTTGAATCATACAATTTACGATTTATGATTTAAATCTTAATTTGATAACCTTGATTCAAAATATTGACTCTGTTTAAGAAGACCTGAATCATCAACCATGACCATCCAATTGATTTTATAATTTTCAAAAAAGCAAGAAATCTTGGATGCATGGCAAAGATGTTAGATATGAAACCATTCATGAACCTCGACTTAACAACTTAAGCTTTTACGAATTTTGATCCCTGACTGAGTCCCTTACAGCTTACCATGTGAAGGACAAGTCACCTAAAAGCTTAAGCTAAATAGGTGGAGGCTTATGAATGATATGAAATGTGATAAAAGAAAGCATATTATTTATGTTAGAGAGAAATATATATGAAATGGAAGTACCTTCTTCCTGTAGGAAGCAGGAGCATGGTATATACCAACGGCCACAAGCCCATTATATACCACAATGATACTAGCACTTCATTCATTCTGAAACCATCGTCTCCTTTCAGATTCAGGAGCTTTTTCAAGAAATATGAGTCCCTTGACTGAATGAAAAATAATAATAATCTCACTGGTTAGAACAAAAGGAAAGGAAAAATAATCTCACTTTGGTGCTCTCACGTAAGCTTCATGTTTTACTATTGAATTCATTCACTCTTAATATTTTTTTTGGTATAGACTACATGTATCATGTGTTATAGTAATTGTCTATGATCACCTATCTTCAATCAATTACAAACCTTGATTTGTTCTCTATCTACATGAAACAAAAATTAACACAAGAGAGATTACTTGAGATGTGTAATAATCACACTATCCTTAAGTAAGAACTTATTTGCATGATGCTCAAGTCTCCTAGGATGTAATAGTTTTTTCCAATAATAATTGGGACAACAGAACTAACAAGATAACTTGATAACTCAGAAGAAAATGTGAGAGAAAAGTATCTGTAAACCTTCTGAAATATTATATTTATAATAAAAGAAAATGGTGGTTCTAGCTTAGTCAAGAAAAGACTTGTCTAGAAAACCAAACCTAAAGATACTGTGAAACCAAATCAACAAAATTTTGTAAGTTAACCAAGAGGATTTTTTATATTTAATTAAATAAAAGAGTTTAATATTTTGAAATATCAATCAAAAGGAAAACATCATGAACGGGAGACAATCCTCTTCGAACCGTGTAGGCGGGGAAACCCTTCCTTCGATTGCATTCATTCATCATATGCATGTAGCTATGATAATTATTAGCAAATTGCAAGTTAGAAAGCATTATTTACCGGGGTCTGGTTTGGTGTGAGAAAGAAAACATAGTAGAGGAGCCCAGCCCACAAGAGAAAGAGCAAAATGGAGGTTGTCCAGTCTCTTCCATTGCCATTGCCATTGCCATTGCCATCAACTTGATTCTCTTTCTTCAAACAATGGCAAACATGGACACCACCCTTTCTCTGAAACGGACCCAAAGGGGTTATGGTTCTGACATCAATTGCTTGTTGAAGGAAGCAAGTTGTTCTGTGGGGTGAAAGTGTGAGTGGTGGAGGAGGCTTGTGAACTTGAAGTGAGGTTCTCAATTTTTTGTTGAGAGTGGGAAAGTGAGGAGAGATGAAAATGGGTTGAGCTAGCAGCATACTCAAACACGCAAGTTGCTACCTCGTTTATGGTTATGGTTACAGTTATGGCTATTCCAATTTCCACATCTTTGGATAAACCCCTTTCTTTCTTACCGTGCCACTCAACAATATTACCAAAATTAATCAATTTATTATGTCATTTTAATTATTTAATTTTTACTAGCAAACTCATAATTTTCTTTTAATTTAAAATTTACAAATATGATTTGTTGTATTTCATGAGTATAATTTTATGGTTGTGGCGATACAACAGCGGAAAATGTTGTTTTAAATTGCTAGAAATTACTTATGTAAAAATAAACAAATAAAATATTTTTTTTTTATGCTGCAGAAATTTTAAATGCTGATAGGTATAATAAAGCTAGTATTTTAACTGTATTTGTATTATATCTAATGTTTTCATCTTTAAAATATTTTTATTTAATTGATGTTGTAGTTTTAATCATTTATTTTTATTTTTCATATGAAGTTTTTGCAATGAACTATTTTTCAAATAATATTAACTATTTTTTAATAAGATAAATCAATTTTTTTATATATATTTTAATTGAAAAAGAGTATTCTCTGTTTAAATAATTTTTTATTAGTTAAAATGAATGTAATGGCACTCACTCAAAGTAGTAGGCACCATAACACAAGTGTTGAAGTTTGAGTTGAGTTTAGTGGATAAGGTAACATTGAAGGTCGTGATTCGTGTTGATGGTCATGGCGGAAGCTTCGAGAATGATGTTGTACTCCAGTCTCGTTCCTTGTTTTAGCCTCAGAAGGCACGTGAGTCAGCGTCAGCTAAGAAGCGTGTCACGCAAGCAGCAAATTGAGTGCTCGGCGTCTGCAGGTGGCACGGTGGCCTGGGGCTGCGAGATTGAGTCGTTAGAGAACGCGTCAGCTTTGCAGAGGTGGCTCTCAGACTCAGGGCTCCCACCACAGAAGATGCGCATAGAGAGAGTGGATGTGGGAGAGAGAGGACTCGTTGCTTCCAAGAACATTAGGAAAGGGGAGAAGCTTCTCTTTGTGCCTCCCTCCCTCGTCATAACTCCGCTTTCTGTAACCTCCCTTTCCCTTTGCCTCATTACCATCACTATTAATCTTTTCTTTTTTTTTTTCTTCTCTTTTTCCAAAACTATTATTTTTTACAAATATTAAGTATCATTAATTATTTTTTTTTTCTATTTATACCATGAGTAGATAATGTATGTATTAATTTTTTATAATCATTATCTTAAAAGTGGTGTCAATAGAGATTTTTATTTATTCATATTGCATAGAGACTATATATTTTTAACAGTTGCTACAAAGTCTATCAAGAAAAATCAGTCTCACTTTGGTTGGCATTATAGTGTGAATAAAATATATAAGTGAAGGATAAATCTAGTGTTATAAATTGGTTTTGTAATATTGAGTTATGTGTAAACCCGCGTTCTAATTTGTACATGTAATATGATATTAAAAAATGGTACTTTTAGCTATTTTATATCAATTAATTGCTTCTTGGGTTAACCTTAGACATCAATAGATATGGAATGGAGATAAAAGGGGAATTATGGGGACAAAACTTGGATGATATTGTTCACTTATCAAAGTTGCCTGAGTGGTATATTTCATCGATTTCATCTCAGGAATTAAAATTGTTGTATTTGATGTGCCCAATTTTGATTAGAGAATAGTACTACCGGTATTTATGGTAATGTATCTGAGTTTGTATCCCAGTTATATACGTACTATTTGTCAGTGTCAACAGCATTACTTTATTCAGAGTTCTTACTGAAGTTTGATACTGTTTGAAGAACAATCATACTTGATTTGCATTGCTTGTTATTTTTTATGTCTGGTGTTCAGTGAAAGGTTGTTTTTATTGATATTGGAAACTTAAAAAGCATTTGCTGAAAATGTGTGGTTATACTTTGGTCAGATACTTGCTTATGCATCTGTTTGGTGTGTGTTCCGGTTGTCAGGAGTGGAGCTGCCCAGAAGCTGGTGAAGTATTGAAAAAGAATTCAGTGCCAGATTGGCCTTTGCTTGCAACTTACCTCATAAGTGAAGCTAGCCTCATGGAATCTTCGAGATGGAGCAATTATATATCAGCCTTGCCTCGACAACCTTACTCGCTTCTTTACTGGTAGATGAATTCTTCTTGTGATGAAATCTGTTGTTTGGGAAGGATGAGAGAAATGAATATTGATGAGTGAGAAATGGATTGAAATGTTAAATAACTTTGCTAAGGACGACGTGGGAGAAATGGAAATGAGGAGATTATTTTACAATTATTTCTCCTATATAAGCCTATCCAAAAATGAAATGAAAATGAAGACAAAATTAGAACATTTCATGTATTTAATATTTATACATTACAAGCCTTCTAAAATTATCATTTCGATTTCAATAAAAAAAATCGTGTGTGGTTTATACTTTGCTGTTTTCTTTTCGTTTTCATTCCCCTCACTTGTATCTTTACAAGAGGGGCATTTATGTCATTTCAGGTCGCAAGCAGAACTAGATCGCTACTTGGAAGCTTCACAAATTAGGGAGAGAGCAATTGAAAGGATTAATAATGTTATTGGAACGTATGGACCAATTGTTTGTACCTTATATTTCTTCATGGATTTACAGTCTGTCATTTATCTTTTTGGTGTTTAGCCTCAATCTAATGTGCTTTCTTGATTGAATAATCCTGTGTCTTGCCATAATTACTTCCCTTTTCTTCTTCAGATACAATGATTTGAGGCTCAGAATATTTTCTAAATACCCCGATTTATTCCCTGATGAGGTAAATTATCTTACATTAAACGCAAGATGGAAGTTAATGGTTCATGAAAACCATGGCCTTTTGTTTCAGTAACATAGTGATGATCTGATTATGTTATTTGTATAACTTTCAGGTGTTCAACATAGAGTCCTTCAAATGGTCATTTGGTATTCTGTTCTCCCGCTTGGTGAGTCAACCTGGTAGAATAGATGAAATGAAACCAAATTAAATTCCAATCTCTGCCTCTTTTGTACAACTCAAGTATGGTTATTTAGAATGTCCATGTTTTCTATATAACTTCCATGCATAGACAATGCCATATGAATTCATAACAGAGCTGATTTTGAAAGAGAGTTGAGGTCCAAAACTAAACAAATGCTGAAATGTGTCAGGTCTGAAAAAACAGTTTCCAAAATTGCAACATTTGAAAAGTAATCTATAGGAGAAATAAATAATTTTATTTGCAATATTTGTTCAATACAGAACTAACTTAACTTTCTTATTTATTTGTATTCTTTTTAATCAATTAATTCACTAAGACTCGGTTTTGTTGTTTCATATTTAAGACAAATGGTTGTTTGTTATCACATATCATTCATGATCTTTGTACCATGCAGGTTCGGTTACCCTCAATGGATGGAAATGTTGCCTTGGTTCCTTGGGCTGATATGCTGAATCATAGTTGTGATGTATGTTGTTTTCCAAAACAGATTTAGATTCCTAACAACTTCTTCCCCAGGTAGTTTAACTCTGATTTGTTTTCACTGATCTAGGTGGAGACATTTTTGGATTATGATAAGACATCAAAGGGAATTGTCTTCACGACAGATCGGCCCTATCAACCAGGTGAGCAGGTAAACATAAATTGGCAGATTGGAATTTGTTAGATTAGATTAACTTTTGAGAAAACAATTAAGTGCCCAAGTAAATGGAATACAAATTCCTTGTTCCTTACCAAAGTGCACTATGCTATATGCATGAGTAAAACAATTAAATTTCTGCAGTTTGCAATATTGTCTCAAAAATAAAATATTAATTGATTGGAGCTGTATTTGATGGTGATATTCTTCACCATTTAGCTCTTCTTGTAGTCATTTGATTTAAATTTGGACATTGCAATTGATTGCCTGCATCAAATTACACAGGTGTTTATTTCATATGGAAAAAAATCAAATGGGGAGCTTTTGTTATCTTATGGATTTGTTCCAAAGGAAGGCGCTAATCCTAGTGATTCAGTTGAGTTGTCACTGTCACTGAAGAAATCTGATGAGTCCTACAAGGAGAAGTTAGAATTGTTGAAGAAGTATGGATTATCAGTGTGAGTACCTAAATTTTCGTAATTATTCCTATATTTATAAGGATGAAGTTCCCTGTCTTTGTTATGGTAAAAATATTTTCAGAAGCGTTCCTATTTTACTAGTAGAAGTTCTATCAAAGAATTCACTGAAAACTTTGTATCAATTGACATTTTTCAACATATATGTTAGTTTCACTTGGGGCTCTGTGAGGCATTTCCAAAATGTCAATTTTCTAAGTTGTTGAAAAAATATCATAAAATTTGTATTCCCATCTTGTTAGCATGTGAGGTACTTTGTAGAAGTGTCCATGCTTCAAAATGGCCATGATCAGTTATTGCACACCTTCTTTTCTGATTAATTTAGGATTTAAATCTTCAGATGGGAAACATTTTTATTTCTTTCTGATCTGCTATGCCCTTGAGATTGTCAATGCAGGATATCATAATCATACTCTTGATAATTGCACACACACTCACACACTGAATATAGAGATTTAAGAGAGAGAAAAATAGATGAAGGAAAAGAAAGATATTGCACACAATTTATTAATCAAAGTAACTTGCTTTTATACATTCAAAGAAACCCCATCTACCAGGGCTGAGTTATTGATAACAACTAACCATTATGACAGAAATTCCAAACTAACTAATAACAGAAAACTGAATTACTCTCAATTCAGATTTGTTAGACAGCACACCCAGTTTGTCTCTCAAACACTGAAATCTATCCACCCTCAATGTTTTTGTGAATATATCTGCAATCTTTTCTTTAGTGTTGCAGTACTCCAGCTTCAAGTTCTCCTTGTTCACTTGTTCTCTTAAAAAATGAAATTGGCTCTCAATATGTTTGCCTTCCATGGGCAACGGGATGCTTTGCTAAAATGATTGCAGATTTGTTGTCAATCAATATCTTCATAGGCTCAGTTGCTTTCAGATTCATCTCTCTTCTAATAGAGTTTCAAGCCATACAGCTTCACATGCTCCTGATGATGCAGCTATATATTCAGCTTCAGAAGAGGACAATGCTACCACATTCTGCTTCTTGGAACTCTACGAAATTGATTCATTACCACACATGAAAATGTAGCCAGATGTACTCCTTTGATCATCTGCTTCTTGGAACTCTACGAAATTGATTCATTACCACACATGAAAATGTAGCCAGATGTACTCCTTTGATCATCCGTATCTCCGCACCAATCAGAGTCTGTATAAGCCACATTCTCTACATCTTTGTACTGCAAGTCATTTGGAAACAGCAAGCCAAAAGCAAGTGTACCCTTAATATACCTCAATATCCTTTTGCTAGCTACATAATGGGATGCTCTTGGCTTCTCCATTAATCTACTTATCAAGCCAACTCCATAGGCCAAGTCTAGTAGAGGGTTACATAGATATCTCAATGATCCAACCAGCTGTCTATACTTTGTTGTTCACTGAATCTGCATCTCCATCTCTGGTCGACCTTTATCAGTTTCAACAGGAGTTGATACTAGATTATAATCTAACATGTTGAACCTCTTCAAAATATCCATTGCACAATCCTTGTGGTGCATGAAAATTCCCTTATTTGTTGGAACAAATTCTATTCCCAGAAAATGAGTTAACACTCCTAAATCATACTACCTTTAAATTCAGATATTTCTCCTTCATTACTTCCTGTTATCAACAAGACATCAACACATAGGCACACTATTTACAAATCAGCAGTGTCTGATGAATGAGTATAAACTCCATATTCACTAGTACATTTTAAAAAGCCTTGCTGCATTAGAAAAAGATCAATCCTCTTGCTCTAGGCCCTAGGAGCCTGTTTTAGGCCATACAAAGCCTTTCTAAGCCTATAAACCTTCTCATCCTCTCCACTTACTTCAAATCCAGGTGGCTGGTTGACATAGACCTCTTCAAAAATGCTGATTTGACATCTATTGATGAAGAGACCATCCTTTAAAACTAGAAATAGATGTCACAAATCAAATTGTCTCTAATCTGACCACCGGGGCAAACACTTCTTGATAGTCCACTCCTGCCTTTTGCAGAAACCCCTTTCCTACAAACCTGGTCTTGTACTTACCAATGGATCCATCAGGCTTCTTAATCTTGTAGACCCATTTTACAGCAATAGGTCTTTTCTGCTCAGGCAATGAAACCAGCTCCCAAGTGTGATTCTTCTCAATTGAATTTCATAGCTGTCACCCACTTCTCATCTTTAATGGCCTCATGAAAGTCACAGATTCTGCATCTGTAAATAAGGATAAATAGACCAAATCTCCCTTCGTAGTCACAACATTATCTGGCCATATCTCATAATCATTCAACCTTTGAGGTTGTTGCCTACTCCTTTGTTGTCTTTGAGGCTGGACAGTACCTGTTGGTTTGGGCTCAAGAATCTGGTCATCATTTAGTCTTACCATCAAACTTGCTTTAGAACTACTTACATCCAAATTCCACCATTTAGTCTCATCAACAATCACATCACTAATCGCAATCTTCTTGGCTCTTGGATCATACAACTTTTAAGCTCCTATTGGATGACCTGAGGAAGATCATTTTTCACTCCGATCATCCAGCTTCCTCATCACTTGCTCTGGAACATGCTTAAAGCATAGAAAACGAAAGATCATAAAGTGGGACACATCTGGTTTTCTCCCTGACCAGGCTTCCTCTGGTGTAGTCTCTTGCAGGCCTTTTGTAGGACATCTATTCAAGATAAAGCAAGCTGTTGACACAGCCTCTCCCCAAAAACACTTAGGCAATTTCCTGCTCTTTAACATGCTCCTAACCATATTCATGATGGTTCTATTCCTCCTTTTAACCATTCAATTGTGTTGGAGTGTATAGGGAGTAGTTACTTCATGAATCTTCCCTTCTTCATCCCAATAATTTTGGAAATCATGTGAAGTATATTCACCTCCACCATTAGTCCTTATCACCTTAATTGCCTTCCCACTTTGCTTTTCACATATTAGTTTTAATCTTCTTGAAAACACATAGCACTTCACTCTTCCTTTTTATAAGATAAATCCACACCATCCTTGTATATTCATCAACGAAGGATACGAAGTATTTGTTACCTCTAAGGGACTAAATCTCAAAAGTCCACACACAAAGGGACTATATCTCAAAAGTCCACACACATCTGAATAGATCACTTCTAGCTTGTCTCTTGATAGAGAGGAGCTTTGGATTTGAATGCATTTCGGGGCTGCTTGCTCACACAATTGTTGTAGTTGCATCATTTGTGGGAGACCTTCTATTGTACCAGCTTCTTGTTTTGCAATAGGTCCAAACTCAGCACATCATTCAAGGTGGCAGCAAGGCTTTGCAATAGGTCCAAACTCAGCACATCATTCAAGGTGGCAGCAAGGCACTCCTGTTTAAGAACTTGGATCCCCATCTTGAAAGTCCTATTTTTTTACAAAGTGACCTTCAAAATTAGTTTTCCATCAGTATCATAAACCTTCATATGATTTTGCTGCATACTCATAGAGTATTCTCTACCAATTGTCCAAGATTTTGCTGCATGCTCATAGAGTATCCCTTCTCTACCAATTGTCCAAGACTTAATGAAGTGTGCTTCATTTTTGGAACATACTGGTAATGCAAGCCTTCAGTCCATCCTTCCTCTACCAATTGTCCAAGACTTAATGAAGTGTGCTTCATTTTTGGAACATACTGGTAATGCAAGCCTTCAGTCCATCCTTCCTTTTAACCATCACTTTACCCAAACCTTCAGCAGTAATTACTGAATTATCACCAAATCTCACCTTGTTCTTCACTTTTTCATTGAGAACAACAACCACTCTAATAAGAACCTTGGGAAAACCACACCACAAAAGCTAGCTATTGTAGTGGGAGAGTCCAAAGCCTTATAAACCCCACACTAGAATCTCATTCTTCCAATGTGGGACTCAAGTCTCATACCTTGCAATTGGATCCTAACATCGTATCATGCTCCACAACCCTGTGCACTAGCCCTTTGACTAGTCTCGGGCAAACACTGCAATGTCAACATCACCATCCGCGCCACTCATTTGCAGTTGAGAGACATGGTGGAAGGCTCTGATACCAATTGATAAGAACCTTGGGAGAAGGACACCACAAACGCTAGCTATTATAGTGGAAGAGCCCAAAGCCTTGTAAACCCCATACTAGAATCGCATTCTTCCAATGTGAGACAATTGGAAGTAAAAGAAACCGTGTATTGATTAATTGGAAGTAAAAGAAACCGTGCATTGATTAATTGTATAATACAATTTCTAATCTCCCTTTTCTAGAGTCAAGGTAATTGCTTAAAGATAACATAAATAACATTAAAAAATAAAATATAATTACAAAGATAAAATGAGATATTCATGATATCCCAATGAGATATTTATGATATTTACAACTCAAGTTGGTAAATGAATATCAATCATTCCCAACTTGTCATTGAGTTCCTGAAATCTAGTTGTAGGGAGCCATTTGGTGAAAACATCTACCACTTGGAGTCCCATAGGAACATGTGCTGTGATTATAAGTCTACTATCAAACTTTTCTTTAATGAAGTGTTTATCAATCTCTAAGTGTTTTGTCCTGTTGTGCTAGATTGGATTATGGACAATATTAATGGTTGAGTTGTTGTCACACAACCACTTCAAAGGTCCCTCATATTTTACTTTGATTTCATTAAGAATAATCTTCATCCACAATCCTTCACATGTACCATGTGTCATGGCTCAAAATTCTATTTCTGCGCTATACTAGACTGAACAACCTTTTGCTTCTTGCCCTTCCATGTTACTAGATTTCCTCCCATAAACATGCAATATCTAGAAGGTGGATCTTCTATCTACAACTGAGCTTGCATAGTCTACATCTATATATCTCCATGGACAATGTACCTTCTTTCAATTGCCTCATATGCCTCAGCTTCACACAAAATCACCTTCTTACGTACATAGGTTCCAAACCAAAGAAGCTCTGATACCAGTGTTAATGCAGGTCTTATCACACTCTTGATAATTGCACATGCACACACATGAGCTTTAAGAGAGAAAGAAAAATAGATGAAGGAAAAGAAAGATATTGCATACACTTTATTAATCAAAGTAACTTGCTTTTATACATTCAAAGAAACTCCACTTCCATGGCTGAGTTATTGATAACAACTAACCACTATAACAGAAATTCCAAACTAACTAATAACAAAAAAACTGGATTACTGTCTAAAGAGATATCATTCTGAACGTATACTTGTAATTGAACCTGTTACTAACTTCTTTGTTTTATTTTTATCAGATCTCAGTGTTTTCCTATACAGATTACTGGTTGGCCATTGGAATTAATGGCTTATGCTTATTTAGCTGTTAGTCCTTCAAGCATGAGAGGAGAATTTGAAGAGGTCTGACACTTTAACAATATGTAAGAAAATTACTGTTTGGATGTTGTATAATCCTATGAGTGATTTTTTAACAGATGGCTGCTGCAGCATCAAGTAGTACCACCTCCAAGAAAGATTTGAGATATCCTGAAATAGAGGAGCAAGCATTGCAGTTCATACTTGATAGCTGCGAATCCAGCATATCAAAATACAACAAGTTCTTGCAGGCAAGGGAACACTTTAATAAGGAAGCTTTGTGTCTTTTTATGATAGCATAGTTTGAAAAGCTGATTTTATCAAGTTTTGAGCATCAAATGAGTTAATCCTAGCCATTTCCCTTTTTTACCTGCATGGCAATCACAATTACCATAAATGTGTTGAATATGTTTCTGGCAGGCAAGTGGATCACTGGATTTGGATGTGACTTCTCCTAAACAACTCAACCGAAGGCTCTTTCTGAAACAGCTAGCCATGGACTTGTGTACTAGCGAGCGAAGAATACTATTTCGTGCTCAATACGTAAGTTTATAAGAGAAGTATTAACAATGCATTTTTTATTATTGGTTAAAATTGATTGAAAACTATAAAATCATGATAGACTCATTAAACAGTAAATAAGAAAAGCTGCAAATTTTTAATAATAAATAGTGTGTTGCTAGTGTTTCTCAAGCTTATAGAGCGTATTTTTTATTTCTACATTCCATAATCCATAGCATTGCTGGTTGTTTAAACTGAAGTTAGTATAGAACTTGGTTGTAGCTTCTTTGTTGAATTGTTTCTTCTTTCTCAAACCACTCATAGCTTGTTTGATGTACAAACGTCTCTTCACTTTCGAAATAAACATGAAAAGTATTTCCTCAGCACAAGTAATTCCAATCCCATCAATTCTGTTGTTTGTTGTTATCATTGTTAGAGAAGTATCCAAAAACAATCTGAGGGGTCAAAAGTGAACAAACTATATTGTAAAACTACAGAATTTGTTCATAAAAAAAATAAAAATGTACTATATATATTCTTTTAAAAAAAATGAGGAAGGAGAGACCAGGGTCCATGCTTGCTTAGTACTGATAGCCTAAAAGTGAGTTTATTGTGAGTATGATTGGTGCATGCCCTTGAATATTGTCAAGCATGTAAGTTTATACATTGAAGAATTGAAATAAAATGATAAAATAAAACCAAAAAGTAAATAATAAACCTCGAAATTAGGTTTATGCTTTCTTATTTAATTTCACAACACAACAAAGATAGCATAAGACTCTATCACAAAATAATATATGTTGAGAAGTGCTAGGAAAGTACTCTCTAATTCAGACGTCTTCCTATTGGTTAGAATTTATTAAAAACTACAAAATCACGAGGGAGGTTTATTAAATAAGGAGTGAAACCCATACAATTTTGTGATTTTCAACAAAATTTAGTTAATAGTAGAGTGCGTGTTAAAAAAAATGCTTCAAGAGTGTGTTGTTATTACTTCTCAATATATGTTTATCACTAATTCTGGATGCTTTTCAATAATAATTGCAGATACTGCGGAGAAAACTAAGGGACATGAGGGCTGGTGAATTAAGGGCCCTAAAAATGTTCAACGGTTTCAGGAATCTTTTCCAATGAGGCCATTCACTGGTGCATTATTTTCTGCCAATTGTTTGTCCTTGGTTATTTCAAAAAAACTATCTCACCCATGAGCATGATGAACTTCGTACATGGTAGAGTTCATTTATATCACCTTGTTGAGGAAACAGGTCCAGTCTTTGATATTTATTGATCAATATTGCAAAGGCAAGAGAAGAAATAGAAATGGGAAGGAATGGTTGTAATATAGGCTTGCTATGTATTTATTGATCCAAATAAAATTTTCTTTTCCTTTGTTTAAATTTTCAAGGTGAAAATCTGATTTGGATCTTCTTTTGTAAGTTTTGCAACTGTTGTATAAGAAATTTAATTACTACTAAAGGAGTCTAAATTGTTACTCAAATTTAATTAACAGGTGCTTACACTTAAGAAAAGGGAACCAATAGACATTGAAGGTAAGAGTCTTTGTTTGTTTGTTTAAATATGTTTTAGGTATATGTAAATATATCTGATTTTATTCTTTGGAAAAGAAAAAATTTATTTTTAGATTGTGACATTTTCTTAGTGTTTGTTTTTAAGTCCTCTAGTTAGTTTAGTGATAACATAGCTAACAAAATAAATAATATTAATTGAAATAATTAAGATAACAAAAAATATTTTCAATTAAGATAATTAAATTATTTTTAGGTGTTCAATTTAATTAATTAATGTATTTATTATTTTATATAAATAAAATAACTAAATATAATTTATTTTTTAATATATTATGAATAGTAATTTTATTTTTTTAATATTAGTTTTATTTTTCAATTCAGTAATCTACTTTTAAATTGTATTTTTAAAATGTAAATTTAATTTTAATATATTACATTTAATGTTTTTTTTATATTTTAATTTATTAATTTTAACTTGTTTTAATATAATTTATATTTAAGGTACCTTTCAAGCAGTAATTTTCTCTCTAAAGAAAAAAATAAATTGTATTATAATTAATCAAAATTAATAAATGAAATGTAAAAATAACATAAAAATAATATATTAAAATTAAAATATAAATTTCTAAATAAATTATATATTTTTAAAATACAATATTAAAATAAATTAAAGAGTTGAAAATTAAGAATAATGTTAAAAGCAATAAAATTATTGTTCATGACATATTAAAAATAAATTATAAAATTAAATTATATATAATTATCTTATTTATATAAAATAAAAAAAATACATTAATTCTACTAAAAAATAATTAATTAATTGAATTACGCTTTTAAAAATAGTCTAATTATCTCAAGTTAAAATATTTTTTGTTATCTTAATTATCTTAATTAATATTATTAATTTTGATAGTCATATTAGTATTAAATTAACTACAATTAATTATAAGGACTAAAAAATGTTACTAATAAAATGTCCCGATTTAAAAATTACAAAAAAAATTACACAGGAAGTAAACACATTTAAGCATTGTTTTATGACGGTAATTACTATTTTGCACATGCATTTTTACTTATACACCTCTTTTGTGTTTTTGTAATTTTTTAAAATATATTTTTCTAAAAATTAATTTCAAGATTATTTTAGTAATGGATAGATCTGAAATTTAGTTTTTGGGATGTATTTAATACATTTCAAAAATTAAATTCCAAAAATGTTAAAATTTTAACACTTTTAAAAGCAAAAATTCATATACTCAAAAACTCTAATGTTATACGTTGAAATGATTATTTTATAGTTTATATAAATAGAAGAGATATTAAGTTACTCTAAAAATAATTAAAAATAAGTTATTTTTCATCTTTATTTATTTTAATTTAGTATTTATGGTTCAGGATTTAGGGTGTATAGTAATAGTAGCAATGGTGAAACATGCTTATAATTGCCTTTATTATTATTGTTGTTATTTTCTTTCCTATCACCATTATCATTGTTATTTTTTAGTCTCCATCATCATCATTATTACCACTGACAACGACAACGATTATAATATGTAAGAATTGAATTTAATACAAAGGGTTTTACAACACCCATGCACCATGTTCAACCATATAATTTAGACTTTATTGGTTACCACATAAATTCAAAGTATATTATTAGTTAAAATATTAAAATTAAATAATTATCATAAAATATTTGAATAATAATTATAATTTTAAAATTTTTATATAATTTTTATAATTGTAAAAAAAAGTAAGTGCAAAAATAAATAATATTTTTGCAATAAAAACAAGGACACCCACAAAAAGAAAAACTTAAACGGGATTAAAGAAACGACAAAAACAATGGCAAAGGAAAACACCACTATATAGAGACCATTACGCACAACATTAGAATGAAAAAAATAGAATGAAGGGGAAAAAGATCAAACTTGAGTGAAAGACCGACAAAGCTAGTGAGGAAAATGTAAATATACCTTTGTTACACCTTGATCAAACCTTCATCACACTTGGAAGATACTAAGGTATATAATGGAAAACGGAAAGGTGGGAAGGAGAAGAAGGAACATTAGGACATTTTATTGAAGAGAGAAATTAAGTTTTTCTGAATATTACGACTTTTAACATTTAAATTTTATCATCAAATTAGTTTTTGATGATTGGGATTACACATGGCTGTCATGACACTTAACTAGCATCTCACTAATTCTGTTAAAGTAATTATCTGACACTAACCTAAAGACTAATATGATTAACATTTTTCAATTTAAAAGATGTTTTTGTCAATTTTTTTCATTTTAGGGACTAACTTATCAGTGGTCTACAATTTAAGGGACTAAAATAGTGGATTATTCCTAAAATGTTAGTTAAATTTTGACATCTATGTTATTTGTACTTTATGGCTCAAGATAGTATATATTAATTTGGCTTTCCAATAAAAAGAAGATGATATAACTAAGGGTCAACTCCCAGACTTCATTTTCCACTAGGAGGTAGAATTGTGACTCAACTTCTTACCAAAGTTGTGGCATTGTGGGATTTTGTCCCAACTTTCTTATGAGAAAAATATCATCTAGTTGATACAAGTGATTACTACTTGTATCTTTTAACCAATATGTCAAAAGTTTGAATTTTAGCATTGAGTATGGAAAAATCATGTCAAGAGAGAAATACCTACCATTGGTACGATTTTCAATAAATATTAGTTATTGTTTTCGACAATAGATACTTCACACATATCTTGTGGAAAAAAATATCATTTAATTCATTGTGATCATCTTAAAGATAGAGAGATTTGGATAATTTTCACAAAGGTGGAATATATCCAACATTATAAAACATGGTTAAGCACTCCAGACTTAGGCATAATTATAAATCAATGAAACTAAAGATGAAGCTAGCAAGTTAGAGATGTAGCTAGCAAGTTAGAGATGTAAATATTTAAGTGATAATAATAATCTGTTTGGCAAGTTATTCCAACAAATTATAAATTAGTTTGACTAATTTAAGTTGTTTTGATCAAAATGTTTAATGCAGAAACTTATTTTAGCAATATCTAAGTTATTTTCTAAAGTTACTATTTAAATAAATTTTTCCATAAACATTTACAAGAGAAAAAGATAATAATAAGAACAAATGAAATAAATTTCCTCAAAAGTTAAAATTAATTTATATATAAGCTACTTTAAATTATGGAAAATTTTATTTTCTTTTTCTTTTTATTTTTTTCTTCTATAAGTATTTATGGAGAAATTTATCCAAACAAACCTTTTAACTAGGTTTTATTTTATAAATTACTATTTTTAAAATTTTTATCTTTACCAATTTATTCAAAATCCATTTTTACTCATTTTTAAATTTTAAAAATTGTTTTTTCCTACCTTGTCTTAATTACTAATAATTTATAATGTAAAATTAAAGTTTTTCACTATAAATTACAATTTCACCAAAATAAATTTTAAAATAGTTGTCCTACTTTTTAAGACGTTAAGTTATTAAAATAAATTTAAATATTAAAAGTGATATATATATATATATATATATGGAGCATATACAGAGAAAGGACCATTTTTATATGAGAGTGAGAGAAATAAATATAAACCATAAAACCATACATTGATAATTAAGATTTAAAGAATTAAGTAACTTAAGATCTTTAAAAAGTCACATGACTCTTTAAGTGGTCACATGATATTAAATCTTGACCACCTATTTATATTTTTATGGTCCAAATTTATTCTTATTCATTTCGCTCTGATTAAATATTGATTTAAAAACAAAACTACTTTATAAAATATATTATATTGATCTTTTTAATATATTAAACATTATACTTTAAATGATTTTTTATTATTTTTTTACTCTTTAAAAATTGTCAAGGTATTAGTTAATAGATTGTTTAAGAATATTATAATATTTTAGTAGAATCTATAAAAAAAATTAAAGTAGAGAGAATGAATTTTTTTGTTATATTAAAGTTAAATAAAAAATATTAAAAATTACACCAACATATTTATAATTTTAAATTTTATAGACTATTTTTTCAATAAAATTTTATATAAATCTATCTAATGAAATTATTTTTTTAAAAAATATTTTTGTAAGAATCACTTACTTACCTCAAAAACCTAACATATAAACTTTAATTTTCGATGTCTAAATGTTCTTAATAATATTTATGACTAGCAAAACAAAATTTTGTAGTTACTAAGAATCATGATTCTTAGAATTATAATTCCTAGAATTATAATTCTCATGATTCCTAGGATTTATAATTCTCAAAAAAATCATTATTCGCATGTAAAAAAAAAACTTATCTTATACAAAACACCCATTAAGACAATATAAGATAGAGAAGTGAATAAGATAGTGTTTACTATAGTTTCGGTTAAATAGCAATGGAGCTTGTTAATAACAAAATGTAATTACTAATAGATTTAGTTATTTTATGAATTATTATTATAAGATCCAAAATTTTTATAAATTTGAGTAAGAAGCAGGAGATAAAAAAATTCAGCCTAGTCGGAGTAAGTCAATGAAAAATTACCAAAATACACGTACACCTAGATGATAGATGTTACCCATGATTTGTGGACAAATCTTAGCCAAATCAAAGCATATTAGTGGAAAATTAACAAAATACCCCCAATGTCTAAATACTAGAATATGAATGTGATTTATTATTTTCCTTTTACTTTGTAGAAAAATTTCAACTTTGTTGAAGCATGTGTGCAAGCAATTACTAAAATAACCATATGCCTATGTGATAAAAGTTGTCTTATTTATGATTTTTCTTAATTTGTGAAAAAATTTTAATCAAATCAAATCAAGTCAACAAAAAATTATCAAAATACCCATACACCTAAATGATAAAAGTTGCTTGTAAACTATGATTATTATTATTAATTTTCTATTTTCTAGAAGATTTGTGATGTGTGTATGATTTGGAATAGTAATTCAAGACATAAGAGTTTCATTATCGAGAGAATTAAGATTCATTTCAACTATGGGTAAACCAGAGTTAAGTATATATTTAGATATCAACCCAACTTTAGGAATATGAGAGAGATTACAAACCCAAAAGTAACCTTGCATTAAGATCCTTTAAGATATTGATAGAATTGTACCTCGAGAGAATTTCCATGAGTACTCCTTTGATTGAAGATAATGATAACACTTTGAGAGACTTGTGAAACCCTAGTACTAGTGAATAAAATCGAGATGGAAATCATATTTAAGGCATAAGCTTATCATGAAGAAGATTACATAATGACATGAGTAGACAAAATCATAAGAGACTATAAAGACATTTTTATTCGTTAAGAGGATGCCTTGATTTTCCTTATCGACGATTACTTATCACCTTCTCCTGAAGTTTGGTTGTATTTCTTTCTACACCAATCTTTGCAAAGTGCCAAATATGTTTGATAGATTTAAAAACATGTTGAAAAAAATGTGTTCATCCTTTCCATGAATGCCTTTAGTATTTTTGTTAGGAAGAGTCCTCTAGAAATTTTCTTAGAGCCATATAGTGTAAGTCAAAGTGAGATTTTTTTGTAATATCTTGTCAGGAAGGATCGTGGTTGAGGAAGGAAGTTGACCCAATCGTGTGACAAGAAAGTTATTCATGCATGTAGAACACTCTGAGCATTTCATCAGATAATGATCCAAGTTTATATCACATTTCTGACAAAGTTACACCAAGTGATGAGAATAGGTTGAAACTCAACTCAACTTGTCATCCATAATAAGATGACTAACTAGAAAAGACGATTCAATCTTTGGGAAGTTGTCGAGAGTTGGTATGATGGACCACTTGAGAGGGAAGGATGAGGTTCTACCCTCTATAGAATTTACCTACAACAATGGTTTTCAAACAAGCGATTGTTAGAACGCCATTTAGAGTCTTTTAAAAGGGAATGAGAGGTGAACCACTCAAAGGACAGGCAATTCAACCTCATTAGGCAAGGGTGTGGAGCAACTTCAGTTCAAGAAGTCATGTGTGGACGATGCTTACATTTACTTACAACAAACAAATATTTTAGGACAAAAATTTTCTTATTGAGGAATATTGTGACATAGTATTTTATCTTGCATGATTAATTCATTGATTGAGATGTTTACAATATATAATTAAATTTAATTTTGGCATAAAGGTTTGATGAACGTTCGTACGTTTTTTGAGAAAATCAAGAGAGAAAGCATAATAGTTGGATATCGCTTCCTGAGACAATAAGATTTCTCTAAAAAGTGGATGATTGAGTTAAGGAGATTTATAAGTTATTGAAATATTGTTGGGGACGACCCCTATACCTACAATGCATATTGTGGTACCACTACAGTAAGATAATCTCACTCCCCTTCTTACTTGGAAAAATATAAACATAGAAAACACGTTCGTCAAGTTGTTCTTCCTATTCTTTTAGGATTCCTTCCATATGTTCTCCTTCTACCCTTGTCAACTGCATAAATGACTTTTGTGAGAATCTGACTTAACAAGAAGCGACTTTGACACTTAATAAAGTGCATCAAGTTTTTATCCTAACAAGCCTAAACACGTTTATGAATAAAACAAGCCCAAGTAATTATTTTTCTTGATTTATTTAATTACAAAAACCCTCCTCAAAACCTAACATATGTTTTTTTTTTCCAAAATATTATTTATTTAATTATAAAATAATTAAACTAATTATTAATAATAATTATAAAATACAATATTACAACCAATAATATATAAAATAAAAACTAGACTGTTACATAATGGATGATAGCCCTAACACTAAAACCTATATATATCCACACTTTTTTGAAATTTAAATTATATTGTAACCCTTGGAGCCTGAAATTCGTCTTCCTCTCCATTGTTAATAAAGATAAATCTTCTTCATTAAAGTTTTCCTTACCAAGATCATTAACTAAAGTAAGGAAAGTTGACCTCTTGATGTTTTCGTGTATATTATGTTGAATGATGTTTATAAATGATATTAAATGCCTAAGAATATCTAGGAACGAGCTTATATGAAATTTGTGTCTCTACCTTTGAGTTTTGTGACATTTATATTATTGATAATTTTATGGTTGCATTGACTTTTTGAAAAGAAAACATAATAAAAAATTATCACCTAATTTTATAAAAAAGTAATTGAGAGTTTTATCAAAATTCTAAAACCGAACTTCTCTTTATCATAATGATAGTTCTTGGTATAATGTAGCGATAGTAGGTGGTTACATGTTCAAACCTTAATTCTAATCATTTGACCATTTTTTAAAATACTTAATTTAGGAGTTCAAAATGCAAAGTTTTTACTATAAAAGATAAAATTAACAAAATTATATAAGTTTAAGGGGTTAAAATGCGCAAAAGAGTTAAGGTAAAATTTGCAAAATTTTAAAATTATGAGGCAAAAAATACAATTAATTTTTTTTAATTTTAGAAACTAATTTAACCAACTACTATAATTTTAATGATTAAATTGATTAATAATTACAATTTCAAGAACTATTCTACCACTTTATTTATTTTAGGAACCAACTTGCATGTCTACCATAATTTTAGTGACTAAATTGAAAGACAATATACAATTTCATAAACTATTTTTATTTTATTTTATTAATTTTAAGAATCAATTTGACCAACTATTACAATTTTAAGGACTAAATTGATAATTCACTATAAATAAATTTTATTTATTATATAAATTATACTATAATTAAAAGTTATAATAAATAAATATTTTAATATATAAATTATATTTTAAATTTAAAATAAATAATTTATATTATCATGTAATGTCATTTTTAATTATTAAAATTTAATTTTAAATTAAAATATTAAAAATATAGATTAAAAATATAAAGAATTAAAAATAAAAGTAGTTAAAAACGAAAAATAAAAACTAAAAACGTATATATTTTTAAAAAATTTATTATATATTATATAAAAATAAATATGTTAAAAGAATTTCAACAATGGATAAATGGTGTCTGGTGAAATTGTTTTTTTTTTTTTTTTTCAAGAAACAGTGGCCAGCAAGGATTCCATCGGTACTTATATTTCCCTCCATGGTTGAGCTTAGAATGGAACCTTTCCCGCCACACAAAAACTCATAAAAATCCCTAAAGTAATGTGTTTCCCTTTCCCCTTTCCCCTTTCCCACAAATGCAAAACACAAAGATGCATACATGGCAAATTCTCTCTCACTCCCCAAACAATTTCCACTGGCAACTCACCCAACAACCTTCCAATGCTTCACCTTCCCCTCCTTCCATTCCCCTCCCTTCCATGGCCGATCTTCTTCTCCAAGCTTCCATTTTTCCACTTCCAGGTATTGGTATTGCTTCAATAGTCCAAACCAGTTTAATATCAATCATTTACAAATTTCGTTTTTTTATTTCTTACCCTGAATACTAAGTTGCAGGGGAAGAGCGTGTCGAGGATGATAGTTTCACCTTCTCCAATTCCCTTTTCACCACTGGCTCCGGGAAGAAAGTTACTGTATCTTCTAGAAGTTTCGTTAGGGCAAAGACATTACTGGACACTATTGATAGTAATATCCAAAGTCCTCACCCTACACAAAATTCGCCCCCAATTGGCGAAACTTGTAGAAAGCAACCTCAATTGAAGCTACCTAGGGTTATCAACAGTCCTTCGGTTGCATTGAAGAATGATTTTGAAGAGAAAGATGCATGTAAGCAAGCTCCAATTAAATTCCACACTGCAGGTGGAAGGTCTATATCCGTTTCTAATGATGCGCTGCTTCGGGCTAGGAGCCTTCTTGGTGATCTGGATGTGGGAGATTTATTTGAAGGAGGGGATGCTGGCTTTTCAATTCCATTTAAGAGACAAACCAGCGGAAGAGGTGATTGTAATACTCCTTTGGTTCGAGGGGTGGCTGCAGGCAGGAATTGCAAGACTAAGAGTTTCACTTTCCCCTTGCAGTCTTCTTCTAGACAACGAGACTTGTCAGCCAAGTTTCCTTGTGAAGGTGATGGAACTAACTTGATCACAAAATTTGATGCTGTTGAGGAAGAGAGTGGTTGTAGCTGGAAAAGTACCAATGCTTGTGGACAGAAGCGGAACCAAGCACCGCGCTCGGCAGTATATGATTCTTCATTGAATGGTTTTTCTTTACACAGGCCATTGGTTGATGTTTCCAATACCATTAACACAGATCAAACAAACAGCAGACAGCCTGCTAGTGGAAAACGGAGACTAGGATTATGTGTAACTGTTTCTCCCTTTAAAAAGCCTCGTAGTTCCAAAATTTCTGTCCCTTCAGATCAGGATGTTGGGAAATCTCCATATGGTGAGCATAGGTTAAGAATCTTTAGTACATTCCTTCCATTTTTATTAGTTTCAATGCCTATTTGAGGTATTTGATCTTCAGATTTGGCTCAATTGTCCTCTGGTGTTTCTGGATGCAAAAGAGAGGTTTCTACCCGATATCCAATTCATTATCCGAGGATGTACATCAAGGAATTTTTTGCCATGCCTCACTTAGAGAAGAAAGTGGTGAGTGTAATCTGTATATTTCTGCTAGGACCTGATAATCTTGGCACTGGCAACACTCTGTGCACTGAAACGAATTTTGTTTCAGCATTTTCCCCACCTGATCGGACAGGTGACATCAGTTAATGCAGAAAAGTATGTGTTTCATGAAGGGTCTAGTGATAATGGTATGGGAGCAGAAGCTTTTGTCCATCTATTGGCTCACCATGGAGCTTCCATTCATTTTGCTACTAAAGAGTAAATTGCTTCTATCCTGAACTTTTGCTTCTAGCAATCTGTGGAACCTGTTAAGGAGTAACTTTGTGATGTGGTTTTTGATTTGTACAAGGTTAGGTCAGTTAACTAGTTATATTGAAATGTGTCAGAAAGTCATTGCAACTTGGTATATTCAACTGTTATCTGGATGACTTGGAAATACATTATTGAATTTAAGCTCTTTTGTGGTTAAATTTTATAATTCACGGCAGTTTGGTACTTACCGTGGTGCTCTTTGGTGTTTTTCATATGTATTACTCTTTGCACTCAAATAGTGCTTTTATCTTAGTTTTTCACTTCCATTGCACATCTGTCTAGGTGGGTTGTGAATCATTACAAGTGGATTGTCTGGAAATTGGCATGCTATGAGAGATACTATCCAGCTAGTTCTGCTGGAAAATTTTTGACTATACCAAATGTTCTCGAGGAACTGAAGTACAGGTATGTGACTGCTATAAGACAACATACTTTGGGTCTATAAAAATGATAAAACTTATGGTGTGTAGATATGAAAGAGAAGTGAATCATGGCCACCGGTCTACTATCAAGAGAATTCTTGAAGGGGATGCATTGCCTTCTTCAATGATGATACTATGCATTTCAAGCATTCACTCTAGTCATGTACCGGAAAGTGGGACTTGTTTTGAGACACACACTGGGGTTCAGAAAGCAGAACCAGTAAAACTTGAGCTAACTGATGGATGGTAAGTTTTTCAATTTACATGCTGTCTGATTGCAAGATATACGAGGGTCCCTGCCTGACATACAGAATGTTTTTCCCTTTCAGGTATTCAGTGAATGCTATTTTAGATGTTCAATTGTCAAAGCAACAAGCAGCTGGAAGATTGTTTGTGGGACAGAAGCTTCGAGTAATGTGCTGGCTGTATTTGTTGTTTATCTTACTTTCCTTGATTATAACACTTTGATAATGTTGAATTCTATTTACCTATGCCTCATGCAGATCTGGGGAGCAGGATTATGTGGCTGGAATGGGCCAGTTTCAGTCCTTGAGGTTTTCAACAGCTTAGGATTATGATTAATATATATATATATATCCTGTCAGATGGTTTCCTCAGTTTCTGTTCTAATTTCAGGTGTCATCAACAGTTAGTTTATTGCTGCACATAAATGGAACATATAGGGCTCACTGGGCAGAACGGTTAGGATTTTGTAAGCATCTTTTATTATGTGGATGTCAATGTTGTTAATTCTACAGAAAAGTAGCATCTTGTTTCTTGAGCTTATTTTTTGAGCTAATTGACAGGTAAGGTCGCGGGTCCTCCTTTGGCTTTCAGATGCATAAAAGGAAATGGTGGTCTAATACCACAAACTTTGGCTGGAATTACTCGTGTATATCCCATTCTTTACAAGGAAAGGTAAAGTATGTCCTACAATTTCACTTGAAATATGTACAATAAATTACTTTTAAGAAATATACTCTAATTATGCAATGAAGAATGTTGATAATTGTTTTACTCATTAGGTTAAGCAGTGGACGGTCTGTTGTCATGTCAGAGGGGATGGAGAATAAAATGATGGAGCTGCACAATCAGAGGTGACTTCTTAGACTATCCATCTACCTCTCTTGTTAACTGTCTTAATATTTCTAAGAAATAAATGTTGCCACAGTAAATTTCAATTTGTTTAGTTTCATAATGGAGTGCATAAGAATAAAATAAAACAGGAATCTGTATTATATATTCTGTGACTGGTGTGCAAATAGGAAAGCCAGAAAATATCATCAGGTGTTTACCATAACCATGCTGGTGCGATTGTTACTTTTACAGCCATAATGTGAATTTTGTTTTTGTGCTGTGACTGATCACCTATTCGGGCACAGACGCTCTGCTGTTGTAGATGGCATCATTTCAGAGTATCAAAGGGAAAGGTCACATATTTATTATGACAGTGATAGTGAAGGTGCTAAGATTTATAACATGCTGGAGACAGCTGAAGAACCTGAATTCCTAATGGCAGATATGAGTCCAGAGCAGCTTAGTTCTTTTTCTGCGTATAAGGCCAAATTAAATGTAAGGTTATGTTTCCTATCTTACTAGAAGTCTATATGCAGAAAGATACTTATGATTCCACATCCATCTTCAGGCAATCAGACAGTCAGAAATGGAAAAATCAATAGAAAAAGCTTTGAAAGATGCTGGCTTGGGACATAGAGAAGTCACACCGTTAATGAGGTTAAGGGTAGTTGGGTTAACTTATAAAACTCGACAAGACAAGCCTAAAGAAGGCATCGTAACAATCTGGAACCCGACCGAGAAGCAGGTGAGCCAATTGCAAGGATTAGCCTTACAAATTACAATTATTCAATAATTCTGTGGTTGTAGCTTTGTATGTAAATGTTTTTATATGTCTAGCTAATTATGACACTCTTCCTTTCCTTTATTGCATTACCTTATTGTAAATGTTTATTGCGGAGATCACGAGATTTCTCACAAATTCTTTGTGTAACTAATATACAGCGTCAGGAGTTGGTGGAGGGAGGAGCATATGCCATTGCAGGACTCATACCATCAAGTTCGGATTTTGATATCCTTCACTTGCAGACTAGAGGATCTTCTACCAAGTGGTTACCTTTATCTTTTAATGCAAGGGAACAGTTTAAGTAGGTATCTAAGAGTCAGAATAAGATGAAAAAAAAAATGAATTTCTACTTGGCTATATATATTCTATCACATTCTGAATCCAGCTTCTTTTTTTTTTGTCATTTGTAGGCCATTTTTCAGCAGTAGAAAATCGATCCCATTGTCAAGTTTGGGGGACATCCTACTTTCCAAGTATTTTGGCGCTCTAGTCTGTTTATACGTATCTCTGTTATCAGATAAAAAAAGGATAACAAGAAAATATTTGACACTGCCTTGTTATTATTTTTACACAGCGAATTTGACATTGCTGCATATGTTGTGCATGTGGGAGAGGTTTATACGTCAAGTCAGCAAAAGAAGCAATGGGTTTTCGTGACTGATGGATCCATCATGAATGGTTTACAGTCAGAAAAGTTAGCCAACTCCTTGCTTGCTATTTGTTTTTGCTCTCCATTGATTGATTATGACTCATTTCCACCAATCAACTATAATCTTGCAGGATCTACGGTAATTACTATGCATTGTCTTATTATTGCCATTTTGATTTTAAAGGAAGGATGGCATCAGTCTCTCTGATATCACTCTTTTTCTAACACTCCCTTATTGAAAATTAAAAATTTTGGTGGACTCCATTTCTCGGAGAGTAGTGTTAGTACTCCTCTTGATTTTAGTCATTATGCATTGTGAATTATGATTTATTTCCACCAATTAACTTTAAACATGTTACTAACATCACGAATGGTCTCACTCTCTCTAATAACACTCTCTCTAAAACTCTTTGTTATTGGTCAAATTTATTAGAAATTACAAATTTTGGTAGGTTCTACTTCTAAGAGAGTGGTGATAGCACTACTTGATTTTAGTCGTTACGCATTGTGGATTATGATTTATTTCCACTAATTAACTTTATTTAAACTTGTTACTAACATAATGAATGGTCTCACTCTCTCTAATAACACACTTTTTCTAATTATGCATTGTGGATTATGATTTATTTTCCACCAATTAACTTTATTTAAACTTGTTACTAGCATCATTTAGCTTTTATCAGCAGTATTTACTGCTTGATCCTTGATACCTTCATCACAACAGAAATATGCGAGCGATCTCATTATTTTGGGCATATTGTTGCAGACTAGCATATAGGTGTAGGTGTTTCGGATTAGGTTTCAATACAACAAACATGTCTAAAGTTGCATTACTTCATAAGTTGGATGAAACTTGTATCTTCATTATATGCAGGTTGGTTTCTGTAATCTTATAAAAAAGGAAAAGGACCACACAAACCATATATGGGTTGCTGATGCTACTGAAAACTCTGCTTATTATTTGAATTTTGATTCCCCACACTGTTCTCACCTCAGAAATGCTGCCAGCTCCATCAAAGTATGGGCAAACAATAATAGTTTGGTATGAGTCATGAAACTACCACATCCAAACATGTGCTGCACGGTGCAATTTTCTACAATGACACTTTCTTTTGCCTTTTCTGCAGATAGCAGCGAAACTCAAGGAAAAGGTGTTGTCTGTGATTGGTGATGATTGTAAAGCATAGGAAAAAAAAAAAACAAGAGGAACTACACGTGTACCTATTTTGCTCTATTGTCTATTTGTCTATGACATTGACATCAGTTAAAGGTTAACTGGTCTTTAACCATCATCTGAGCTCACACAATTTCAGATTTTCCTTTCTTTTTTTTACTAGTTCTGATTTTCCTTTCTTTTGAAAATTTAAATAATCCTAGAATAAGTGAAACAATTTATGAATTTCACAACCCAGAATTACAAATATATTCTTTTTATTATGTCTTGTATGTGTCTGACTTCAAAATAATAAGGACAATTATTGTTGAAATAATATTTATCTAAACAAAATTATGTGGCATTACTACATAAGTTAAAAGATGTTTTGGGAAGCTATTCCAATAACTTAATTTCTAAACTTAGTGGAAATGGGCATCATTCAAACAAAACATGATTATTCTTTTCATATAACCTTACTATTATGAATGAGCTTTCAAAGCTAAAGAGTAGTGCATGCCCAGCTGAGGAATAATGTAGTCAGATAAGGAAGAGTCAAACAATTAAAAGAGAGAGGATTGGCAATAATTGTTGAATATATTATTAAAATAAATAGAGGATTAAGATTGAATATTTTTTTTTTTTGTAAATCATGACCACCTATTTATTTTACTAATCTAACATTTATTTTTAGCCTCACATGGATGAGAGGCTATTTTAACCCTCACCGTATTATTGCTAGGCAAAATTGTTGGATGAGTTTGAGGGATCAGTAGCCCGATTTGCAAATCAACATGAATTTGAGCATGGAAATAACCATGCATATATATTAGAATTATAATGGCTGTGTTCCTACTAAGATAACGTTACCAAGTTTGTTTGAGAAATCATGGGTCATACACAAAGTCATTATTCAAGTTTATACATACTTGAACTTGATGGGTGTTTGGTAGATTTTTTTTCTTCATATTAGAGAATTTTCTAAAAATTATGAATATCGAGAATTATGATTCTTATAAATAATTAAAATTCGTTTGATTAGTAATAAATATTCTTTAAAATATTTATATATGTTTTTTGGAAATTAAATTTTTTCATGTTTGATTTAATAGATTAGTTTTTGGTGTATAAATGATTTTCTCAAGGATTTAATTTTAGAGAAATAATTTCATTAGATAAACTTATGTAAAATTCTATTATTGAAAGTTTTTTAATAATTTTTTAGTGAATCATTAATTTAGTCTCTGAAATTATAGTTGTTCATCAAATTGGTGTCTAAAATTAATAAAATAACAAAATAGTTCTTCAAATTATATATTACTATTTAATTTAGTTCTTAAAATTATAATGAATGGTCAAATTGATTCCTGAAATAAATAAAATGTCAAAATGATTTTGTACTGTCTGGCCAATTCGACCGGGTGAACCGTCCAGGTACCCGTTCGGTGTGACGGACGTTCCTCCCAGCCCAAAACGTGGATCTGCCTTATTCCGAAGAGAGAGTTAGATGGCAGGTCGTACATCACCTTTTCCCATGTAGTCAGAACAGAGATGGCGCCTCCCTGACATGTTGGAAAAGACCCAACAACGAAGCTTCCTTTGTTGACAATTGCAGGTTCTCTGTCTGCTACCCTAGGAATTCGCACCGCAAAACGACATAGAGCGACTTTTGAGCCTAACAAAGGGGAAAAAAGGAGGGAGGAGAGGACATTGGTTCTCAGTGCAGAACATTGGCGCCCACCGTGGGCCAGGTAAAACTAGTCCTAACCACCAAGGGAAAGAGTGTGTGAGAGTAGTGAAGGCCCAACCTTAAACAATGCTTGTAACAAGACACCAGGCAAGTTCTACGAATGAAGGAGACGAAGACACTCTTCAAAGGTTGCTTCACGTTGTGGCTTCACTCCAGGCACGCAACGACGAGCAATCTTGACTCAGTGTTGAGGCCAAACAAAGACATCAGCAGGCGGAGGAGCGCCATTCGGAAGCTATGAGAATGACATAGTGGAGGGAGGAGGAGCTTCGGCAGCAACTTGAAGTTCTAAAGGCTGTCGGTAGGGTGGAACCGATTGTAGTGGCAGAGGCACCAACCCAACCCTTTTGGGGTCAACCATTTAGTAGAGGAATAGATGAAACTCTCATTCCTCCAAACTTCAGGGAAATAGTGGTGGATCCCTTTGATGGGACACAAGACCCTCATGCATATTTGCAAGCCTTCTAAACGCAAATGTACATAAGTGGAGGAAACGACAGGTTGAGTTGTAAACTTTTTCCAGGTACCTTGCAGGGTGTAGCCATGCAGTGGATGGTGACTCTACCTGCCAGGTCCATCCAAACTTTTAACGACCTGGTTAGCTCGTTTGTGTCCCAGTTTGTGGCAAACAAGGTGAAGAAACTTGAGGTAGCGGATTTATTTACCATCAAACAATCTAGAGGAGAGAGTTTGAAAAGTTATTTGGCTCGCTTCAACAATGCAACCAGATCAAAATTTTTTTGTGAAGGCTTTCTAGAAGGGGCTGAGGGTGGCCCATTTCAGTGACGCTTTAGCCTTAAGACGGCTGGTTAGCATGGAGGAAATCCGTGTCTAGGCTGGAAAGCACGTGGAGGTAGAGGCGGATCAGGCAGAACGGCGGAACGCACTGGAGGTCGAAAAGATACCGACCGATCGTCCCAGCAGGATGTGGGCCATAAGTCCAACACCCAGATGCGAGTGAAAGATTTAAAACAACATTTCACCCCGTTGATTGAAAAGCGAGCATAGATCTTGAAAGAAATATGCCACACAAGTTTGTTGAAGTTTCCCTAAGTCCCTAGAGGAAGAATCATGGGGAACAGCAGGGAGGACTGGTGCGAGTTCCATCGCACTGTTGGACATTCAACAGAGGGATGTTGGATGTTGGACGTTGAAGACCCAGATAGAAAAGTTGGTCCGAGAGGGCCACCTGAGCCAATATGTCCAACACTGGATGGATAGTGAGCAAGGAGGACAAGGGAATAGAAGGCGTGATGAGGAACGCTCAGAAGTATGAAGAAAACGAAGCTGATCAAGATGAGGAGCTCCGACCCATCACAAGGGCACTATCGCCACAATATCAGGGGGCACAATGATGCCTCGTTTCCAGAGCAGACCCCAGAACAAAGAAAAGGAGGTGCAAGCGGTACTCACTAGGGCGAACTCAACACCGTTGGGGAGGCGGAAATTAAATTCGGCTATCACTTTCGATGATCGAGATCTAAGACATGGGGTTTCAGGATGTGACGAGCTGATGGTCGTATTCGTCATAGCAGCCGAATATAAGATAAAGAGGGTGTTGATGGACTAAGGTAGTTCGACAAACATTTTGTATTGGTCAACCGTCAGAAAAATGGGGTTGCGGAACATGACTGATTGCTAGGGAACACTCTACGGTTTCATAGGCGAATGGGTCCCCATCAAGGGAACCATCGAGTTAGAGACGACGGTTGGGGATAAGTCGGGAGTCAAGACCATCCCTGTCCTCTACACAGTGGTGGATGCTGAAGCATCTTACAACATCATCATGGGCCGACCGACGCTTAACAGGATGGGGGCTGTGGTGTCCACTTACCATCTCTGTATGAAGTTCCCCATCGGATAGGGGGTAGCCACTGTACGGGCGGATACGGGAATGGCTAGAAGATGCTACGAAGACACCCTGAGAGTAAGATCAACGACAACAGAATCGACCGTGAATGTCTTGGATTTGGATCTTGACCCTCGACATTTCCACAAAGAGGAAAGACCTCATCCGGCTGAGGATCTTAAAGAAGTTTATATAGGGCCTTTGAGCACCCATGTGACGAAAATTGGCACAACCTTAAGCCCTAGTGAAGAAGCTTGACTCGTGAATTCACTCAAACAAAATGTGGATGTTTTTGCGTGGACTACAAAAGACATGCCAGGCATAGATCCTGGGTTTATGTGCCATCGTCTTTCGGTGGCACCTAAGGCCAGGCCAGTAGCTCAGAAGAATAGGAGGCAAGGGTTGGAGAAGTGAAGAGCCATCAAGGAAGAAACGGGAAAATTGTTGGCAGCCGGTTTCATCCGGGAGGTGCAGTACTCAACATGGTTGACCAATGTAGTGATGGTAAGGAAGGCCAACGGTCGGTGGAGGATGTGTACAGATTACACAGACTTAAACAAGGCATGCCCGAAGGACCTATACCTTTTACCTAGCATCGATAGGCTGGTAGATGGAGTATCAGTCTTTGCACTTCTAAGTTTCATGGATGCCTATTCAGGATACAATCAAATTCAGATGCATCCTTAGGACGAGGAGAAGACAGTGTTCATAACGGAGGAATGAGCTTTTTGTTATAAAGTCATGTCGTTCGGTCTAAAAAACGCTGGGGCTACCTATCAGCGGTTGATGGACAAGGTTTTTAAAGAGGTGCTAGGGGTAAAATCAGCCAAGGCAGAAGAGCATCGTGAGGCGTTAGAGCGGGTATTCGAAATACTAAGGAATCATCAACTAAGGCTGAACCCTGAGAAGTGCTCTTTCGGGGTTCAAGTTGGGAAGTTTCTGGGATTTATGCTAACGGAGAGAGGTATTGAGGCCAACCCAAATAAATGTCATGTGGTGATTAGCATGAGGAGCCCCCAGAGTATTAGAGAGGTCCAACAACTCATGGGAAGGATCACCGCATTATCACGCTTCATCTCTCGGTCGGTGGAAACCGCCATGCCGATCTTTGGAGCGTTGAGGAAAGGAGGAAAATTTTCTTGGACACCCGAGTGTGAAGAGGCCTTTCTAAGGTTAAAGGCTATGCTTGCAGCCCCTCCTGTTTTATCTCATACGGTTACAGGTACCCCGTTACACTTATATATATCTATCTCTAATACTTCCATAAGTGCTATGCTAGTACAGGAAGAGAAGGAGAACAATTTCCAGTATACTTTGTAAGTAAAGTCCTACAAAGCCTCGAAACCAGATACCAGAAGATTGAGAAGGCCGCCCTGGCACTTGTGACTGCCTCACGAAGGTTACGTCCCTATTTTCAAAATTTTGATATTATCGTCCGAATCGACTTACCGATTCGCCAGGTCTTGAGGAAGCTAGATTTAGCAGGACGAATGGTAGCATGGAGCATACAGTTGTCCGAATTCGACATTTCATTCGAGAGTAGGGGTCACATCAAAGCGCAGGTCTTGGCAGATTTCCTTACAAAGCTGACTCTTAGGGGAGATACGACAAGGGAGGAGGGAGAATGGTATCTCTCGGTCGACGGATCATCAAATCACGCTGGAAGCGGAGCTGGAATCATCCTAGAAGGACCGACCGGTGTCGTAATAGAACAATATCTTCACTTTGAGTTCAAGGCTAGTAACAACCAAGCGGAGTATGAAGCGTTACTGGCCGGAATGAGATTGGCATGGGAGCTGGAAGCAAGGAAACTCACGGCCAAAAGTGATTTGAAGCTCATCATTGGGTAGATTAATGGAGAGTATCAGGCCAAAGACCCACAACTAGCCAAGTATCGAGAGCGAGCCTCAATGTTTGAAAGTTTTACCCTCATACACGTCCCAAGGGATCAAAATGAACGGGCAGACCTGTTGGCGAAATTAGCCAGTACTCAAAGAAGAGGACAACAAAAGTCTGTCATCCATGAAAATTTGAGCGCACCGACCGTTGACCGGTTGGAAGTCTGGAGCTTAGAAAGTAAGACCACCTGGATGACCCCTTTCCTTGAATACCTTCGAGAGGACCAAGTCCCTAAAGATCCTGGAGAGGCTCAGAGGGTGATAAAAGAAGCTTCAAAGTACACTCTTGTGGGGCAACACTTATATAGGAGGGGCTATGCTTTTCCCCTACTCAGGTGTTTAGAGGGAGATGAGGCGACCTACATAATCCAGGAGGTTCACGAGGGTGTATGCGGGATGCATATCGGGGGTAGAGCCTTAGCAAGTAAGATAGCAAGAGCTGGGTATTACTGACCGACCTTGAGACTTGATTGCATGGAGTATGTGAAAAAATGTGATAAGTGCCAGAGGTTCGCTGAGGGCCACAAAGCACCCCAAGAGCGTTTACATTCAGTCACATCACCTTGGCCATTCTATAAGTGGGGAGTAGACATCTTGGGCCCATTCCCTCCAGCACTAGGCCAAGTAAAATTTCTAATTGTCTTAGTTGATTAATTCACCAAATAGGTGGAAGCTGAACCAGTCGCCACAATTTCATCCAAGAGGATCAAGCGTTTCTTCTGGAAAAAGATCATATGTCGTTTTGACATACCGGTTGAGATCGTCTCGGATAATGGTACCCAGTTTGCTTCGAAAGGGACGGTCGAATTCTATGAAGGCATAAAGATAAAGCAACTGTTCACATGGATCGAGCATTCTTAGTCCAACAATCAAGCAGAGGCGGCCAACAAGGTCATCTTGAGAGGCCTGCAAAGGCAATTGGAGGAAGCAAAGGGCAGGTGGGTGGACGACTTACCTCAAGTACTGTGGTCATATCATACCACTCCCCACTCCACCACCAACGAGACCCCTTTTCGCCTCACATTCGGTACATAGGCAATGATCCTAGTCGAAATTGGAGAGCCATCCCCAAGGACAACACTGTTTGAGCCAGGTAAGAACGAAGAGGAGCTAAGGGCCAACTTGGACCTATTACAGGAAATATGGGAAATAACCCATGTTAGAGAATACGCCATCAAATCCAGAGCGGCCAAGAGGTATGATAGAGGGGTAATTCCCCGTAAATTCGAGTTAGGGGATCTAGTGTTAAGAAAAGTAACCTAGAAAGTGGAGACAAATAAGTTGACTCCCATGTGGGAGGGTCCATTTAGAATTTTGGAGGAAGTAGGCCGAGGAGCCTACCGCCTGGAACATCTAGACAGGAAGAAGGTACCTCGTACGTGGAATGCTGCTTCACTTTGAATGTATTTCTGCTGAAAGATAAATATAATATTCACATTGCCTGATACACATAGTCGATCGACAAATGATAAGCCTGATAACAGACAGCCGCAAAGGTCAGCTCGGGGGTGTGACAATAAGCCCGATAATGGATGGCTGCAAAGGTCAACTCGGGGGTACGACAATAAGCCCGATAATGGATGGCCATAAAGGTCAGCCCGAGGTGCGACGATAAGCCCGATAACGGATAGCCGCAAAGGTTAGCCCGGGGGTACGACAATAAGCCCGATAATGGACGGCTATAAAGGTCAGTCCAAGGGCGCGACAAGTAATAAACCCAATAACGAACGACCGTGCAGGTCAGCCTGGGGGTATGACAATAAACCCGATAATGGACGACTGTAAAGGTCAGCCCGGAGGTATAATAATAAGCTCGATAACGGACGGTCGCAAAGGTCAGCCTGGGGGTGCGACAAGTAATAAGCCCGATAACGGACGACCGCAAAAGTCAGCCCGGGGGTATGACAATAAGTCCGATAATGGACGGCCACAAAGGTCAGCCTGGGAGTGTGACGATAAGCCTAATAACGGACGGCCGTAAAGGTCAGCCCGGGGGTGCGACAAATAATAAACCCGATAGTGGACAGCTAAAGGAACCCGTATGGGGAAGAATACTTATGACGAGTAGCCACCGACGCCCACAAGAGGTATAGATCCCAAGTCCCATAATAGCACCACTTGTGCACCCAACGAAAATATCAGCCTATTAAAACGGGGCTGCCACAACTGGCTAATCCGAGAGGTGTAAGATTAGCCCTAACCAAAAACTAGAGTACGAAGTCGGTATCTTCGAATAAAAACTAAACATCCGAGTGAAGGATGCCCAGCTAGGTGTTACTAGATAAGAACCCAGATAGCCGGAGAAATTATAAGTGTAAGGAGAACGAGGTTATGAGATCGTGGGTTTTTTTTTTTAATTAAAGTAGCGCATGATTATACAACCGTAGAGTATATTATTTGCACAACAACGCGCTAAGTGGAAAAACGAATGGCGAAGTAGCAATACTGGAAAAAAATAAAATAAGCGAAACCGAAGAAACAATTGCGATGATTAAGGAAAGAGCATTAAACAAATGTCATAGGCATTACACTATTACAAATAAAGATCAATGTCCAAAGAAAAGATTAGGCATTCGGTGAGCCAGGAGGGGTGGGAATGTCGACCAACCAACCGTTCACTATCTCTTTGTATGGATCAGTCTCAGAGATGTCCAGGTCGGGGTAAAGAACTTTGATCTGCGCCATTGCTTGGTCGAAACTATACCGTCCGGCCATGACCGACCAACCATGGACAAATACCCGATAGTCGGTTGGACGACCGATGGGAGAGGACGGCTGTATTGGAGTGCCCAGAAAGTTACGTGAGGTGATAAGATGTTAGTAGTCAGATGTCAGTAGTCAGGAGTCAGGAGTCAGGATAAGAAGGTGGCACCGTCATGTGTCAGGGAAAGGTGACCTATCAAGAAGATCTCTTTTCTGACACAGATTTTGTGGGAATACGAGCCGTGCTAGTTGGAGTCAGCCTATAAATAGAGGAACCAAGGAAGGCAAAAGGCAGGTTTTGGGAGAAGCAAAAAGAATTAACTAGCAAGAGAGAGAGAGAAGAGAGAGAGAGAGAAAGGAGAGAGTTCTTGTAGACTAGAACATTGGCGCCCACCGTGGGGCAGATAAATTTCTATTCCCACCCACAAAATCTGAGTGTTAAACTTGAGAGGATAAAAGAAGAATGCCTGTAACCAGAAATCAAGCCAGCTCCACTAATGGAGGAGAAGAAGACGCACTCCAAAGGTTGCTACATACAGTAGCCTCATTGCAAGCTCGCAGCGATGAACAGTCCCGCCAGAGTGAAGAAGCCGAAAGAAGATTTAGAATGGCAGAAGAAAGGCATCAGGAGGCCCTCAAAAGAGCCCAAGAGAGAGCAGAAGAACTGCAGCGGCAATTGGAGACTATAAAGGGAGCTCAAAAGGAAGCCCCCACCCAGATGGAGACGCCCCCCCAAATCTTTTGGGGACAACCATTCAGCCAAGAGATTGATGAAACGAGGGTCCCCCTGAATTTCAGAGAGATCATGGTTGAACCCCTTGATGGATCCCAGGATCCCCATGCTCATTTGCAGGCTTTCCAAGCACAAATGTACATAAGTGGAGGAGACGACAAGCTGAGCTGCAAGCTGTTCCCAGGAACGCTGAAAGGTGTAGCCATGCAATGGATGGCAACATTGCCAGCTAGGACGATCCAAACGTTCAATGATCTTGATAGCGCCTTTACTTCCCAGTTCGCAGCCAACAAAACAAAACAACTAGAAGTGGCTGATCTGTTCGATATAAGGCAAGCAAACGGGGAAAGCCTAAAAAGTTACCTGGCCCGATTCAATAATGCAACTGTAACGAGTAAACGACCCGACCTGAAATTCTTCGTAAAAGCCTTCCAGAAGGGGTTAAGAGCGAGCCCGTTCAGTGACTCGTTAGCCCTAAAGAGGCCAAGCAGTATGGTCGAAATCAGAGCCAGGGTTGAGAAACATATAGAAGTGGAGGAGGACCAAGCCGAATGGATAGCAGAAGAACAAACACAAAACAAAAGAAACGAAGGACGAGTGGCTGTACAAAAAGCTGAGACATCGAAACGGGTGGAGACAGCACACAAAGATAAGCAATTTACCCCGTTGAACGAGAAGAGAGCTCAAATATTAAGGGAAATATGCCATACGAGGCTACTGCGATTCCCTCCCACGTCAGAGGGAAGAACGATGGGCAACAACCAAACCGAATGGTGCGACTTTCATCGCACCACCGGGGCACTCCACGAAGCATGTTGGACCCTAAAAACCCAGATAGAACGGCTCATCCAGGAGGGAAAGCTAAACCAATACGTCAACACGCGAAGACAGTGGACAAGAGAGGAGGCAAGACCAAGCAGAAGACGAAGTCGGTCGAGGCAAAATAGTCCGACTCCGCATAAAGGAGTCATCTCAACCATTGCCGGAGGGGCAAGAATGCGCCCTCTAAAACAATCAAGAAACGAGGTCCAGACCGTGTTGACAGGAGCAAACGTTACCCCATTAGGAAGACGGGCGTTGGGGCCAATTATTACCTTTACAAACAAAGATTGCAGAAAGAGAGAGACGGGGAACGATGAACCTATGGTCATATCAGTCACGGCTAGGCAATATAAAATTGAAAGAGTACTGATAGATCAGGGGAGCTCGGCCAACATCCTCTATTGGGTGACGGCCCAAAAGCTAGGCATAAGAGACTTGACCAAATGCGAAGGTGTCCTTTATGGTTTCGCTGGAGAACGCGTTCCCATAAAGGGGACGGTCGAGATAGAAACAACATTTGGGGAAAGGAGTGGAGCAAGGACGATACCCGTAACATATACAGTGGTAGACAGCGAAGCCTCTTACAATATCATAATAGGACGGCCGACCTTAAACAGGCTGGAAGCTGTAGTCTCCACTTATCATCTATGCATGAAGTTTCCAGTCGGTCGAACCGTCGCTACAATCTGAGCTGACATTACGGCGGCCAGAAAATGTTACGAAGACAGCCTGAGAATAGAACTGGCGGCCCAAGAAGCAGAAGTAAACGTCCTGGATATAGACCTCGACCCGCGATACTTTTTTGAAGAAAAGAGGCCCCACCCAGTGGGGTGCCTTAAAGAAGTGCAGATCGGGGCCCTGGCTAGCCAAAAAACTAGCATTGGCACAACACTGGGCAAGGAGGAGGAGGAGCAACTCGTCTCAACGCTACGAAGAAACGTTGATGTCTTCGCATGGACAGCAAAAGATATGCCAGGAATCGATCCCCGGTTTATGTGCCACCATCTGTCGGTCAACCCCGGGTCAAAACCGGTAGCACAAAAGAAGAGAAAGCAAGGGGAAGAAAAAAGAAGAGCCATTAAGGAGGAAGTAGAGAAACTGCTGGCGGCCGGCTTTGTAAGAGAAGTACAATACCCTACTTGGCTAGCAAATGTGGTCATGGTGAAAAAGGCGAACGGCCGGTGGAGAATGTGTACTGACTACACTGATCTCAATAAAGCCTGTCCCAAAGATCCATACCCATTACCGAGCATCGATTGACTGGTGGATGGAGTGTCCAAACAGGCCCTCTTGAGCTTCATGGACGCATATTCGGGATACAATCAAATCCGGATGCACCCGGCCGACGAAGAGAAAACCGCCTTCATAACAGAGGCAAGGGCTTTCTGTTATAAGGTCATGCCTTTCGGGTTGAAAAACGCTGGGGCTACATACCAGCGTTTGATGGATAAGGTTTTCAAGGAAATAATAGGGAAAGATATGGAAGTATATGTGGATGATATGGTAGTAAAATCGTCCAAAGCAGAAACACACTAGCACACGCTCGAACAGGTGTTCTCTATATTGAGGAAGAATCAGTTAAGACTGAACCCCGAAAAATGTTCCTTCGGAGTCAAGGCAGGAAAATTCTTAGGATTCATGTTAACCGAAAGAGGAATTAAGGCCAACCCAGACAAATGCCAGGCCATAATCAATATGAGAAGCCCTCAGAACCTTAAAGAAGTCCAACAGCTTATGGGAAAGGTGGCCGTCTTATCCCGTTTCATCCCTCGGTCGGCCGAAACAGCCCTACCAATCTTTGGAGCACTAAAAAAGGGAAAGCTTACATGGACAAATGAATGTGAAGAAGCTTTCAAACACTTGAAAGCGACGCTGTCAGCGCCCCCCATCCTGACACGGCCAACTCCAGGTATCCCTCTTCACCTCTATCTTTCAGCCTCTAAGAAGGCTATTAGTTCTGTTTTGATACAGGAAAGGGAAGGGGAACAACGGCCGGTATACTTCGTAAGTAAGGTTCTGCAAAACCCAGAGACCCGATACTCAAGAATAGATAAAGTAGCACTGGCCTTAGTAACGACTTCCCGAAGATTGAGGTCGTATTTCCAGAACTTCGGGATAGTCGTACGGACAGACTTACCTATCTGACAAGTTCTGGGAAAACCTGATATGGCTGGACGAATGGTGGCTTGGAGCATACAGTTGTCAGAATTCGACATAACCTTTGAAAGCCGAGGCCCTGTCAAAGCCCAAGCCATGGCAGATTTCCTGGTCGAAATGACACCAGAGACGGACAAAGACGACGAAGGAGAATGGTTCCTTTCAGTGGATGGCTCGTCTAACCACGCAGGAAGTGGCGCTGGAATCATACTAGAAGGACCGGCCGGAGCATTCATCGAACAATCTTTGCATTTCGAATTCAAAGCTAGCAACAATCAAGCGGAGTACGAAGCGCTATTAGCAGGAATGAAGCTAGCCAAGGAAGTCGGGGTGAGGAAACTTACAGCAAAAAGTGATTCCAAACTCGTCACAGGGCAGGTCAATGGGGACTATCAGCAAAAGATCCTCCAGCTAGCGAAATATCGCGAACAAGCGGCCTCTACAGCCTCCTCATTCGACAAATTCACCCTTCTGCACGTCCCTAGAGAACAGAACGAAAGGGCCGACCTATTGGCCAAACTAGCCAGCACCCAAAGAAGAGGGCAACAAAAAACAGTGATTCACGAAAAATTAGACATGCCCGCCATAGAACGGTTGGAGATTCTAAACATAAGGAACGAGAAGACCACATGGATGACGCCAATCCTTGACTACCTTCAGAGGGAAACCACCTCGGAAGACCCAGAAAAGGTGCTAAGAATAGCGAAAGAAGCCACCAAATACACCGTTCTGGGTCAACAACTATACAGGAAGGGCCTTTCTTTCCCCCTCCTCAGATGCTTGGAAGAGGAAGATTCGTCCTACGTCTTGAAAGAAGTGCACGAAGGAGCCTGTGACACTCATATTGGAGGAAGGGCACTGGCAAGCAAAATAGCCAGGGCAGGATACTATTGGCCCACCTTGAAGAAGGATTGCATGGACTATGTGAAGAAGTGTGATAAGTGCCAAAGATTCGCTGAAGGATATAGAGCACCCCAAGAGAACTTGCACCATGTAATATCGCCCTGGCCCTTTTTCAAATGGGGGGTGGACATCTTAGGACCTTTTCCCCCTGCTCTAGGGCAAGTAAAGTTCCTAATTGTAGCAATAGACTACTTTACCAAATGGGTGGAAGCAGAGCCGGCCGCAATGATCACGGCCGAAAGAGTTAAAAGATTTTATTGGAAAAAAATTATATGCAGGTTTGGCATACCCGCCGAGATCGTCTCTGACAATGGTACACAATTTGCGTGAAAAGGAACGGCCGAGTTTTGTGAAGGGCTGAAAATAAAGCAAGTCTTCACGTCGGTCGAACATCCCCAGTCTAACGGACAAGCTGAGGCGGCCAACAAAGTCATCTTGTGGGGGCTGTGGAAAAGGCTGGAAGAGGCAAAGGGAAGATGGGCGGAAGAACTACCTCAGGTCTTATGGTCCTGTCATACCACCCCGCATTCCACAACGAACGAAACTCCTTTCCGCCTTACTTTCGGAACGGAAGCCATGATTCTAGTCGAAATTGGAGAACCTTCTCCTAGGACGGCTTTGTTCGAACCAAGCAGAAACGAGGAGGAGCTAAGAGCCAACCTAGACTTAATCCAAGAAGCAAGAGAAATAGCCCACATCAAAGAATATGCCATAAAAGCAAGAGCAGCGAGAAGGTACAATCAGAAGGTAATCCCAAGGAAATTCAAAACAGGAGACCTAGTCTTGAAGAAAGTTACCATGACGGCCAACAAAAACAAACTGACTCCACTTTGGGAAGGACCGTTCAGGGTAATTGACGAAATAGGACAAGGGGCTTATAAGTTAGAAAGCCTGGAAAAAAAGGTGCTACCTCGAACATGGAACGCCGCTTCCTTACGCATGTACTATAGTTAGAATGAAAAATATTTTTTGCTGGAAACATCCCTTTATTTACCCTTTAAAAGCCCGATAACGGTCGGTCATCAAATGACTAGTCCGGGGGCGCGACTCGGAAAATAAAGCTTGATAACGGTCAGTCATCAAAATGACTAGTCCGGGGGCGCGACTCAGAAATTAAAGCCCGATAATGGTCAGTCATAAAATGACTAGTCCGGGGGCGCGACTCGAAAATTAAAGCCCGATAACGGTCAGTCATAAAATGACTGATAACAGAACCTAAAAAGGGCCCATAAAAAACAGCCGAATCGGAAGTACGACTCAGAAGTTCACTTTGAGAACGTTCGAGGACTGGTTCGAAAGATAAAACAATTTGTTTTCAAAGAAAAACTTAAACAGATCCTTATCTTTAGTTATAAGATCCACGAGTTATCTTAGGGGACGATCTGAATAAATTAGACAGATTCTTATCTTTAAGGATCCACGCGTTATCTTAGGTTACGACCTGGATAATTAGCTCAAGAACTTTGTGATTCTTATTCAAAGAGACGGCCAAACAGAAACAAATTCCCAAGGAAAATTAACAAAGAAAAATATCATTCAAAGGTACGAGAAAACATTACATAGGAAGAGAAAGAAAAATCAAGGTACATCAACAATTTGACCGTCGACTATTTCCTTATAAGGGTCGGTTCCCGAAAGATCCAAACCCGGGTGAAGAATCTTAGTCTGAGCAAGAGCATGATTAAAACCATACTCGTACTATTTCACCATAGCAGCATTCCGCTGAGAAATAGTGGCATCCTTGACCTTCATTTCATCCTCCTGAGAAGTAACTTTGGCTTGAAGAGCAACCACGTCGGATTCTAGAGAAGATATCTTCGCCTTAGCACATTCCGACTCAACAACAAGTGCGTCCTGCCTTGAAGCCCACTCATCCTTAGCACGAGTATGTTGATCAGCCGAATGTTGTAACTCCTCCTGAAGGGCAGCCACTGACTTCTTCAGCAAGTCAAGTTGGCTATCATACTCAGCACGGGCTTGATCCCAAACTTGTCTCTCTTCATCCACTTTAGCTAGTTGATCGGCCATCGGACCAAATTCAACCTCGGCCGCCCGAGCAAGAATAGCCGAACAACCAGCTAGGCGTTGAATAGCATCCAAAGTTCTAGAAACCCCCAGCTGCCTGACTAAGGAACCCTCAGAAGGAGTTAACACATTTTGATCCACGGCCTCAGTAATAAACTTGGATCTGGACCACACGGAGTGAGATGGCCGACCTAGTTCTTCTTCAGACTCATCCTCAGGACGAGGTCGTTTCGAAGGCCTCCTAATAATTTCTTCTTCAGCTTCTGGACCTTCAGCTGACCAACCCGCCACCGCCGCCTCAGAACCCACTGAAAGAAGGGAAGGATTAGCAGGAACTTCTTGAAGGGGCACGGCGGCCTGGGGTAACTCGGTAGCAACGCTCGTTCCCTCCTCCTCGGCCGGGGACAAATTCTTCTTCAGATCCTTCAAAAGCTTTACTGAAAAACCTACAAGGAAAGAGATCGACCGTTAGAAAGAAAAACAATGACAAAACCAAGAGAAAAAGAAGTCCGACCTGATCCCCTGATAAGTTCTGAGCAAAATAGGCGTGGAAGGTTTTCAATGATTCCAACAAACTCGTCCTCCCACTTTTCTAAATCCTTCCGAACTATAGTGATAGACACCGCCGGTTGGGGAGTCCAATAGAATGGGAAGAGAGGCGTTCCTGACTAGTCCATCATAAGACTTGGACCGGATTTGCCAAGAGAGACCTTAAAAAATTTATCTTTAAAGATCTTGAAACTCTCTAAAAAGGGTTTCAAGAGCTGTCTGTTGGGACGGCTGCTTAGAGACATCCACCCTACCTTCGGCGCCTTTTTAACTCTAAAAAACCAGAAGAAAACTCCCAAGGAAGGAGCTCGGCCCAAGTCTTCACACAGAAGTTCAAAAGCCCTAACAAAGGCCCAACTGTTGGGGTGAAGCTGGGTAGGGGCTACGTTAAGAACTCTAAGGACTGTTTGTTCGAAGGAAGAGAATGGAAGCTTCAAGCCTAGTTTAGAGAAAACCGGCTCATACACGTAGAAGAAAGGGGTCTCATCAGGAGACGCCGAGTTATTCACGGACTCGTCCGGCCGGCAATGACGAAGCCGCACCCTCCAAGGACCAGGTCGAAGGAGTTTCTTCATTGTACCCAGGAGAAGGCTACCCTGAGTATATTGTGAAAAAGCCCTCTTTACTTCTTTGCCAACCCATGAAAATAGGTCTTCGGAAACATCGTCTTCGGAGTTGTCCCTATACCATATCTCAAATGGGAAGACCTCCCCAGAGCTCAACGAACTCGGAAGACCATCCGAAGAAGAAGAGTCGGCCCCTGAAGCGACTCTGGAGGGGGACCGGTTTTCCTGAGAAAAACCAGCAGTACTTGGGGAGGGGCCCCCTGCGACAAAGGGAAGGTGGGGTCAGTTTCAGACCCAACCCAGAAAGGAAAAAGAAAGGGAAAAAAGACGAAAGAGAGAAAGAAAACCCTCGACAAAACGAAGGAAAAAGGGGAAAGGGGGGAAAAAAGCCTAATGGAGAAAGAAAACAAACAGATAAAAGGGGAAAAAAGAGCATTACTTATATCTGCATCCATGGCGCTGCGTGGAGAATGACAGGAAGGCTGCTGAACTCAGGCGAAGAAGGCAAAGAGCTTGGGGGACTGGAGAGAAAACTGAGAAAGAAGAAGATGAAGAGAGTGGCGCAAGAATGAAAGATAAAAGAGTAAAGTAGGAAATGGTTGAAGCCTATTAATGGTAAAACAATCATTACGCAGCATTGGGAAAGAAAAAACGACGCGCAATTAATGACCCATTATTCCAGGGCGCGAAAAAGGGTAACTTCAAAAAAGAGAAAACGTTTCAAATAAGCCACTAGGAGAAGCTGAAACGACTTGTCCACAGCAGCAAGGAAAGCGAGGAAACGCGGTCATGACCGAGGTGGTTAAGTTTTGGTTTAGGACCAAACTTAAGGGGCTGTGTACCGTCCGGCCATGACCGACCAACCATGGACAAATACTCGACGGTCGGTTGGACGACCGATGGGAGAGGACGGCCGTATTGGAGTGCCCAGAAAGCTGCGTGAGGTGACAAGATGTCAATAGTCAGATGTCAGTAGTCAGGAGTCAGGAGTCAGGATAAGAAGGTGGCGCCGTCATGTGTCAGGGAAAGGTGACCTATCAAGAAGATCTCTTTTCTGACACAGATTTTGTGGGAATACGAGCCGTGCTAGTTGGAGTCAGCCTATAAATAGAGGAACCAATGAAGGCTAAAGGCAGGTTTTGGGAGAAGCAAAAAGAATTAACTAGCAAGAGAGAGAGAGAAGAGAGAGAGAGAGAAAGGAGAGAGTTCTTGTAGACCAGAACAGAAACCATATTCATATTGATGCACCATGGCCGATCCTTGCTGCAAGATGGTGGCATCCCTGGCCTTAATCACTACGTCTTTAGATAAACATTCTTCTCGAGCCTGAGTGAGGGCTGACTCTGTAAGAGATATTTTTTCCTTGTTGGCCAAGTCGGACGCCTCTAGGTCTTGGGCAGGATTTCCTCAAGTTTTCCACCTCAGAGTGAAGAGAGTTGTGGGTAGTTTCCCAGTTTGCTTGGGCCATTAGCAGGTCCCTATTATGGTCAACAGTTTGTTGAAGTTCCTCATGCAGGCTAGCTGTTGTCCTTTTAAAATTCTCTATTTTCAACTTCGCCTCAATACAAGCGTTCTCCAACTTACGCTTATCATCCTCCACCTGGTTGAGTTGGCCGGTCAACGTGTTAACACGGTCGTCCAGGAGCCCGCATTCGGTTTCCGCGTCACAGGGCCAAAATTAGCGAACATCCAGCGAATCTCTAAAGTGTACTTAAGGTGCCGGCCACACCTAATTGTTGCACCAAGGGACCATTAGTGGAAGTCAATAGACCACGATCGGCAACCTTCCCGGTAGATTTGGAGCGAGTCCACAAGGAAGGGCCGGAAGGGCGCCCTGTGATAATTGCTTCAAAGTCCATGCCCAGCCCAGCTTTAGGGGACGCCTGACTAGTGGGCGTTTTGAAAGCCAAGTTCTCTTCTAAGTTCAAACACTTGCATGGATGTTCTTGGCTCTCCTCACCAACAGCAATGGGGCGTTTCTCACCCAAATGAGGATCTGCCTCCTTTGGTAAGGAAGAGTCCCTAGGAGAGTCAAGAATTATGACAGGTGGAGACTGATGGGACTCTTCCAATGGGGAAGGAGACATCGGAGGATCAGCAACAGATAATGGAGTGGCTTGAGCACTTGTTCCCCCGTCAGCCTGCTGAGATGTTTTCCTCTTCATGTTCTTTAGGAATTGGACGAAGGACCCTGCGAGAAAACAAAAATGGATTAAAACAGGAAACAAAACGTGATATAAGGAGCCATGAGCTAGCTACAAACCTGTCCCCTTGATGAGGTCAGCACAAGACAAGAGGGGTAGATTCTCGAGTTCAGTAATGAACTTATCTTCCCACTTTTCTAAGTCCTTGCGGACTATCGTCACAGAAACGACCGGTTGCGAAGTCCAATAGAGCAGAAAAAAGGGACTTCCCATCTTGTCGGCCAAGATATTAGGTCCAGTAGCACCCCGATTGACCTTAAAATACTTGTCCTTGAAGATCTTGAAGCTCTCAAGGAAGGGCTTCAACAGTTTCTGCCTTGGACAACTACTCAGAGACTTCCAACCGACTTTAGTGACTTTGCGCAATGAGAAAAACCAGAAGAAAACGCCTAAGGAAGGAGCCGTCCTAAGTCTTCACACAGGAGCTTGAACGCCCTCACAAAGGCCTAGCTATTTGGATGAAGCTGGGTCGGTGCGACGTTCAGGGCACGCAATATCGATCGTTCGAAAGCCGTAAAGGGTAGTTTGACGTCTAACTTCGATGGAATAGTGTCATATAAGAAAAAGAAGAGGGCTTCGTTAGTTGCCAGCTGACCGTTTACAAGCTCCTCTGGACGACAAGGGCGGACGGTCACTGACCACGGGCCTGGCTGGCATATCTTTTTCGCTGTACCCAGTATAGAACTTGCACGAATCAAGACAGACAAAACTTTCCAGACGTCTGGATCAACCCAAGAGAAGGGATCGAGGGAAGGATAGTCTTCTGAGTTATCCCAATACCAAATCTCAAAGAGGAGAACCTTAGTGGAACTCGACGTAAAGCTGGAGGACCGATCATCCTGAGTAGCGGAGTTGGCCTCCGATGCGACCTTGCATGGAGATTGGTTTCCCTGAGTAGAGAAACCAATAACACCTTTTGAAGGGCCTCCTACGACGAAGTAGGCAAGGGTCAATTTTAGACCCAAGCTAGGAAGTGACTTCCTTAAAAGGGGAAAAAAGAAAGCTAGTGATACAACTCAAGTAGGGAGATACCATAACGATGAAAGCAAAAAAGAACTAGAAGAGGAAGTTACCTTGTTTCATGATAGTCGAGGAGCGAAATTTGTGAAAGGAAGAAAGCAAACAAAGAGGAGAAATACTCGCACTAGGAGGGCGTAAGGCGTCTCAAAAGGATGCAGTGTGAGTAGAAGAAACAAGAAGAGCGAGGAAGTTACCTGAAGTGAAGTGACTCCAAATCCAAAATAAGGGCAATCATTACTACCTTTGCCTTGGGAACGGAAACGACACGTATTGATTGCGCCACGTCACGAGCACGTGCGTTGGTTCATGTCGTGATGGGCTCGTGACCTCATGGCAGAGGGGCTTTAGGAGTCGCCACTGGTGCTTTTGTTTTGGAACACCAGGAAACCTTGGACGTAGACTAGATTGGATAGGAATGACCTTGAGCTAGAGATTGGTGTTCGGAGGTCAGTTACACGATGAGATGTCTAACATCTATTGTGCCCATCACCCGATGGTTACCCTACTGAAAAAAACTAACTCTAATAACACTTACTCCTATGGAACACCCTCGTGGATGAAAGGATACGGGTGGGTTTTTAGATTGGGATAGTGCGTGTGTGTATAGACTTGATGAAGGAATCGCTCCCTCATGCCTACGTATCTTTTTCGTAAGAAATCAAAGTCCACATAGTTTTGTGGGGAAAAAAAAACAGGGTGATTAATCCGACATACTGTCGGATCTTGTTCGGACGAATGGGTCTCGATCTTAATATGAGTCCAGGTCTATTCCAAACTTAAGATGGGACCGATGAAGTCCCGGACTGGGCATAGTGAGGAGTCTATTCGGGGTTGGGGGATTTTGTGGTCCAAGAATTTGTAAGGACCCACAAAAATGCACGTGAGAGGGGTGGTGTTTAGAAAGAGCCGTGAATAGGTTAGAAATAACTTACCTGGTATCCAGTCAAGCTTCTAAGTGTCGCCTCTCTATGGATTGTAAGTGCCAATGCCCTGAATATACCTCCCTTAACTGTAGATAGTCTTCTCTCCTCCTCCGATTCTTCCTCTCCCTTTTCTCATCCCTTATTGCCCCTTTTATAGGAAGTTCCAACCTTCCCTCTTTATCGACAATATCTTGGGCAATCTTTGCTCATAAATACGGTGGCGATTTTCCTATACTCATTTAATGCGACGACACTCTTCCTCCTTCCTTTAGAGCACCTTTGCATTAATTGTGGTGGCGATCGATCAGAATGTGGTGCTAGGCATGGTCACCTAAGGATGAAACCTATCGCTCTTTTTGGCAGGGTCGTCGCCTTGTCGAGCATATCTCCCTATGTTTTCACTCATCGCTTCATGACACCTTGTTCCACGTAGAAGCCCCGTCCTTGCCTCTTTAATGCTTCCTTATTCTTTTCATCTTTCCAGGAGCACATTCGCCTTGTCCCCCCAGCCAGGTTCTGTTCTGTCTCCTATTTCCAACTTTTTCTTATGTTTGACTTTGTTTCTTAATGCAATTGCAGCCCTGCTGGCTCTCCACATCACCCTTTAGGTTATCAGCGGGTCCCACAGTCGTCTTTTGGATCTCGCCTTGCTTGTCTCTCGGGTCAGCCCAAGAGTGATTCCATTCGCTTTTCAGCCTAGAGGACCTTTGTATTGGGCTACTATCCACGAGTTGTGTGTTTTGGATCAGCTTGCCTCCTTTATGGGCTTAATGGACAAAAATGAGGTCCAACAGTTGTCCCCTCTTTATTTATGTTCGAATGGTTAATTCGAGCGTGAATAAAGATTCGATCTTGGGTTTTGGGCTCATCAGCTTCGGGGCCATTTCAAGTTGAGTTATGGCCTTTGGCCATTTTGGATTGAATTATGGCCTTGGGCCATTTTTTTGAATTCAACAGCCTTGGGCCGTTTCGAGTAAAGTCATGGCCTTGGGCCATTTTGGATTGAATTATAGCCTTGGGCCATTTTGGATTGAATTATGGCCTTGGGCCATTTTTTGAATTCAACGGCCTCGAGTCGTTTCGAGTAAAGTCATGGCCTTGGGCCATTTTGGATTGAATTATGGCCTTGGGCCATTTCGAGTAAAGTCATGGCCTTGGGCCATTTTGGATTGAATTATGGCCTTGGGCCATTTTTGAATTCAATGGCCTTGGGCCGTTTCGAGTAAAGTCATGGCCTTGGGCCATTTTGGATTGAGTTGTGGTCCTGGCCCATTTAACCGTGGAAAGCCGTTAGTCGCGTTTGGTCCTAACGTGCCCGTGGTCTTTGTTGTCACCCTGCGTCTTTTCATTTTGATAGTGTTATGATGGGGTGCTTTTATTGCGCCTTCTTTCGAATTTCGGGCCTCTCGCGTATCCCATACATTTTTTTAATACCTAAAGGTTGCCTGTCCTAACCATTGTTGCCCTTTCATCCTCTCGAAACCTCTCTTTTCTTCTTTCGTATTTCCTTCTCCTTTTTTCCCTACGTCTTTAACTTCCTCGGCGACAATGTCAGGTACTTTTCGAAACCCTTCGTCCTCTATTGAAGCAACCCCCGCATATCATTATCAGGAGCGCTATGACTGGGTTAGTGAGGAGGTGAGAAAAAGAGAGCCCAAGCTACCTGCGTCCACTATAAAATCCTTAGCCAAGGATGGCGGGTGGTGTACCATAGCCCACCGTCACTGTTTCAAAATGGAGCAGTGTACCCCCTATGAACGGGTCTGCTACGCTGCTTAGGACGGTTAGGACGATTTCGTTTACATGTATGAGACCGTCTTGACCGATTTAGGTGTGATCGTCCCCTTCGACTCGTTTGCCTTTGGAGTCCTTAGGCATCTAGGTCTGGCTCCTACCCAGCTTCACCCCAATGGGTAGGCTGCCATCCAAGCCTTTAGGGTGGCGTGTAGAGCCCTTTCCATAATTCCTTCCACACCCCTTTTCCTCTGCTTCTACTCCTCTCGCTTGACCAAAGAAGTGGGTTGGGTGTCCTTAACCACTATCACTACTACCCCAAAGGGCGGCTTATTTGCCCCCTATACCGACTCCTACAAAGGTTTCAAAAACCAATTCCTCAAGATCGTCTCTGTTGGTGGGGCTCCTTTCTCTAACGATACCGAGCCTTTCCCTCTGTACTGGAAGTTCCTAGTACGGTTTGCGGGTTTCACCGCTTCTGACTGTACTCCTTCTGAGTGTACTGACCTTCGTAATTTGGAGGGTCTACCCAGAAATATGGAATGTAAAAACATAGTGCCATTGGTCTTTGAGCGTGGCTCTTCTGCTCTTTTTGCGGGTAAGCATCTGATTTGGATTATTGGTTCTTGATTCGGCCCGGTGCCGAATGTTCTAACACCTATTTCTCTTTCTTTGCAGATGCTGTGAAATCTCAAAATGCCAAGATCCATTCCTACCTTCACAAAGTCCGTGCCAAGAAGAAGGAGCTGGCGGCTGACACTGCATCAACTCCCAGAGACAAAAATGCAGGTGGTTCTCCTGCCAAAGAAGCTTCCCCAAAGAGAAAAAACCCAAAAATCCAAACCCTCCTCTTCCGCTGCTACTTCCGACGCTCTCTTCGGTACGTGGACTTTGCCCGATAAGGGTAAAAGGAAAGCTGTGCCCGCCAATACAGAGAGGGCAAATAAAAAGGGGAAGGCGAGTGTCAATGTTGATGCCGACCCTCCTTCTACTGCACCTCCTCCTCCTGATGCTCCAACAGCGGGGTCCTTGTGGACCGGGGAGCCCAATCCTTTGGAATTGCTCCCTCCCTCTATCATTCAAGAGTATAGTCAACATCTCCTGGCTCCCCACAACATTCAAAAGACCTATGATACTTTAGGTCTTTATCACCTCCGCTCCATGGCGGCTTTGTCCTACTGGCGGAGAGCCTTGCTAGAGATAGACCTGAAAGCCATGAAAAACCTTAAAGATGAGAATCAAAGGCTTCTTGCAATGCAGATCGCTTCCGGTCTATCAAAGATGAGCTCCAAACTTCACTCAATGCTTCTCAGGCCCATTTAGATCAGAAGTCGACAAAGGTCGTCGCACTGCAAGAGAAGCTTCAAAAAGAAATGGGCACAGTGGCCCTGGCGCAATCGACCTTGGAAAAGTCTCGAAAACTAGAGGCTGATCGAGCCGCCTTGGCGGAGGAACGCTTGAAGGATGCCGAGGCTCAGATTGGCGAACTTCAAAAGACTCTTTCAAGTGCCGAGGAGGAAAAGAAGTTTTTGAAGAGTTAGAAGATACCGCCTTTGAAGCGTATCATGGTGGTTTCAACAATGCTTTGGGGCAAGTAGCTTTGCTGTCGCCAAGTCTAGACTTGAACACTTGTGATAGCGATTTAATTGTAATGGACGGCAAGCTAACTACCCCTCCTCCTTTGTAATCTTTTTATTGATGAATATATTGTCTTTCTAAATTTGTTCTTTTCTGAGTTGTTTGTTGTTTTTCTCATTATTATTTTTTTGTTTAAGCCAAGCGGTTTCGTTTCTAAAAGAAAAAGACTAGACGATATGATAACACACTGAAACCAAACAAACCATTCGTCTTCCACCGACACGCTGAATTGAACGAAAACAACTTCTCCCCTTTTTTTGAAATTCTGAAAATAACCAAGTTAGACAGGTTTGCCGACATTTCTATTTGAAACCGCTTGCCCTCAAGAAATTTTTTATTATTATTATTTTTTTTTGGGCTGTCGTTACACCTTTCTGTGACCCAATGGCCCTAGTATTTAAAGCCCTTTCCCCTCTATTTTCGCCACTTACCCATTTCGTTTCCTTGTGCGAACATGTCTGCTTCTTCTTCCTCTCTTGAGATGAGCGCTTTCCCCTTCCTTTCTTCCCTAGAGCATGAGCCTAAACCTTCTGATTACAGACAGTAGGTGGATGAAGAGGTGTTGCTTCAAGCATCTTTCTACCCTTCTCCTTTGATCTCGCATTATATTAGTGAGAAAACCTGGTGCGAGGCGAAATATGCAAGTCACTTCCAGGCCGTTGCTTGTTTTCCTACTGACAGAGTGTGTCATACACCCTTTTGTGGAGAAAAAGACTTTATTTACATGTATGAGCCTGTGTTTCGTCTGCTAGGTGTGCTCTTCCCTTCTATCATTTCAAGGCTGAAGTGCTTTGGGTCTTGGGGTTGGCCCCCTCGCAGCTCCAACCCAGTGGGTGGGCCGTTATTCAAGCTTTTCGCTTGATTTGCCGCTTCTTTGGCGTGGTACCTACAACATCACTGTTGCTGTACTTCTACCAATCAGATGCTCCTACTCCTGCTTCTTGGATTCGTCTCATCCCCAGGCCTGGCCGAGACCTTTTTTCCGAGTATAGTATTCCTTCCTCCGCTTTTCGGCCTTGGTTCTTCAAAGTTTTTGCATCCGAGAGATGCCTGTTTGCCACGACAGCGAAGAGCTTCCCACTGCATTGGCAGAATGTGCCTAGCGTTGACAAGGTTCCCTTCCTATCATAAGAAGACCAAACTTGGGTACCCTTCTTGGAAGCTCTTCCTAGGGGCATGGATTATGCCGCATTGGTGAAGATGGCCCCTGGTCTTGACGCAACGGCACGTTTCAAAGGTAACCTTCCTATTTCTTTGTCCCTTTTGAGTTTTATTGTTTCTTACCTTGGTCTGCTTCCAGATTACCTCCGAGATCAAAATTTCAACTTTCGCCCTATCCATGCTCGAGCCAAAATGCTAATGCGTGCCAGGGCCGATGCTCTTGTGAGGAGTGAAGTCCCTCCTCAGGTGAACTTGAGTGACTTCGACCACACTCCTCCTTTACTCATAGCACCCGTATCCGTTTGCGTCGAGATGCTGAGGGAAACTGCTCCTTTCTCTAAAGCCGAAGCCTTTCCTACTAGCCTTCCGCCTCCCACTGTACCTTCAAGGCCCCTTGTTGATGTTAGCTCTGTTCATGCTACCGGAGCGGATCCTTCGAACTTATCACTGCTAGGCTTTCCTTGTGTGCAAGATTGTCAATTCCTATCCTCCTCCGGCCTCGTAGCCTCCTTGGACCAGATGTTTACTCATCATGCTCAATCCCTTGCTGCCCTGTATGCGTGGAAGTCTGAAATCTCGGACTGGGGTCATTTCAAGTCTCAGCATGCTGTTGATTCATTGGAGATTTCTCGTTTGTCCAAAGAGCTTGGGCATGCTAGGCACTCGCTTGTTTCAACCCAGTCTGAGGTTGCTTCTGCTGCGGCCAGGAACATCTTGGTCCATTAAGAATTGGACTCTGTTAGGGCTGATAGGATGCTCTTCGTTTGGCTTTGGCCCATCGAGACAGGGATCTGGGGGCGAAAAGCGTATTCGGCCAAGCTGTCGGAAGCCCTCAATCAAGCCAATGAAGATCGTAACAAGGCCGAGCGCCAAGCCACTCTTGCAGAGCTAGATATGTCCGAAGCTCAGGCCCGTGCGGATGCCATCCTATCGAAGTTGACTGCTAATGAAGAGCTTTTGGCGAAAGTGCAGGCTGCCGGCTTTATTTAAAGCATGTGTTTTTTGTTGTATCGCCTCTCTTCTTTTTTCATTTTTTCCTTTTTTTGGAATAAATTATTTGTTATTATTTCGTTATACATTTTTTTATTCTACTTTGCACAAAGTTAAGTTAGCTCGTCTCTCCGTGTTAGGATCGCGGGTCTTAACTTTGGAGCCCCTCAGGGGGCTGGAATTCTGTCTCAAGGCCAAGAAGCCGAGTGGTCGTCAGCTTAAACTTAATTGGGATTCTTTTCCTTGGGATTTCCAAGGTTAGGTGCGGAGCCTGGGAGTCGGGTTGTGGATTTTACACCACCCTCCGTTTTTTAAAACATGCATGGTGCCTGTAGTCTGGCACCTCTTTAGTAAACAACTATGAATTGGATTACATGCTGGACATGGTACCTACGTACCAGGCTATTGCTATGATGTATGCATGTAATGTTTTTTTTTTTTGGTGTTTGTCTTTTTCGTTATTGTTATTAATGCGCGCTAGATGCCAATCGACCATTTTAACCCTTTTTCGCTGATCTCACCTTCACATGGTTTATTGAATTTTGTTAAGAGGCTAAACCCCCGCTCCTTTGAAATGTCTTTCCGTTCTAGATAGAAGATAGACGTAACGAATGTACAGATTGTGTATAGTAAGCAGGAACTTTTTTTTTGATATTTTGATAACTATATGGGTAAAAGGAAAGGACAGCAAACATTTACTCATTGGCCGAATGCCACAGAATTTCCAAATTCGACTCAAGCGTTTAACTTAACCCTATGGCCGACATCTAAGCTTATCTTTTGTTCGGATCACGAACCATTCCTTTCCGCCCCTTTGCTCCCGACAAACCAGTTCAGGGATAGAATAACTTAACCAAATCTGCACTGATCGAGCTTTTAAGATCCTGTCCTTCTTGATCCATAAGGATTAGTGCCCTTCCCGAAAACGCTTATCTGACCATGTACGATCCCTCGTATTTAGGGGTCCATTTTCCTCTAGAGTCTTTGGAATTGGGAAGGATCTTTTTTAGCACGAGGTCTCCTTCCTTGAATACCCGAGGTTTAACCCTCTTATCAAACGCTTGCTTGATTCTCTTTTGGTACAACTGCCCATGGCAGAGGGCTGTCAACCTCTTTTCTGTGATCAAGTTTAATTGGTCAAAGCGATGCTGCGCCTATTCGACTTCCTTTACTTTGGCTTCGGCTATCACCCTTAAGGAAGGGATCTCTATCTCCACGGGGAGTACGGATTCCGTACCGTATACCAAAGAATATGGGGTTGCGCCAGTGGGGGTCCTAACCATGGTTCGATAACCATGTAGGGCATATGGCAGCATGTCGTGCCAATCCTTATATGTTACCACCATTTTCTACACAATTTTCTTGATGTTCTTATTGGCGGCTTCCACTGCTCCATTCATCTGGGGACGATATGGTGTTGAATTGCGATGTCAGATTCGGAGTTCCCCGCATAACTCTATTATCACTTTATTGTTGAGGTTGGTGCCATTATCCGTGATAATGTCAGCCGGGACCCCGTATCGACACACAATGTTTCTTTTAATGAATCTGGACACCACATTACAGGACACACTCGTGTAGGATTCAGCTTCGACCCATTTGGTGAAATAGTCAATGGCCACTAGTATGAACTGGTGTCCATTCAAGGCTTTGGGTTCGATGGGTCCAATCATATCTATTCCCCACATCGAGAATGGCCATGGTGATGTCAAATTTTGCAAGGCTGTCAGAGCTGGATGTATATGATCTGCATATACCTAGCACTTCACACATCTTCTTACATGACGACAACAGTCTGCCTCCATCGTCGTCCAATAATACCCCGCCCTTAGGATTTTTCGGGCCAATGAGTGGCCGTTTGCATGGGTTCCGAATGTCCCTTCATGTACTTCCTCCAAGATTTCTTGGGCCTCTTCCTCATCCACACAGCGCAGCAAAGACATGTCTGCATTTCTTTTATACAATGTGTCCCCATCAAGGAAAAACCCTGACGCCAGTCTGTGCAACGTCCTCTTGTTGTTTTCTATTGCGTTCAGAGGGTAAATTCCTCCACTCAGATATGTTTTTATGTCATGAAACCAGGGTTTGATCACTGGAGTTTCTCCTTTTGTGTCGACATAATGACAATAAGCCAACCTTTGCTGGCGTTGTACTTGTATCACCAATTCCTGTCCCTCGTTCACTTGGAGCATGGCTGCCAGTGTGGCCAAGGCATTAACCATCTGATTTTCTTCCTGGGGCACATGTTGGAAGGTTACTAATTCGAAGTCCACGAGCAATTCCATGATGTACTCATGGTACAGAATTAGCTTTGGGTCTTGGGTTTCCCACTCGCCTTTGAGTTGGTATTTAACTAAGGCGGAATCCCCAAACACTCTGAGCTTTCGTACCCGATGCTCCACTGCCATAATGATTCCCTGATGAGTCTTGGCTCCACTGATGGTCATGATATCTTCATCTGGGAATTCATGTGACAAAGGTTGGTAATCTGGTAAGGGATGGTATGCCAAGTGATCGGCCACTACTCTCCCTTTTATGGCCTTCTGAGTGGTGTATACTATATCGAACTCCGTGAGGGCCATTTGCCAACAAGCTATCCTTCCCGTAAGGGCAGGCCTTTCAAGAATATATTTAATGGGGTCAGTTTTAGCTATTAGCCATGTGGTATGTGCCAACATATATTGCCTCAGTCTTTTTGTCGCCCATACCAGGGCACAACACGTTCTTTCCAGGGCCAAATACCTCTGCTCGCAATCTATGAATTTCTTGCTGAGGTAATATATGGCCTGCTCTTTTCTCCCTGTGTCGTCTTGTTGGCCGAGCACGCAACCCATTGATTCCTCCAACACCGTTAGATAGAGTATCAAAGGTCTACTTGGTGTTGCCGAAACCAAGACGGGAGGCTTCTCGAGATACCTTTTGATTTCCTCGAAGGCTTTCTAGCAATCAGGATTCCATTCTTTCCTCTAGTTCTTCTTTAAGAGTTTGAGAATGGGAGCACATGTAGCCGTGAGTCTTGATATGAAGCGGACTATGTAGTTAAGCCGACCTAAAACCCTCTAATCTCGGATTCTATTTTGGGCACTGACATTTCCTGAATAGCTTTGATTTTATCTGGATCCACTTCTATGCCTTGTTTATTGACCATGAAGCCTAACAACTTCCCCTCACTGACCCCGAATGCAAATTTGGCCGGGTTGAGTCTTAACCTGAATTTGCGCAACCTGTCGAATAGCTTCCGGATGTCCCCCACGTGCTGTCTCGGAGTCCTTGATTTGGCAATCATATCGTCCACATACACTTCTAACTCTTTGTGCATCATGTCGTGTAACAATGCTACCATGGCCCTTTGGTACGTGGCGCCTGCGTTTTTCAACCCGAAAGGCATGACTTGATAACAAAAGGTTCCCCATGCGGTGGTGAAAATGGTTTTTTCACGATCCTCTAGGGCCATTCAGATCTGGTTGTAGCCTGAGAACCCATCCATGAAAGAGAATATTTGGTGACGTGCCGTGTTGTCCACCAGGGTATCTATGTGAGGCAGGGGGAAGTTATCTTTCGGGCTAGCCTTGTTCAGATCCCTATAGTCGACGCACATATGGACCTTCCCATCCTTTTTTGGTACTGGGACTATATTTGCTACCCATTGGGGATATTTGGCCACAGCTAGGAAACCTGCTTTTCATTGCTTTTCTACTTCTTCTTTGATTTTTAGCATCACCTCGGGTTTCATTCTTCCGAGTTGCTGTTGGACCGGGGTTGCCCCCGAAATTATTGGCAGCCTGTGCTCCACTATCTTAGTGTCCAGTCCCGGCATATCATGGTAAGACCATGCGAACACGTCGCTGTATTCTTCCAGCAATTCTATGACTTGCTTTCTTACATTGGTGTGCATGTTTCTTCCTATCCTGACTTCCCTTGTAGTTCCTCCTTTCCCGATATCTATAACCTCGGTGCTTCCTTCCGGAGGTTGTATAGGGTCAGAAAATTCCAGTTCCTTTTCCAGATCTGTCAAAGTAGAGGCTTCTTCGTTTTGGCCCGAATCCGAATCATTTAGGTCGCCGAGTTCGTCGGTTTCTAAGGTCTTGTTATTAGCATGAATTGAAGATGGTGTTCTGTTTTATTATGTGTGTTTTTTTTGGGCAAAAGAGAAAAGGAAAGAAAACAACGTATGAGATGAAAGGACGATGATTGGAAATGCAAAGAACAAAACAAAGACAAGAGTCATGCATTAATATTGTTGGATGGTTACAGATACATCTAATTCATATCTAAATTTGGATTACATTTGAGAAGCGGGAGCGGGGAGTGTGTTAGACTCCTAGTTTGTCAATTCTTTGGAGGAGAGGTATATCCATTCTTGCTTGCCCTGGTCTTGATCGGTGGTCATAGCCACTTGGTTTGGTAAGATCATTCCACCACTAATGAACCATTGGTACAAATGAGGGGTGACCTTAGCTATCCTTTTGGTCTCAGGACGTGGCTGGCTGTAAAAGCCAAGCCCCGCTCTTCCCGGATTTTCCAGTAAGACGATAGGTTCAGCTATCCCGTCTAGTGACCTTCCCAGCCCTTTTCCTGGTCGGTATTCTTCCCTTTTCAGGATGTCTAGTGCCATGAATGCGACCTTCTTGCCTTCCTCTTGTTCATGTTCGGTTTCTGCTATTTCCAACGACTGGAACAAAGTCTCTAAAGCATCTTCGTTCCCTTCTACATACTCAACAGGTGCAGGGGTGCTTATCATCAAATCCTCTTCTCCTTTGACGCTGATCAATCTTTGTTATGCTATGAACTTTACTTTCTGATGTAGCGATGAGGGGACCGCCCCAGCCTTGTGGATCCAGGGTCTACCTAATAGGCAACTGTATACTGGGTTGATATCCATCACTTGAAAGTTGACATTGAACATAGTTGGACCTATCCAGATTGGGAGCGTGATTTCCCCCATGACCTCTCGCTTTGATCCATCAAAGGCTCTGACAATTATGGGACTGGTTCGTAGTGAGGCTCCTGTGGAATAGAGTTTGTTGAGCGTGGATTTGGGCATTACATTGAGAGAGGACCCATTGTTAATTAAAACTCTTGCCATCACATATTCTCCACATTTTATTGCCACATGCAAAGGCAGGTTGTGGCCATTACCTTATTTAGGGAGCTCGTCCCCAAAGAATGATATGTGATGGGTAGCCGTGAGATTTCCCACAATTCCTCCAAATTTCTCCACAGAAATGTCATTGGCTACATGGGCTTCACTGAGGGCCTTTAATAGTAACTGGCGGTGCCCCTCCGAATTCACCAATAAGGCTAACAACGAGATTCGCGCCGGAGTTTTATTCAACTGATCCATCATTTCATATTCACTATGGCGAATGAGTTTAAGGAACTCATTCGCCTCTCTCTCTTCAGAGGCTTTGGGTTGCTCTTCCATTTTTCCTTTCTTCTTACTGTGGAGGTCATTCTTTTTCCTCAGCTCTTCAAGGGCATATACCTGTCCACTCCGAGTGATTCCTCCTACTCCAGCTATATTGGTGGTTTCTTTACTTTCCTGTGGCTTGAGCATTGTCCTTTCTTTCGGATATTTCCAAAGGACTACGTGGCTATTGGTGTACTGGGGTTCCGGTACTGGGATGACCAGAGGTATCTTAACTTGATTAGCAGGGCTATAACAAATGATTAATGGTTTCGGCGGGGGATTTCCATCTTCCCCAATGGTGGCAACATCTGCTGGGAGCTCTTGGACTTGGTGGGTTCCTTCCTCCACCTCGAAAGTCCTGTAGTGACTCTTCCTCAAATCCATGGTGATCGCTTCTTTCTGGGCTTCTAGTTCATTGTCGTGCTCGACGAAATTGATCGTGGTATTTCCATGTTCAGGCAGAGGATTGGTTGTGACATTGGGTCCATTCTTCTGAAACACCAACCATCCTTCATCTATAAGGTCCTGAACCTTATGTTTGAGCCCCAAACATCTGTCCGTGGAATGTCCTATGACCCCTCCGTGATATTCACATCTCAAATTGGGGTCATAGCTTTCGGAATATGGTGGCTCTACGGGCTTGAGTGGGACTATTGTGATTAGCTTCCTTTCCAGCAACGTTTTGAGTAACTCGAGGTAAGGGATAGGTATCGAGTCCAATGTTCTGGGAGTATTCCTTCGGTTGGCTGGCTTCGTGGCAGTGTCGGTACTTACTTTGGCGGTATTGGTCGGGAGATACAATGGGGCTAATGGGCCAGTGCCTGGTCTTTCCTTGACTTGGACGTGTAGGGGTTTTCCTTGCCCATACCCTGTTGTGGTACTAACAATGACGGTGTTGGTGTCCCCCTTCTTCTTTTCCTGGGTGGCCTTCCTAGCGAAGCTTACTTGTCCCATGTTGGAGGCGAATTTCCCCGTTTCAGTCCTGCTTCAACCCTTTCGCCTATGACTACCAGATCCGCAAAGTTTGATGACACACTTCCCACTATTATTTCATAGAAGGGTGATGGTAAGGTGTCGATGAATGTGGACACCATCTCTTTTTCAGTTAGGGGGGGTTGGACTTAGGCAGCTAGCTCTCGCCATTTCTGGGCATACTCCTTGAATCCTTCGTGGTCCCTCTTAGTCATGTTTTGTAGTCGAGACTTGTCCGGAGCCATGTCCTCATTATACCTGTATTGTTTGAAGAAAGCCTCTGCTAAGTCCTTCCAAGTTCTAACGCGTCTCCTCTCCAAATTCACGTACCAGCTTAGGATAGCCCCTGATAAGCTGTCCTGGAAACAATGGACCAAGACCTTGTCATCTTGTACATATGCTACCATCTTTCAGCAATACATAGCTAGGTGTGTTCTAGGGCAAGAGCTGCCCTTATATTTATCAAAGTCCGGAGTCTTAAAGTCCGCTGGGAGGATGACATCCGAGACTAGGCACAAGTCAGCAGCATCTAGTCCGTATTTATCAACCCCTTCAATGATCCTTAACCTCTCCTCTAAAAAGTGCCACCTTTCATTGGCTTCCGGATTGTCCCTCTGGTTTTGGGCCGGTGTTACCGCTGTCGGCCCATTCTGCCCTTGCGATCCTGCCCTCGAGGTAGGCCTATTTAGGTTATTTTCATTGGGTGGGGGTTGTTCTTCTTGTGCGTTCCAAGCAGGGGGTGGAGTGTATCCAGGTGGGTAATCTGCTGTGTTCTGTGTTTGAGGGGGGCCCCGAGCCACGAATTCCAAGACTTTAGCCATTTGCTCTTTTATTTGGGCTAGTTCACTTCTCAGCTCTTCATTCCTTTGTTCCAACGCTTCCACCGCGTTTTCCATCTGCTTGGTTTTAGCGCGAGTTCCGTAGCGATGCAAAGCGATTGTGGTCGTTCTGGTATCCAACGCGCATTAATTAACGAAGAAAAAAAAAGAAATGAAAAATGATGCATGTAATGCGAAGAGATGAATGAGAATGCATGCTTGTTTTTCCATATATATATAACAGACTAATGGGACAAGTACAGGGCTTTTATGGAATTACAGCATTGGGCAGGTCATCATACACCATCCGGCATTCTTTTACAAAATCATATATTTCAGATGGCGTGGTGAAGGGGCTGATTACTTCTTCGGCTGCGCAGAGGCTCTATGGTAGGTGACCCTGGCTTCGATTAGCTAACCATACTACCTTGTCGTGGCGGTCTCTCCAATATTCCATTGCTTCTTCGGTCGCCTCAACTTTTTGTTCGGCCTGTGTGAGTAGCTCTTGATGCCTACTATCCTTTCTTGCTATTCTGTCCCGTAGTTTTACCATGATGGCCCGAGCTTTTTCTCTCTTACTCCCTGCCTCTTGGCGTTCAGATGCTAACCTGTCGAGGGCCTGATTCTCCTTTGCCTCGGCGGCCTCTCTTCGGGACCTCTCGCGCAGCAGTTCTTCGTGTTGTAGCTCCAGCCTTTCCCGTAATCCGTAGAGTTGTCCTCTTAGCTTTACTTCCTTTTTTCGGGCGTTCTGGAGGGCCTCCTTCAGTGACTCCTTCTCTCCTACAGCTTGATCCTTTTCTTTTCTTCGGAGACATATTTCTTGATCTGCTGCCTTTAGACAATCTCCCATCTTGCGGCGCAACTCTCTTTCTTTGTCTGCCTCCTGTCTAGCCTGCTCATACAACCGTCATTCCTTGAGAACCTGTTCCTGAGTTTCTAATTGTAAAGAGGTCGCCTGGGTTAGCTTCCTCTTTAGTGCCCTTCACTCTGTATCTGTGCTTTTTAGCATTTCTTCTAACTTCCTTACTACCGGGAGATCTGGCGTCTCAAACGGGAGTCTAGTCTTGGGATCTTGTGGTACTCTCTCGAATGGGAGTCCATTGGTCTTTATTTGTTGCTGGAGCCAGTTCTTATAACTAGATGTGGCTCCACAACTCCTTGGTCCACCTTCTGGTCCCATTCGGACCACTTGTTTCCATGCCTGCCTTATTTTTCAGAACCACTCAACATTTTGCATGTCCCTCCCATGCACTTCCAAAAGAGTCAAGGATTCCTCCATCGTTGGTGCAAGCATAGGATAACCGTTTTGTCTAAGGGCTAGAACGGGGTTGTAATTGGATCACCCTTGGGTTCCCATAAGGGGAACATTTGGGGACTTTCCATAGTTAGCGATGAAAGTCTCCCTTTCGTTCCACTTACGGTACCAGTTGACAGTGCTTTCAGACAATTCCATGAAGAGGTGGATCCATTCTTCTCCATGCATTATCCTGACGCATCCCCACCTGTAATCTTCGATGGGGCATCCAGTCTTACATCTCCCCAGGCAGCAATGTGTCGTCATCCACAGATACAGAGCATGTATGCAGCATCTCAGGTTCTTCCCACGCCTGCTGAAGCAACAGTTTAGCGTGTAGTAGGTGTCGGCCAGTATGGCTGGCATAGGATTTTCATTCTTTTCTTTGACCGCCAAGAGCACGTCCACAACAAGTCTACGTAGTCCTCGAGTTGGGGGAAGAGAACTATCCTGTATACTAGCAGGGCTAGTGTGTCAACCACTACTTGCCAGTTTTTGGCTTCCCTATGTTGGGTCAATACTTCCTCCAGGTATTCTCTTGGTAAGCCTTCTACTCCATTCCGAGCCCTCTTGGCTCTACGAACCTTAGTTTCTGGCTTCTTTAGCAATTCGGCTACCATTCCCCAGGAGGGGAGGTAACCTTTGTGGAAGTACACTACATGCTCCTTTATGAGCATCCCCAGAATACGCTCATATTCTTCCAGTGTTGGGGCTAGCTGGAAGTCCTTGAAGGTGAAGCACCTGAGGCGCACATCGTAGAATTGAGCCAATATTGCCAATGCATGAGGTTGGACTTCCACTTCTAGGAGTCCCAGTATTTTTCCATATTTCTCCTCTAAGACCCTTCGCCATGGACCTCGAATCTCTTTGGCTGTCTACTTGAGAGTCTGAAGATTTGGGATTCTGATGGTGATGAGCATCCAATTCCTGGCCTTGTATTGTACTTGTTCCATTTTCTGAAACTTTTCTAAGGTTAGAAATAATGCACATGCATGCAAATGAAGGACCCTTGGTTTTATTGATGAATATGCCATGAGTACTACCCCTATATGATGCATGCTGTTTCGATTCCCTGGGTCAGTGGGACCCTATATCTGCCCGGGTATTTATTCCTATATCCTCACGGTCAATTGCCAAAGCTTGGGTTCGTCGTAAGATCACACCGCAGGTAGGGAATGAACCCCAGGATGCAGGTTCTCTGTTTGATAAACCATACTCTGGTTGGAGCTATCATGCACATCAAATAAGGGTAACCCCTCAAAGTGACCCGCACTACACACTCCCACTCCCTATTGCACAAACATGGATGTGGTATCTTCCTTCTCTCTAGGATACCTGGCACAATGCCCTTTCCCACTTCTTGTTTCTTCCAGTTGTGAAAAAGAAATATAAATAAAAATCAGGAAAAATAGATGAATAGAGGATGCACACATTGGGAACAAGTGTTTTGAGGTATGTGTTTTTTCTTCATGCTCGACCTTCTAACAGTCCCCAGTGAAGTCGCCATCTGTCGCGATGGGCTCGCGACCTCACGGCGGAGAGGCTTTAGGAGTCGTCACTGGTGTTTTTGTTTTGGAACACCAGGAAACCTTAGACGTAGACTAGATTGGATAGGCATAGCCTTGAGTCAAAGATTGGTGTTCGGAGGTCAGTTACACGATGAGATGTCTAACATCTATTGTGCCCATCACCCGATGGTTACCCCTACTGAAAAAAAACTAACTCGATAACACTTGCTCCTATGGAACACCCTTGTGGATGAAAGGATACAGGTGGGTTTTTAGATTGGGATAGTGCATGTGTGTATAGACTTGATGAAGGAATCGCTCCCTCATGCCTACGTATCATTTTCGTAAGAAATCAAAGTCCACGTAGTTTTGTGGGGGGAAAAAAATTGGGTGATTAATCCGACATACTGTCGGATCTTGTTCAGACGAATGGGTCTCGATCTTAATATGAGTCCGGGTCCATTCCGGACTTAAGATGGGACCGATGAAGTCTCGGACTGGGCATAGTGAGGAGTCTGTTAGGGGTTGGGGGATTTTGTGGTCCAAGAATTTGTAAGGACCCACAGAAATGCACGTGAGAGGGATGGTGTTTAGAAAGAGCCGTGAATAGGTTAGAAATAACTTACCTGGTATCCAGTCAAGCTTCTAAGTGTCGCCTCTCTATGGATTGTAAGTGCCAATGCCCTGAATATATCTCCCTTAACTGCAGATAGTCTCCTCTCCTCCTCCGATTCTTCCTCTCCCTTTTCTCATCCCTTACTGCCCCTTTTATAGGTAGTTCCAACCTTCCCTCTTTATCGACAATATCTTGGACAATCTTTGCTCATAAATACGGTGGCGATTTCCCTATACTCATTTAATGCGGCGACACTCTTCCTCCTTCCTTTAGAGCACCTGTGCATTAATTATGGTGGCGATCGATCAGAATGTGGTGCTAGGCGTGGTCACCTAAGGATGAAACCTATCGCTCTTTTTGGCAGGGTCGTCGCCTTGTCGAGCATATCTCCCTATGTTTTCACTCATCGCTTCATGACACCTTGTTCCACGTAGAAGCCCTGTCCTTGCCTCTTTAATGCTTCCTTATTCTTTTCATCTTTCCAGGAGCACATTCGCCTTGTCCCCCCTGCCAAGTTCTGTTCTGTCTCCTATTTCCAACTTTTTCTTATGTTTGACTTTGTTTCTTAATGCAATTGCAGTCCTGCTGGCTCTCCACGTCACCCTTCAGGTTATCGGCGAGTCCCATAGTCGTCTTTTGGATCTCGCCTTGCTTGTCTCTCAGGTCAACCCAAGAGTGATTCCATTCGTTTTCCAGCCCAGAGGACCTTCGTATTGGGCTATTATCCACGGGTTGTGTGTTTTGGATCAACTTGCCTCCTTTATGGGCTTAATGGACAAAAAAGGGGTCCAACAGTTCAAATCTTTCAAATTTCGGGGAATCTCAAACGACAACATCTACAAGTGCGGGAATGCTTGGAGGAACCCTCAGGAGTACCTAGACGTGTTAAGCTCGTGCCCAAAAGGCCAAGCTTAAGGGGCTATGTACTGTCCGGCCAATTCGACCGGGCGAACCGTCCAGGTACCCATCTGGTGTGACGGACGTTCCTCCCAGCCCAAAACGTGGATCTACCTTATTCCGAAGAGAGAGTCGGATGGTAGGTCGTATATCACCTTTTCCCATGCAGTAAGAACAAAGACGACGCCTCCCTGACATGTTGGAAAAGACCCAGCAACGAAGCTTCCTCTGCCGACAATTGCAGGTTCTTTGTTTGCTTCCTTAGGAATTTGCGCCGCCAAATGACAAAGAGCGACTTTTGAGCCTTACAAAGGGAAAAAAAAAAGGAGGGAGGAGAGGACATTGGTTCTCAGTGCATAACAGATTCCTAAAGGTATAATTATCTACTAATTTAGTTTTTAAAATTTTAATGGTTGATCAAATTGGTTCCTAAAATTAAAAATATTAATTGTGTCTTTTGCCTCAAATAAGTTAAATTAGTTATTGAAATTTCTTTTTCTTATAAAATTCGTATTTATTGTATTTTTTATTTATTGTATGAGAATTTTTATTTTTAAATTTTTTATTATTTTAAATAATAAAATTTATGGAAATAAATTTTTAACTTGGAGAAGGTGTTTTTTTATTCATACGTATTCTGGAGTACAATGATAAACTAAAGTTACAAAATTTTTTGAAGAATTTTTGGACTTGATTAATTTCAATAGAAATATTATTTATATGAAAATACATAATAAAGTCATGTTTTTATTTTTTTTTTAAAGTAGATATTACTAAGTTATCATGATTCAAGTGTTTTAATATAAAATTCTCAGTAATAGAAAAAATAAAATTAAATAATTATCACTACAACTTTGTTTTTTTATAATTTAGAAAATTTTAAAATTATCAAATTTTTATTAGTCAGAAATTTAAATAAATGACATTTTCATGATAATTAAATAAGAAGTAAATTTAAGATGATTATCACTAACAATTAATTTTTTAAAAAATATTTAATTTTAATGAGATAATAATTAAATTGTTTATAATAAATAAATTTTAAAATAATTAAACTTCTATGAATTTTATTTTATTTGTTATATAAATTTTTTTTCATTTTCTTATGTAAACTGTTTATTATTGTTGGTTCATTCAAAATAATTTATAAAGATAATATGTAAAAAGTTATATGGATAATAATATTTATAAGTAATTTATTATAATATTTTATAGTATGTAAATTAAGATATATTTAAAAAAATAATTTAATCATATTTAGTATGGATAAGTTTTGTTGTAAAAATATTTATTATAAATTTTAAAATTACAGATATGGATGTGATTTATAATATTTTTAAATTTAACTTTAACTTAACAATTTTTTTCATTCTCTCTACTTTAAATATTTTTTTTCATTTTTTACTAAAACATTTTTGAATTTTGTAGTAGTAACATTTTGAAACAATTTATTAACTAATACCTTAACAAATTTTAAAGAATTAAAAAATAAAAATATTTAAAAAGTATAAATTTTAATATATTGAAAATATAAAATAATATGTTTATAAAATAATTTTATTTTTAAATTATATTAAATATACTATAAAATTAGTATTTCTTTTTTAAATATTATTATAAATTTAATAAAAAATTATTTTAAAATTTATAATTTTATTAAATTAACTAATTAAGATATCATGATATTTTTGTACCACTAATTTTTTTTCTTCCAGAAAACTTAGTCAATTCCGATATATATATATGTTTGTGTAAGAATCATAGATAAAAATCATTAGAAACAACTTGCAGTGTAATTAATGTCATAGTAGTTGTAGTTGAAATTTGTGTGGCAAGAGTTTTTTTTTATATCTTGAATTACAGTATATTTGTTGATCGAGAGCAACTTAATGATGTTTGATTTTCCCATTTAAGGCCAAGCACCAAACTGCAGTGGCTTAAAGTTCTTTTTTCTTTGTACTTAACTAAGTTTTTAGCTACATGCAAATGTGATAGAGGTATTATATAAATTATGATAGGTAATTTATTAAGAGGTGGTAAATATTTAAATATCTCATTAGATTAAGAATTTATAAATATCTAAATAATTTGTTAGAAGATTGTGATCATTATAGTTTATCTACCATAATTATCTTTATTTTTCTATTATTTATATTATTTTTAAATAGTCTTTAACATATAAAAGGGAGATTAGAAATTGTATTATTCAATTTAATTAATATAAAATTTATTTTACTTTCAATATAATGTATTTATTTTTTAAGTTTGAGTTGTTATAAATTTTGTTATGATTTTAATTTTTGTAAAATTTTATTTTTATAATTATTTATTAATGACATGATAATTATATATTGAAAACAAATTTTAAATTTCTTAAATAATAAAGACTAAAATGAATATTTTTAATATAAAAGAGATCAATATATGACAATTATAATTTTATAAAAACTACAAATTATAATTGGAAACTAAAACCATAAAAATAAATTTATACCAAAATCATAAGATTTTTTTTATAAGAACTAAAAACATAGAATCAGAATAATATAAAGAGTAAAAACATATTTAAATATTTTTTAATATCAAATATGTATAAAACAAATATGCATTATTGGTCCTCACCTTTTGTATTTTTCATTTTTCCAAGCATACCTTTTTTTTCATTGTTTGTCGATTTTTATTCCAATAATATACTTGTACACATGTTTGGTTTTGTCCTTTTGGAAATTAAATTTCAAAAGTTATAAAACTTTAACCTTTTTAGAATTTAATTTTGAAAAACTAAATTTCAGAAGAATAATTCAAATTTTAATATTTTTAGAAACTGAATTTTAAAAGTGATAAAGTTTCAAGATGCGAAGAGTCTCTGAACAATGATATAACAAGGTTCCAAGAAAAGAGAAAGAGAAATTAGAGTAAGGCTTATGGTTTTAAAAATGCACAATGCTTGGACACGTTAAATAGAAGCATTGTTGCGACAACAAAATGAATCCCATGATTCTAGGGAAATGAAGCATACCGTGCTATAGTAACTTCCATGTGCATTTTGAATTTTATCAATTTGAGTTAAAATTTTAATATTTTCATATGGATTATCATTCAATGTTATAAGAGTTAGTCCATGTCTGTTTTTTTATTATTTTTTTATGCTCATATCTCAATGATACAATATACCTAAGAATAGTTATTATCAATAAAAAATTAATTTTTCAATAATACTTTATATGAAATAATATGTGAATGTGAGACATAGGCTCTTTATATTTTTGGCTCATTAGGTGGCCATGTTACTTGCTAGGTGAGTGTAAAATGAACTCTCTATTACCTTAGTTAACAAAATTCTATCAATTATCAATTTAAGACTTAACATCTATATATTAATCAAGTATAGAAAAATCATTCCTTCTAAAGGATTCAATTTGAACAATTCAAGACTCAATACAACAATTAATAATTTCAATCATTGTATTGAATCTTAAACAAGAACTAAGGTTTACTCAATGCAAACGTTCAATATAAAACATAAAAGATAAGATAAATAATAAGCAGTAATTAAACACACAAGTTATAAAGCAAGAACAAAAAAAAAATTATTATAATTCCTAAAAAAAAAATTCAAAGTTAATTTCATGTTTATGCTGTTTGACACTACTTAAATCACCAATCGTCTCTTTTCTCAAACTAGTTTGTCATTATTTCTCTCTACTAATTTTTATTTGGTGGTCAAAGAATAATGGACCATGGTCACTTGAGTCAAACAACCATGGTCAATTGAGTCAAACAAAATTGAACTCAAAATAAGCACATCTTCGATTGGGTGGTCAAACCATAATGGGTCATGGGCTTCAGTCAAACTAAGTTTAACTCAAAATTAATTGTATCCTTGATTTTATGGTTAAACTATGGTGGACCATGGTCAATTGAATCAAACAAAGTTGGACTCAAAATTAAGCACATATTTTATTTGGTGGTCAAACCATGGTGTGTTATGGTCAATTGAGTCAAACTAAGTTCAAAACAAAATTAAGCACATTTGATTAATAATTTAAATATTTTTATAAGAAATATATCTTCCATTTATTTTAAATTTTATAACATAGCTACAAAAAGAGTCTCTTTAATTATAATTGTTCTCATCTAAGAGTATAGGTAGTTGAGTGTCATTCTGCTCTTTGTTTCTTGCCCACCATAGGTTCGTCCCTTGGTCCCATGTATACATGAACGATCCCCTACTATTCTCCCTAACAGACTCCTAACTGTCTCAATTTCCTTCTAACTACCTTTGGGAGCTGAGCATTTGGGCCAGAAAGAGGCTGGTCTGAGTGGACTGGCTTCCTTGGGGCAAGATACCCTATTGTGTTGGGCGCATCTGTCATTGGGCCTAAGTCCGGAGGGTGTCAGTTGTCGTGTGACCCTACACACATGTCGGAGCCTGGTCGTCGTAGCCGACCGGTACACAGCCCCTCAAGCTTTTTGCCGTAGGGAATAAGCTTTAATTTTCCTTTTTGGTTTGAGACGACCGAACATGGTTCCCAGTCTTGACTGACGGTTCGACTGATTGGGTCTCAGCTGGCCAGACTGGACTCTTGGTAGGAATGGGCTCGGACTATCTGATGGGCTTACTGGTGCACAGTCCCTCATGTGCCAGGTAGGAATGGCCAAGCGCATTTTCCAACTATCCGGGGTAGGCTTTGAAGGCCTTTTGACATATGTGAAGGGGGCATGATTGTGTCAACTTTGGGGGAGTTTTTCTTTTGCCACCTCTTTGTTTCTCTTGCTCAGAGTGTTCTCGCCTAGAGGGGATCTAAGGACCGACTTGTCTCTAACAGGTCTTCATCTTGCCCAAAGGGGTCCAATGGACCGGCCACTCGCAGGTCTTTGGTGCCTTAGACAGCCTTGACCAACTTATCTTTGTCGGGTCTTCATCTCACCTGGAGGGGTTTTAGGGACCGGCCGCTCGCAGGTCTTTTTTCGTCTCGCCTGGAGGGGATCTAGGGATTGGCTGCTCATAGGTCTTTTCTCATATCGCTTGGAGGGGATCTAGTGACCGGCCGCTCGTAGGTCTTTGGTGCCCTAGACAGCCTTGACCAACTTATCTTTGTCGGATCTCGCCTGGAGGGGGTCTAGGGACTGGCCGCCCATAGGTTTTTTTTTGTCTTGCTTGGAGGGGATCTAGGGATCAGCCGCTCGTAGGTCTTTTCTCATCTTGCCTGGAGGGGATCTAGTGACCGACCACTTGTAGGTCTTTGGTGCCCCAGACAGCCTTGATCGACTTATCTTTGTCTAGTCTTCATCTCGCTTGGAGGGGGTCTAGGGATCGACTGCCCGCAGGTCTTTTTTCGTCTTGCCTAGAGGGGATCTAGGGATCGAGCGCTCACAAGTCTTTTCTCATCTCGCTTGGAGGGGATCTGTGACCGGCCGCTCGCAAGTCTTTGGTGCCTCAAGCCTTGATCAGCTTAGCCGCCTGCATGTCTTTTCTAATCTCGTCCAGAGGGGACCTTTTGGCCGTCCTCTCAAGTCTTTTATCTTCGTGCCTGGAAGGGACCTTATGGTCGACTTCTCAGGTCTTTCGTCTTTGTGCATGGGAGGGATCTTATGGCCGACTTTTTAGGTCTTTCGTCTTCATGCATGGAAGGGACATTTTGGCCGACTTCTCAGGTCTTTCTCCTTCGTGCCTAGAAGGGACCTTATGGCCGACTTCTTAGGTCTTTGGTCTTCGTGCTTGGAGGGAACCTTTTGGTCGTCAGGTCTTCTGTCTTTGTGCCTAGGAGGGACCTTTTGGTCGACTCTTCAAGTCTTTTGTCTTTGTGCTTGGGATAGACCTTTTGGCCGACTCCTTAGGTCTATCTCCTTCGTGCCTAGAAGTTTCAGGTCTTTGGTCTTCGTGCTTGGAAGGGACCTTTTGGCTGTCCTCTCAGGTCTTTTGTCTTCGTGCTTGGGAGGAACCTTTTGGCCGACTCCTTAGGTCTTTTGTCTTCGTGCCTAGGAGGGACCTTTTGGTCGACTCCTTAGGTCTTTCTCCTTCGTGCCTGGAAGGGACCTTTTGGTCGAATTCTCAGGTTTTTTGTCTTCATGCCTGGGAGGGACCTTTTGACAGATTCCTCAGGTCTTTTGTCTTCGTGCTCGGGAGGGACCTTTTGGCTGACTCCTCATGTCTTTCTCCTTTGTGCTTGGAAGGGACCTTTTGGCCGACTCCTCAAGTCTTTCTCCTTTGTGCCTGGAAGGGACCTTATGGCTGACTTCTTATGTCTTTTGTCTTTGTGCTTGGGAGGGACCTTTTGGCCGACTCCTCAAGTCTTTCTCCTTCGTGCCTAAAAGGGACCTTATGACCAAGTTCTTAGGTCTTTTGTCTTCGTTCCTGGGAAGGACCTTTTGGCCGACTCCTCAGGTCTTTTGCCTTCGTGCCTGTGAGGAACCCTTTGGCCGACTCTTCAGGTCTTTTGTCTTCATGTCTAGAAGGGACCTTTTGGCCGACTTCACAAGTCTTTGACGACACCTTTCACCTGGAGTGGATCTAATGACCGGTCCTCTCAGGTCTTATGTTGACGCCACTCGCTTGGGAGGGGATCTGATGACTGTCCTCTCGTGTCTATTTTTTTTTAGGTTATCTCAAGCTTTGTTCGAGATAAGGAGCCATAATCCTTTTTGGGTACCTGCATGAATTGTGGATTATGGTCTTGCATATTTCGAGATATGAATATACTTACAGAAGATTTAAGGTTCCTCCCATGACGTTGTAGGCATGTCGGTGAAGGATGTATAAGCCCTTTTGAATTGATCTTGGGCTTTATGGCGGGTCTGCGTATTTTCTGGCTTTCAAAATTTCACATAAAGATTATGCCTTACGCTCCGATCCTTACTGCTAAAAGAACATAATGTTATGAACCTATGTGTTAATTTTAAGAGAGAAGACAGAAATATCAGTTATTTATTATTTCATTATAATGATGAATGATGGTGGCTCAGTTGGTTGGTGCGTGGAATCCTCTGCTGGGGTTGAGGGTTCAAGCCTCTCTCGAATGATGTAACAGGGCTCTGCATTTGCATTTGCATTTCTTTCTTTCTCGACGTTGCCCTCTTTCGTTTTCATTTTCATGATTGTCGTTTCCCTTCCTTTTCTTGTTGTTGCTGAAAAACTTCGTAGTTGCAATCTGCGGCATCGTTTCGGTCAGCTTCTCGGTTGTAAGAGTCCTCTTTCGTTTGGTTTGGCAGTGCAAGAATGGAAACAATTATTTCTTGCTCCAATGAATATTTGCCCGCAATGGAGGCAGGTTTTTCTTTAGCTCCTCCTTCCGCGTCCGGGATCGACGTCAGCTTCGAGAGTTGTTCAGTGTGGCGGATCTAGTAGCTCTGCCAACTCCGGTAGCTGTTGCCCCTAAGTACGGTAGTCGTCGTCGTTTTTCTTCGTTCTCCTCAAGCTCAGAACTTCGCACTTGGACTCTCAATCTTGCGGGCGTCGGGAAAAGTTTCACCGAGGCCCCACGATGGACGCCACTGTTCTCATCTAAGAGTATAAGTAGTTGAGTGTCGTTCCGATCTTTGTTTCTTGCCCACCATATGTGTGCCCCTTGGTTCCCATTTATACATGAATGACCCCCTACTATTCTCCATAACAGACTCCTAACCGTCTCAACTACCTTCTAACTACCTTTGGGAGCTGACCGTTTAGGCCAGGAAGAGGTTGGTCAGAGTGGACTGGATTCCTTGGGCCAAGGTACCATATTGGATTGGGACATATCTATCATTGGGCCCAGGTCTGGAGGGTGCCGGTTGTCGTGTGGTCCTACGCACATGTCAGAGCCCAATCGTCATAGCCGACCAGTACAATAATATAACAATTAACCTAATTATGGTTTATGCGATCATTCATGCAAGGTCATACTCATTTATTAAAAAATTATCATTAAACAAGCCAAACTATGCTTTATAGGGTCATTCATGAACAGTAATATCAATTTATTAAAAAAATATCATTAAACAAGGTCCAACTATGTTCTATATGGGCATTCATGGAAGGTAATGCCATTTATTAAAAAAATATCATTAAATAAGACCCAACTATGTTATATATAACCATTCATGAAAAGTAATACCAATTTATTAAAAATATCATCAAACAATAATGGTGGAATGGAGGATGAAGAAGAAAGGAAGAATTATTCTTTAAAGAATATCAAAAGTTTTAAGAACATTGAGTGTTTAGCTCATCTTTTATATCAGTTATCAAACTAATCAATGCAAAAAGTCATATTTTTCATTATCAATGTAAAAAGTGATATTTTACATTGGTTATATTACAATCCATGTAAATATTTTTAAAATATTTGCAAAATACCACTGCACTTTTGTTTATATCATGAACTAATGTATAGAAAATGTTTTTACAATAATAAATTAACTATGCTTTGACATTTTTAATTAATAGAATTAAACAAGATAAAATTAAACAAATAAATTCACCAAACACCCATAGTTATATTCTTACTGTGATGTGCATAATAGATGCCTCCTCCCCTTCCCTTATCAAAGTATTGACCAACTTTTTGCACTTAATTTGTGTACAAGCTTGGTCTCCTTAAAACAAGTAAAGTAAAAGAATAGGTTTTTGGCATAAGATCATAGAAGAGAGGGGCGTGACATTTAAGACCACTTAAGTTCCTTTTTATATATAGTTTTAATTATATTAGGCTTAGGTGGCAAACTTTTATGATATTAAATTTGTGATGGAGCTAGCCTAAATCTCATGCAAAATATGGAATTTCCACCGTGCATTCCTATAGTACTTAGGACAAATATTTGCATCTAGTTTGTTTTTATTAATTTAGTTAAAATATAACTAATTTTTTGCAATTTAAATTAGTTTGCAAGTGGTTAGTTTGTTGTTGACCATATTTTAGTTGGTTTTTAATTATTGATAATAAGCAATAATAAGTTCTCTTTTCCTGGAAGAGACATGACTCTTATCACTTGTTGGTCCATCTTTCGCCAACCAATAATCGGGAGAGTTTTGCATGATGGTTTTATCATTGATCGAGTCTAATTGGGGGTGAGAGTAATTTTTTTATTTTTGGTATAGTTTTACATTTATTTTCAAAATAAAAAGATATTTTGTGAATTTGGTTTTTAATTAAAAAAAAATTCTCTCACTATATTTAATAATTATCATTCTTATTGTCACTACCCCCACCATCATCTCTGCTGCCACCACCATCATACGATCGTTCATACCATCTTTATTGTCACCACTATCATCACCACTGTTATTGTTACCATGGTCATCATCACCACCACCATCATCTCTGCTGCCACCACCATCATACCATCGTTCATACCATCTTTATTGTCACCACCATCATCACCACTGTTATTGTCACCATGGCCACCATCACCATCGTCGTCATCACTGCCACTACCATCACCATCACATCACTGCCGTCGTCACCACCATTGTCATCGCCACCACTACAACTACCACATCATCACCACCACATCGTTGGCACTTTTACCACCACTATTCCTATCAATACATAAGCATAACATTCAAATAATTTAACAAGGTATTGAATTTTCAAAGTGAATTTATGTTGAAACTAAAATTAATTTTTGAAAAAAAAAACTAATTTTGACAAGATAGAGAATTTTTAAGGTGAGTTTATTTTAAAACTAAAAAATAATTTTTGAAACAAAAAACTAAAACTAAAATAAAAAACTAAAATGAAAATCTAAAAACTAAAAATTATTTTTGATTTTTAAAAATTTTAAAACTTGGAACTAAAAATTTTAAAGCTTGCGAGGTCAATGTGATTTACGTACAAAATCATGTAAAAAAATTCTTTTTTGTTGTTTTTTCTATAATATTTTTTGTATTGTAATGCATTTTATTTTTGTAAATGGAACAAAGAAAACATCCACTATGCATAATTTTATGTGCAACTTTGGGCATAGTGAAAAGAGAGATTTCTTTCTAAACTTTAGTTTCTTCTCTTATTTATTCAATTGTGTTGGGTTCTTCTAACTAACTAACTACCCTAAGTCACTAATTAATCTTAACTACTCTTTATTCTATCCTTCCTTAACTAATCTTAGGTCCTAGTTACTCTTTAGTTATACAATAACTTCACCACTTATAGGACTTATCCCACCAATATCTTTCTTTATGGTTCAAAAAAGTTTGTTAGTGACTACTAAGGAGCGACTTAAAACCCATCGATGTCAATTCCAACACATTTTTCTTGTGCTCTTTTGCGTTTCCAGTCATAGTTATGTAATGTATTGTAATATATACAGCAAAATCCAGGAAAAATCATAAGCAAGTCATAGCTTAGGTTGGCTTAGGTGGATTGATAAGATTAAGAAGTAAACTCATTGTATTTAGGTTTATTAACCTTCTTTACCACCGCACAATTGTATCATCTTCATCTCTAAGCAATTGATCCAATGTTGACCATAATTTTTCTTTCTTGCAATAACAAATGTAGTTGAAGGAAAAAACAACTAAAAAAATACCAACATGAAAATAGGTTCCTCCTCCAATATATTCAAGTTAACTTAAATATTTTCATCCCTTACAGTAAATTCATCCTCAATGCATTGATCATCATCTCTTAGACCTACAAGTATAGGACACATTTCCTTTGCAATTGTAGAAGATACGTCAAATTAGACTCATTGTCTATGAGTACCATCTCTATTGCAAATGGTTTGCTTGCATCATGAACAAGACACATGTTTCATGTGTGAATCACTCTAACCATGATACTCCAAAGTTTTTTATCAACATAAATATTTTGCACTTTGTCAACCATTGCACATACTATAATAGTCAAATAACACAAATTTAAATTTTATTCAAATAAAAATCAGACTAAATGATATAAGTAAAGGATGAAATCACTGATTCTTTTGCAACTCCACAACCAAATCAACCAAAAATGTCTTCAATATTAACATAAATACGTTTTATATTTGAATTTTTTGGAGTCTTATATTTTATTTCTTTAAGAAATAATATATTTGTATGTTTAACAAAAAAAAATTGTTTGCATCTTTTACATATTCACTAGTACAGAGAAGACCTTTTACATTGGTTAAAATTGAAGAAATAGAAAAAAACGTAAGAATGGGGGTTGAATTGCATGTGTGTGTAATTTTTAAAGTTTTTCGCAAAATGTAGGATATATATTAACTGTTAAATGTTGTTGATAATTCGCTTTTTGTCGTGGTGGCTTTTATCAAATAAAACTAAAGCTAACTATAGTATAGCTAACCCTAGGTCATTCTTCTCAAGGACGTAATGTATTTAGTTATGTCTAGTGTAGGATTAGAAATTCATGCAGACAACAGAGTTGTTAGGAATGCAAACTCACTTTCGACTAGATGCCAACTTGCTCTTGGTAGGGACCGGTTCGACTTTATCTCGGTAGAGATGAGTCCAACATGATCTCGGCTAGAGTGTAATCGGTCAACTCGGCCTTGACGTGGTATTTACAAAATCATTTCGGCCGGTCTCAGATAGAGGCGGCCAAGAACATAAACAAGGGGGATTGAATGTAGAAGTATGGCAAAAAGTACACTAATATAAGAAAACAATAACAACTATGCTAATTACAATTACTATATCAATTCACAGGTTCAATGACACACGGTTTGGGTTCTTAATGATTCACATACAACTCCAAACCAACCTAAAATCTTTCGACGACCGTCGAACATTTGTCTGTTGCTTGGCCAAGGAATTACACAACTGCAACCTCAAAAGCCGGCAGGGAGTAAGCACGTGGTTGATATAAGGTTTCCATAACTTGTTGTTAGATCGGTTCCAACTGGCCTAATCTAACATGCTCTACTTTTATGTTTTCATAAACATGGCTATGATACTAATAAGAGCAGATTAATAGAAAAGGAATTGCACATGGAAAGTAGATATGGAAACGCAACCATATATTAAAAAACATGTTATTGATACAGGGTTTGATACATGAATGGATGAGAATAACTCATCCTCCTACGCCGGTAGCGACCCTGGCGGAGACTGTGATGGTTCACTGGATTGGTCCAAGCCTTGAGGGTTCCTTCTACCAGATTGCACCGGCTATACCGATCGATCACCTCTGATAGCCTCCACCTCAAACTCAAAACTTGCACCCCCTCAACTGTTTGGATGCCATACTGAGGAATCGTGCACCACCAAGCAACAATGGAGCGAAGTGAAGAGGATGAATAGAGTGTGAGAATCAAAGCAAGTGTGCGTGTGTATCAACCCCCTAAATTGTACCCTACGTTCTCCTTTTATATATTTCCTTAGCTTCTAGTGGAAGATTTCAGAGAAGTTCTTAGAAGCTTCTAATTCCTAATGATTACGTAACTAACTAACTACTGATTACATAACAGACTAACGATCTATACTAACGAACTACTTCCAGAAGATTCCAACTGATAACCTCCTATAGCTATCACAGTCTTCCTTGAGCCTTCTTTGTGTGCCACGTGTCAGAGATTGCTGGAGCTGGTCTAAGGTTCGAAGCAGATCCTACTCTTGAGGTTCAAAGTCAGCCGGTTGGAAGTCAGGCTCGAAATTAGGTTTGGATGGATCGAGACTTCTACTATAACTTGCACAATGAACATTCCTTAGCTAATATCCTTATATTAATACATATTTGTATCTTTCCTATTTCTAGGCTAATGAACTGAATCTTAGCTAATATGAGTTTCTTAGTCACAAAACATGTTCTATTGCACCCATCTTAAGACCTTGTATAGTGGATAAAATATGACTTATCAAACCCCCACACTTACACTTTTCACTCTTGGGCAAAATTGGACACAAATTTATTTAAGGGAGATGGGAAAAATTGACTGTGAGGACCGACTGCAATTTAATCAATTTTTGAAATCCTTAAGTTTTGCTAAGTAGAATAAGCATGCATTCTTCCCAAAATCAAGTTATTCAAACAATTCATGGCAAAAATTTTCCTCATCTAAAGTAAACAAGCAACTTCAGAATTTTTAAAGTTCAACCAAGAATGACAGAGCTTCTGAAGGTAGGTGTGTACTCTCAGCTTCTTAAGTTTTTCGGGTTCGTATTTACACTTTGAACACTCTATGTGACTAGCACTACCACTGTTTTGACTAGGCTCTCCTTCTTACTTCTTTGAGAACACATGCAATTGTAATCAATAGGTCTTTCATTAAGCTTGTAACATGGCCGGGGTAAAGGTAGGATAAAGGAGAAGGGAAGTGGGGCTAAGCAACCAAAGGGAAGAGAGGAGCAATGGGGAATGAGCCTATTAGTATAGGGAATATCCCCTTAAGCACTGTCGATCCCGGCATGGTACTAGAGACCATCATCAAGAGTATTGTCGGTCTCAACTTCACATTAGAGACCTGTTCTCCTGTTGGTCTCAGTAGTATATATTCTTCACTGCTCTTATCTTTCTTCTCACTTTTTTACATTTCTTTGCAGCCTGTGTTGCAGTCTTTTCCCTGCAACCTTTTTATTTTGCTGCTCCTCCCTTTTTTTTTATCTTTGATTTCATCCTTCATTCTTTTTCTTTCTTTGATCAGCCGATTGTTTTCCAAATGTACCACTCTCGCACTGTCCCAAGGTATTACCCCCACACTTATTTGAGACCTATTCCAAAAAAAACAATTCCAAAACTCCTCTGACCCTTAAGGTTGGGGTTTTTCATGGTTTTCCAACTTCGGCTTGTAATGAGTTTATTCAAAGAAAGGGTTTTATAGGCTCAAAAAGGGTGACAAGGGATTCATTTTGCAAGGTAGGTTTATTTGGTTTAGTGGCTGTTAGAAAAATGGCATAGATCATATCACTTATGCATGTCAAAAAAGGAGTATCAGGAAAGTCAAGTCAAAACCGGAAGTAATCCAGCACATAGGTGCAAAATCACACCAAAAAGAAGAGAATGACAAGTTTTGCAGCCATTACTTATTTACAAGGCTCAAAATATCTCACCCGGTTAATTGTTGCTCTTTCACTAATGGTTTAAAAAATCCTCAATCACTTATCTTCCTAAGGATGAAAAATTTTCTTACCATGTCAAGCTGAAAACCTTTTTCTAGAATTATGCACTACCTACTTTTGTTTATCCAACCTATTGATTTCTAATTGACTTTCTGCAACATGGTTTTCTCAATTGGACAACAAAAGCTTATTATTAAAAACGAAAATAAAAACAAAAACAAAGTAAGACTGAAAAATAAAATCAAACAGGAACAGAAAAATAGAGCTACTCAATAGGAACAAAAACAAAAGAAGAAAACAGAAACACATAGTAGAAACGAAAAACGAAAAACGAAAATAGAATAAAGGGAAAATAAAAAATGAATAAAGAGAAAATAAATAGAGTTGACTTGGAAACAGAAAATAGAGTCAGCCAGACTCACCCAAGCACATAATTTTGAGTTGGATCGGATTAACAACAAGTGAATTAAGCAAACCCGACACCCGGCTATATACCCCCCCACACACATACACTTAAATGATGCATTATCCTAAATGCATTGCAATAATGTAAAGGAAATGGGGAAATTTGTCAAAGGGTGTCATCTGGTTTGGCCGACTCCAGCAACGAGATGTTTTCCACTTCCCCCACTATTGGAGTCAGCCCTTCATAGAAATGCTTTATTTGGTGCCCGTTGACCTGGAAAGTTTTATTATTGGTCTCATCTTGTACTTCTAGTGCACCATAAGAAAACACATTAATAATAACAAATGGTTTGTCCCTTCTAGAACGAAGCTTACTGGCTATGAGTTTTAAGCGAGAATGGAATAAAAGCACCTTCTGGCCGACTGTAAACTCTTTTTTCAGGATCTGGTTATCATGGAATTGTTTTACCTTTTGCTTATAGATTCGAGAGTTTTCATAGGCCTTCAAGCATAGTTCCTCCAATTCCTGTAACTGAAGTGTCCTTTTCTTTCTAGCTTGGTCATAGGTTATATTGCATTTCTTCACGGCCCAGTATGCTTTGTGTTCTATCTCGGCTAGCAAGTGACATGCTTTCCTGAACACAATCTGGTAGGGAGACATTCCTAGCGGCATTTGGTATGCTGTCCTATGAGCTCATAGAGCATCGTCTAAGAGTCGACTCTAGTCCTTCCTACTGGGAATCACCATTTTTAGTAAAAATTTCTTTATTTCCTTATTGAAAACTTCAGCTTGGTCGTTGGTCTGAGGGTGATATGGAGTGGCTATTTTGTGCACTACTCCATATTTCTCGAGTAAAGAGGACATAGCTCTGTTGCAGAAATGAGTTCATTGATCATTGATAAGAGCCCTTGGCATACCGAACCGACAGAAAATATTGGTCTTCAAGAAATCCACAATAACTTTTGCATAATTGGTTCTGGTGGCTCTTGCCTTCATTCATCTGGAAACTTAATCAACGACAAGCAAAATGTACGAGTAGCCATTGGAAATGGGGAATGGCCCCATGAAATCGATACCCCAAACATCAAAGATTTCACAAAATAGGACCGGTTGTTGAGGCATTTTGTTCCTATGGCTTATGGCCATTCCAACTTTTTGACATTGTTCGCAGGCCGAGACAAATTGGTGTGCATCTTGAAAAATAGCGAGCCAATAGAATCCACATTCAAGTACTTTTCTGATTGTCCGAGTGGATCCACAATGGCCGCCTCCAAGTGCAAAATGGCAAAAATGGAAGACCAACAGGATCTCAAAATCCGGAATACACCTACAAATAACGCGATCATTACAACATCTCCATAGATAGGGGTCGTCCCATGTGTAATGCTTTGCATCACTTTGAATCTTTTCTTTATAATACTTGGATGCTCCTGGCGGGAATGTGGAAGCGACAAGGAAATTGCATATGTCAGCAAACCATGGCTGACCGTGGGCTATTAGTAAAAGTTATTCATCGGGGAAGTCGTCTCGAATAGGTACTGGGTTGACCTTTCCCTTAATGTGGCTCAAATGATCTGCTACTGTATTGTCGGCACCCTTCTTGTCTCTGATTTCAAGATTGAACTCTTGAAAGAGGAGCATCCCTCGAATAAACCTTGGTTTTGCGTCCAACTTCTTCAGCAAGTACAATGTGACATGGTCAGAGAAGACTATGACTTTGGAGCCAAGCAAATATGCTTGAAATTTGTCCAAGGAAAATACAATTTCTAATAGCTCCTTTTGAAAAAAAAACTTGTGTTGGTCTTCATGTGCTATATGTATTTGCACGTACCCGGAATATCCATCCAGGAAATAGTAATGAGACTTCCCGACCAGCTTCTCTAGGATTTGATCTAAAAATGACAAAGGGAAGTGATCTTTGTGAGTTTCTTGGTTTTGATTTCTATAATCAATACATACTGCTAGCTTGCTCGGAATCCTTGTTGGCACCATCTCATCGTGCCAATTCTTTTGTTACTGTCATCCGGACTTCTTAGGAACTACCTGGACTAGACTAACCTAGTTACTATCTGAAATGGGATAGATGATCCCGACTATAAGTAATTTGGTCACCTCTTTCTTCACGACATTCAGGATGGTTGGATTCAATCTCCTTTGATGTTGTCGTATAGGATGGGCTTCTTCCTCCATCATTATTCTATGCATGCAAATGGAGGGATTGATTCCTAGAAGGTCTGAAAGTTTCCACCCGATTGATTTCTTGTGTTACTGAAGGACTGTCAACAATTTCTCTTCTTGTTCCTGGTCAAGGTTGTTGGCTATGATTACTGGGAATTGTTGATCCTGGTCCAAATATGCATACTTTAGATGATCTGGCAATGATTTTAATTCGTCGGGTGGTGATTGTAGTGGAAGAGAGTCAGTGATGGATCTTGGCTGAGGTGGACCGAGTAGATCTAGCGTTGGCACTAGGTGTGCCAGGGCGGTCTTCAGTTTGCTTTCGGTCTTGAATGACCGAGTTGGAGTTGGCTCTTGGCTGTAGTAGGCCAACTTGGTATGGGGTTGGCATTGGATAGGCCGAACTGATGTCGGCCTTTGTTAGCTTTTGGCTTCGACTTGCTTCATCCATCCCAGTATTTGTTGCTTCCTTTGTTGGTGTTGGTCTTGTGATGTCGGCAACTTGGACTCTTGCACTAATTGAGTACTCTAGTTCGTCATCTTTCTTGCATACCTAGCCAATAAAATCAGAAGAATCAATAGTATTCATCAGGTTGGCAAGGTTATTAACATGGTTGTCGGAGCTGGGACGATTTGGCACTCCATTTATGTGGGTGGTGTCGGTATCACCCATCACGAAACCTGCATCTTCAAACATGTTAGAAGTTTCAACAAGTATTGTCATGTTGTCGCTGCTGGAGTCGAATTGGTTGTATTCTTCAAAAAGCTCGTCAATTATGTCCATGCTGCATAGTGAATGGTCTTCAGTTGGGTGCCTCATTGCATAAAAAATATTGAACTGCACTAGATTGTCCCTGAATTCCATTGATAATGTCCCGGCATGTACATCAATCTTCGTCCTTGTCATCATCAAGAATGGTTGTCCAAGAATTAAAGTAGACCATTTTCTGGACGTTTCGTCTTCCATCTTCAACACATAAAAATCTGTTGGAAAGATTAGGTCATTGACCTAGACGAGAACATCTTCGAGAATGCCAACAGGTTGTACCACACTTCGGTTTGCAAGTTGGATAGCAACACCAATTGGCTCTACATCTCCAAAGTTCAAAAACTTATATACTGACATGGGCATGACGTTGATGGAGGCTCCTAAGTCCAACATGGCATCAGCGAAGGTGCATCCGCCAATGGTGCATGGGATTGAGAAAATTCTGGGGTCTTTGCATTTTTGAGGTAGAGCTTGTTAGGCTCCAGCTGTGTGGCCATTTTGAATGAATGCCAACAATACTCCTCCCACTTCAACTCCTCCTTTCAGTTTATTCCTCTTATGTACGCACAGTTCCTTAAGGAACTTCACATACTTAGGAATCTGCTTGATGGGATCAAGGAGCGGAATGTTGATTTCCACTCGCCGGAATATCTTCAGCAAATCTTCATCAGTTTCATGTTTCTTGGTCGAGATGGTCCAAGAAGGAAAAGGTAGTGGGATGGGTCTAGCCTGCTGTTGGACTTGGGAGTTAGGTTCCTTTTCAGTCTCGGCTTCAGTTGGGGTCGATTTTGGTCGTGGCGCGACATGTAGTTATTTTCCACTTCTCAACGTCATATTGCTCATGTTTCCTCCCTTAGGATTCAGAATTGGTTGTGAGGGAAGGTTTCCAGACCCAGCTGACTGTAGTTGACTGACCAAGTTGGCCAGTTGCCCAATCTGCATCTTCAAATCATGCATTGTGGCGTTCATATTCTGTTGAAATTCCATCCATTCTTCCATGGATGTTGGAATGGTGGCATGTGATATCTCATTTTCGGCTGTTGATAGTGGTACCGATTCGGGGCTGGCATGCTCGGCATGGATCCAAATCTTGGAACTGCATATTGCCCTTGATTATGACTCGGCTGGTATTGAGGCCCTCCGAATTGTTGGCTATCATTTTACTGAGCGGGATATGGTTGTCTACCATATTGATATCCTCCTATTGCTCCAATAAGTTCAACATTATCCGACACGGTCTCCTGTAATGTAGGGCACATGTCAATTAAGTGCTCCACTGAAGTGCAGATGCCGCAAACCTTTACGTGTGGGATTTTTTATGCTGGCTGACCACGAGTTGCCTTACTAACGACATCAACTCGATTAGTTGATTCTCCATTCTTAGATTATCAATTGAGCCAACTTCGTTCACTGCCTTGTTAGTGATGGCTCCCCTGATTCCGAATTGTTGTGTATTACTCGCCATGTTCGAAATCATGTGTATCGTTGCTACCGATGTCTTATCCATTAAGGCTCCCCCACTGGCAGCATCGATCATGCTTCAGTCCATCAACATCAGACCTTCATAAAAGTATTGGATTAGTAATTGCTCACTGATCTGATGCTGTGGACAAGTTGCACACAAGCGATTGAACCGCTCCCAGTATTCTTGCAATGTTTCTCCTGTATGCTGCCAGATTCCACATATTTCTTTTCGGATAGCGGCCGTTTGGGAGGCCGGGAAGAACTTCTCCAAGAATGTGTGTTTCTTAGAGATATGTGTGTTTCATATCTCTAAGAAAACAATAACAACTACGCTAATTACAATTATTGTATCAATTCATAGGTTCAACGACACATGGTCTGGTTTCTTAATGATTCACATGCAACTCCAAACTAACCTAAAATCTTACGACAACCGTCGAACATTCGTCTGTTGCCTGGCTGAGGAATTACACAACCGCAACCTCAAAAGCCGACAAGGAGTAAGCACGTGGTTGATATAAGGTTTCCCTAACTTGTTGTTAGATCAGTTCCAACCGGCCTAATCTAACGTTCTCTACTCTTACGTTTTCACGAACATGGCTACGATACTAATAAGAGAAAATTAATAGAACATGAATTGCACATGGAAAGTAGATATGGAAACATAACCATATATTGAAAAACATGTTATTGATATAGGGTTTGATAAATGAAATGGATGAGAATAACTCAGCCTCCTCGGTAGCGACCCTGGCAGAGACTGCGGTGGTTCACCAGAATTGGTCCAAGCCCTAAGGGTTCCTTCTACCAGATTGCGCCGGCTATACCGATCGATCACCTCTAATAGCCTCCGCCTCAGACTCAGAACCTACACCCCCTCAACCGATTGGACACCATAGTGAGGAATCGTGCACCACCAAGCAACAATGGAGCGAAGTGAAGAAGATGAACAGAGTGCGAAAATCAGAGCGAGTATACGTATCAACCCCCTAAATTGTAGCCTGCATTCTCCTTTCATACATTTCCTTAGCCTCTAGCAGAAGATTTCAAAGAAGTTCCTAAAAGCTTCTAATTCCTAATGATTACGTAACTAACTAACTATTGATTACATAACAGACTAACGATCTATACTAACAAACAGCTTCCAAAAGATTCCATCTGATAACCTCCTGCAACTGTCATGATCTTCTTTAGCCTTCTCTGTGTGCCACATGTTAGAGACTGTTAGAGCTGGTCTAAGGTTCGAAGCATATCCTACTCTTGAGGTTCAGAGTCGGTCGGCTGTGTTGAGCCAATGTTGGCCAGTTGGAAGTCAGGCTTGGAATTAGGTTTGGATGGATCGAGACTTTTGTATCTTTCCTATTTCTAGGCCAATTAATTGAATCTTAGCTAATATGAGTTTCTTAGTCACAAAACATGTTCTATTGCGCCCATCTTAAGACCTTGTATAATGGATAAAATATGACTTATCAGTTGTCCAAAGGGTCGTTCAAAGAGGTGAATAAGACAAAACAAAGAAGATAAGAGAAAAAAACACAAGAGATTTATCTTGGTTCATTCTTCCATGAGAATTACATTTAGTCTCTTCAACTCAAAGGATTTTCCACTAAAGTCTAACAAACTTACAACCAAGTATTCTCAATCTCTTTATGTTTTACACCACTTGTAATCTAAATAATTACAAACGATACTAAGTATTCTTTTACCCTTAGCCTCCTTAAGCTATCTAAAAAAACTATAGATCTTTTTACACAGATAATCTCACTAGGCGAGCATATAAAAATTAAAAAACAGAGATTGAACTTTGCTTAACAAACCAAGTATACAGTGAAAACATAGTATATCGTCCAAAGAGTATTGTTCTTTGTCTTATTATATCTTGTTTTCTACTTTTCTTCGAGCTTGATCATCTCAATATATAAACGAGTGAGATGAATGTTGTCATGCATGAGTAGTATCTTCAACATTAAATATCAAAGATACATTTTTTGTTGTGTTGTTTGCACATACTTTCCTTTTTCTGAAGATAGAAAAAAATGTGTTAGAGAAAAGTTATTTTTCTTTGTTCTTGGTTGTGCTGTTTTCATCTAATAAGGGATATTGATTCTTTTTATTTCCTTATACATAGAGTCATGATCAAAACTTTCTTCTATCAAACTTGACTTGATACATAAGAATTTGAGGCGAAGTCTTTTTGTCATTCTTAAAACAAAAAAGTCTCAACAAAGTACATAAAGTACAAAAATATATGAACATTGTGAATATTGATGAAATGAATTTAAACTTATAGATATATCACATAAGATAAGAGATAAGAGATAAGAGATAAGATAAGCACTATAAAAAGACAAATTTTATGCTTTAAGATGGTACATCCTTTATTGGATGTTGTCTCATTCTTATTGAACGAGATCTCTTATTGGACGTTGCGATCTCTTATTGTTTCGTTTTCTCAATTACATCCATTCCTATAAAATTGGCCTCATGCCATAGGATTCCCAAGAGAAAATAATCTAACAAAAAAAATCTATATATTGAAAATAAGAATCTATAACAAATGTAAAACATCAATGTTCTCTAAACTAAAAATTGCACTAAACAAAATAAATGTTCTAAAGTATAAATTTTGTAACAATAAATGTTCTAAACTATTTAGAAGAATTAGTAATGCATAGGAAGAACTTTTTCCTACACTTTATGTCATTTATTTCTTCTTCAAGGAATGGTGTTGCATCATCATTGAATACCTATAATTTTAAATAAGAAGAATTAAAACAATAGGTTATTAACTAAATAAAAAAAACATAATTAATCTTTGTTAAAGGTGTTGTATTACCTCAATCCATGAATTAGTAATAATTATAGAGACAATGCTGAGCAAATGTTTCATTACATAATACTCGCATTATAACTCGTAGGTTGTCTCAGAGTCTACAAATAAAGAAGAATTTAAATATTCAATGTAAATATTGAAGTTAGTAAGTAATATAAACTATAATTGAAATATGGTTTTTAAACTACTTACTATAGAGCTCATTAATCTTAGTTTCTTTATTTGTGACGAATGTTTACCCATCATCCTATTATATACTTGAAAAGCAGTGTCATCAATCAATAATTGGGGAGCCTTGTTCCAAAATGTTTAAAGTTATAATACAAAATGTAAAACATATGTATTACAAGTAAATACTTACTTCTCTAATATTTTGTGTATCTTTTTGAATAAGTTATGCCCCAATGAACAAAAAAAAAAGATAATAACATTGTCTTGTGGGCAAAGAACAAGCAATTTTCAATAGCACCTACACTGAAAAAAAAATTAGTGACTTGATGACATAGAAATTATAGTCAATGATAACAAATTATGATGTAAAATGTAAAACTTTACTTATAAATAGTAGTAGGTGCTAGTGGTAACACCTTTTCTTTCTGTCCTAAATCTTTGTTATAGGTATTTTTGAATCTCAACTGCTTTATTACCTATGGTCTAGAGAGGGAAAGAGTCAATGAATCCATATAGGTATTCACTCTCCCTTGACAAACAGAGTTGGTGGATGTACCTAACATATTAAAATAAATGTTAGTTGTAAGTCTATTAATACTTAACTAACCTAAATTTGAGTAACTCATTAAAAATACTTATATTATTCATAATTGTATAATAGATATACAAAGCATATTGCCACTTGTGCATATTTCCAAAAATATCCTTCTAGCACAGGTATAGTGAAAGAGCAGAGTTTCTGCCTGTGATTTCAGCATCCAACTTTAGTTGTACAAGGTTCCTACCAATCTTACTTGCCACCTTCCACAAATATTGAATGAGATCAACTTTAACTTGCAACCTTTTGGAACATTGTTAATATATTTTAATTCTAAATATAATAGGATTATTTATTATAAATATTATGGCAGAAACAAGCTTCACAAGACTCTTGGGCCGTGTGATAAAAGTATTTAGGGTCTGCCCCACCACTTGAACCTCATTGATAAGCATACAGACTCGAGCATCTACATCTCAAATCTATTCGACTACCACCCTCACGTGATTTTTAACTAATGTTTGGTAGTGCATGATTGACCCTAACTAATATACTTTCCCAATGACCACCAAATGGGGAGCCTCCCCATCTACGTACAACTCACACTGAATGGGATATCAGTGTGAGTGTCCTCCCTTGATGGGTTAGAAGCAACATAACTACCCTTTGTGCTTGAGCATTGAGGCTCTTGATCAATAGGTTGAACTGATGTTTGTGGTAAATTGAGGCTAATGGATGCCATCTCATCTTCAGCTATTGTTGCATCTCCTCTCTCAACTCTTGGGTCATTTTCCCTTTGAACTCTACTACAATTTGCTTAGGAATATGCTCACAAATATGCTGGATCGTTTATGCCAATTGTTCCTTGGAGATAGTTGTCGAAGCTAGTGCATGGTGTGAAGTGCTCTAAAATACTGGGAAGTCCCATACCTCGTCTAACAATTCAAACACAACCATGTTACTCTAGTCGCCTAATGGCAATGGTGAGGATATCCTCATGGCAAGGAACAAACGTTCCCTGTGTGCTTTCTTCAACTAAGGAATCCTGCAATTAGGAGTTTTTCAATATATGTAAACAACTAATCATGTGTTACATTCACAAATATTGAAAAAGGGGTTCAACTTACAATCTTTTCAACAACTTCCTTAGAGGAGTCAGAACTATAGTTGCTCGACAGATTCAGTCGATCTCTCTTCCATAGTTCATGACGTGTAACTCCAATAAAAAAAGCATCTATTTCTACTCCTTTTGACTCGGCCTCTTTGAGCTTTTCAACCACCAATTTCTTCTACAAAGCTCTATAACCCCTACAAGACAAAATGTAGGGGTGGACATTCTTTGCTTGAATGTCTTTTCCCTTTTTCCTTCTCTCCCGCTACAAAGAACAAAATACTAACAATATCAAATGCATATAATTATATAGGTAAATGATTAAAATGAAACTAATGTAAACTAACCTAGAATGTAGGATCGAGGCATTGTTAAACAAACTCCTACCAATCAGCATATGAAATGGAACTATAAGTCTGCAATGAAGACTTATCCTTATACTTTCCATGTATGTAGTTGGAACTAAGTTGAGTCTTAAATCCCATTTAACACCTATTGGCATAGAAAACCCATCTTCTTCATTTCAAGTCCATTGGAGGAATATCAAAGGTGAGTTACATTACCCAATAAAATCAAAGAGTTAGTGAATTTTGTAAGATATAAAGCAAATACAATAATACTTATATATGTGTGAATACAAGGTGAAAGTGACATACTTTAATAGTTTGCTAAATCATGTTCTTAACAAATTCAAGTACATGGTCTCAATTTGTGTACATGATTCTAATGTGGTTTCTTGCCTAGGTTGCCATAAAGGACTTGAACTGTATGCCTACTTCCCATATAGGATTGTCAAGATGATCAAGCTCTATATAAATTAATGTGTCTCTAGTAAAGAAGAGTCATATCACTTAATCACGTGGCCCTTCTACGCTTTTTTTAGGTAGATTCAAAAGAACCAAATATGTCATTTGAAAAATCTCCCATCTCTATATTACAAAATAAACAACGAATATAACAATAAGTTGTGTAAAGAGGTAATAAATAACAAATATAATTACAATACAAATACATAAAGAAATATAACAAAAACAATATATAACAATACATTTTAAATAACTAATTATGTAACTTGATTAAATAACAATATTCTCCCAAAGGCCTTTTATATGATCATGGCGAGTGACATGTACATCATCTACTTCATTTTTTTCACTGAAACGGGGCATGTGGGTTGAGAAAGAAAAATGCCAATAAGATCAAGACTAGTGTCTTGATTTTCGTCACTTCCATGCATGTCTATTGAAGAAAAATTATCCACCTTATGTTCGATGAATCATTGACATAAAATACTTGCTTTATGTAGGATCCCTAAACTGTTCGGCCTAGAAACAACCAGTCAGAGGAAAAACTTCAAGGTGGGCTCGCCAGGCCCAACCAACCCAAATCAAGCCTAAGAGGCAAGAAGAGCTAAATTGGCCCACTAGGGGAGACCATCCGACTTGATCCAACATGACCAAGAGAAAGGGCCAAAAGGGCTTATGCGCATTGACAATAGATGCACAACCCAACCGAGAAGGGCCTAGTGCTGCTTACACACTAAGGAACTCAAATTCAGCCCAATTAGTCAAACACGACCCAACTAGCCCAACACAGTTCGAAAAGGACCCAGGAGCTCCAATTCAACGCTGACGAAGTCGGCCAGGTCAGCAAAATCAAGCAGAATCAACCACCTTAGCAAGGGAACACCACCTCACAGGATCCAAGGGGCCCTGAGCCATCAGATCCTTCAAAAGGAAGGGGAACCCTTGATGAAGCCACGTCAATGGAACAAGGGACCTCACCAGCCCCAATGGAGTGAAGATTCTCGCCAATGACAGTAAGAGAATGTGCCAGGTCAGCCATTACTCGAAGAAAGTGCCAGGAATCCAGGGAAAACGTGCCACAAGTAGGTATGGGATCCAACAAATATCAACTTGACGATTGCCAGGGCTAACAAATTGAATCAAAAGGTTGGGGCAGCTCCACATGGCAAAATCTGACGTGCACCCTCGTCACCCTCCAAACATTATAAAATGCCCCAATGCGAAGAACTTAGGGGAAGAATTGAAGGGTGAGGCTCAAGGTGCAAGTGGTAGGGAATTGCTGAGTGACTAGTAATTGAGGAAGCGCGTTGTAGAGGAATTCCAACTGAGAGCGAAGGTATCGATAGCACCTCTAGATACCAGGTAAGCGCCTTGTCCAAAGTCCTAATCATGCCATGAACCCCCACTCTTACTCACAATAACACTCCAGATGGCAAGCATGTAGCTCGCTCTAGCCTGGAACCAGGTTAGTAACACTCTAGATGGTAGGCATGTAGCCCGTCGGGGTCCGGAACCGAGTTGGTCTTAGTTCCCTTCACCAAAGAAACCTACAATATGACTTCATCCGATTCCGATTCAGTCTCTACATCTGGCTCCGAAGGGTCTTGGTCCCGGCCTAGCATGCACACTCATATCAACATCTAGTCTAACATCACTTCGAAACCAGGATGCCTAATGGACAGTCCAGGCTTCGAGTTAAGAATTTGCGAGGGTTGAACATCTAACGGAAAGTCTGACTGCATTAGAAACCAATCACATAGGTCATTCAAGTATGGACGCCTAATGGAAAGTCCGTCTCTGCATTCACCCCATGCATAGAGAACTATGTGAACTTTGATTTCTCTAAGCTAGGAAAGGTACGTAAGAGTAAGAGACACACTCTTGTCAAGTTATGCATCCAACACAATTCAAGCCATGTACGTTCATCCCTTAAAGTCGTCCCTCGAGAAGCAGTAGAAAGTAAAGGTTATTTCAGCTTATGTAGGTCATAGGGTAATGATGAGTCATAAAATGTACATCTTAAGTGGACCTAAGAAGGGTACCATTGAGCAACTCACGAGCTTAAAAGATGACTGTTAGCTAAGATCCAGATTAATGGCCTAAACTTGAGTAAAACACAATCTGTGCTTAATCAAGGTTTTTAGCTAACTATTTCTTCATTGTAGGTTCAGCCAAGCTCAGCCCCGCCATCGAAGTCCAGGCCGAGAGCCTCTCGGCCAGGCCGAGATTCGGCCCATGTAGGGAGCCCAATCAGGCAGATCCAGGTGGAACTCCACGTCAGCAATCAAAGCCACCTTGGGTCCAGCTCAGCTCCAGGTCACTACCTGGAGTAGCTTGCAATGCAAGTCACAACAAGGGCAGAATAGGAATTGTACATGTAATTTTGTTAGCATCGTTAGCTGTGTCCACTCTTGTATAAATAGATAGAACTCTAAACGAATAGGGGCTTTTGGCATTCAAACCTTCCTGTGTCCATAATTTCCAAATTCTCTCTCGTTTTCTTCTCCTCCGCTCAAGGTGGTACACGGCGCTGTTAATGGCGTTTCTCTCGATTGAGGAAATGCAGGCTAGGAACTGAGAAGCCGAAAGTTATCAGAGGAGACCAATTGGAGCACCAACGCACTCTGGTGGATCTGAACCTCAGCATCCTAGCTAGTAGAGGTGAATCATCACCGTCGTCCATGGCGATTGTCATGGAGGATGGAATCATCAAATCCAGGCCCTGTGTTTGTATTTTGCTTTCAATGTTATAAGTGTTTTCTGAATTCTGATCTCTGTTGCATTTCTGAAATCTAAGTTCACTTACTGCGTTGCGATTGCTGATGATGAGCGTTTTTACAGTCGTTTTACGCGCTTATCAAATAACTAAAGCTAACTATAGCATAGCTAACCCTAGGTCATTCTTCTCAAGGACACAGTGTGTTCAGTTGTGAATTGGTGTAAAGTGAAGTGAGTAGAATCTGAGATGTAAAGTACTGACTCGTCTCGGCAATGGCCGAGTTGCTCTCAACAGAGACTGAACCGAGTCGATCTCAACAGAGACGATCCGGCTTGGTCTCGGTTAAGTGTAGACAGATGCTACAGAGGTGGACTATCTCTGTCTCATGACTTAAGAAGCAGTAAACAAGGGGGTTGGAGTGCAAGTAAATCAGAAAGTAAACTAAGACTGTGAATGCAGTAAACATATACTACTGTCACTAATTATATATTATTATTGTTATATAACTGTGTTCATGTTCAGTTCCATTAGTTCAAGTCCAGTCCAGGTTCCACACTCCAGTTCTCAGTCCATATCAGCCTTTGGTAGTCTTATGACGATCGCCAAACATTCGTCCATTTCCATACCGAGGAATTACGCAATCGCTACCTCATTAGTTGGCAGGGATTAAGTGCAGAGCTGATTTTAGGTTCTCGATTAACTATCGTTAACTGGTTACCTACTGAATTAGTTAAACCAGTTCCAATCGGCTTAGCTTAACATTGTTCATATTCAAATGCAATCGCGATTCAAACATGAATTAAAGAGGAGGAAAGAGAAAGGAGATATGAAATGCAGAATGAAATTGATTAACAGAGACAGAATACAAATACAGTGGTCCTGACTTCAGGTGAATCCATCTTCCACGACGATCGCCATGGTTGATGGTGGTGGTTCACCTCCGTTAGCCCAAGCGCTGAGGATCAGCTCCACCAGAGTGCGTCAGTAGTCTGATCGGTCCCCTCTGGCAGACTTCGGCTTCCCAGTCTTAGACCTGCGCTTCCTCAATCGAGAGAAACGCCAATACAGCACCGTGCACCACCAGGAATGGAAGGATGAGGGCGAGCAAATGGAGTAAATGAAGTGTTTTAAGAGTGAATTCAAAAGACAGAACGACTAAAAAGTGCACAGCTCTTCCTATATATACACGAGCTGTGATATGCTAATCCTAACGAATCCTAACAGAATTACATTGTGAAAGATCCTATTCTACCCCTATGCGGATCTTCTAACATGACATGGCAGATTTCCCAGGAGTGACATGGCAGCTGAGCTAACGCTGAGATGGCCTCCGAGCTGGATAGCTGATGTGGTAAATACAATTGGGCCTCTCTACTAGGCTGCTGGTTGCAAGGTGTGGGTTGCCGAGACGACTATGATCCGGCCGAGATGGAGTCGGACTTGACCAGGATGACTTCATCTCGGTTGAGAGTCCTTTTGTTGACCCTGGTCAACTCGACTTGACCTGCAGAAGAGGGAGTGACATTTTTATTAGCTAAGAAATCCGATTTAACACAGATTTGTGTTTCCTTTGTATTCAAACCCATAGAATGAATCTTAGCTAACAATCCATTCTTAAGCACAGAATAGTCTTGCAAACCTCCTTCTTAGGTGTCTAAAAGATGTATAAATTGTGACTCATCACACCCCCACACTTACCCTTTTGCACTCCTGGGCAAAATAAAATGAAAATCAACAAGGGGAAATTTTTAAAGACAGAAAAGAATTTTTCACTTGGCTTCCTTTAGTTCAACCGAGACATAGTCGGTACTCATTCACTCTGAGATCAAGATACTCTATCAATCCGGAAATTACTCCTTCCGCGCTCTAGGCAAATTCATGACCTGCAAACAAGAGAAGGTAACCAAGAATGACAGAGCTCTCTTTTAGGCAAATAACTCCCTCATTTCTCACGTGTTTGGGCTTGTATTTACACTCAACATTCATGGAACTGATATTACCATACTTTGGCAAATCTCTCTTCTTACACCTGCAAAAACACACACAGTTATGATCACTAGGACTTCTTTTCGGTTTGTAGCGAGGCCGGGTCACGGGTAGGATAAAATATGGGAAAACTAGCTTCAGGACCCACGAGGAGGAGAGGAACAATGGGGAGTAAGCTTTATCAGCCTGAGGGACAACCCAGGATGATGTCAATTCCTCCTTCTTGCTGCTACCAGCTCATTTTCTTTCTTTTTCTTATTATTCACTTTTATGCAGCTATTTCTCTCTTTGTCCGTTTCAGCTCAGATTTTCAGCTGCTGCTTCCTCTTTTTCTCTTTTCTTTCTTTCACTCGCTTTTATTCTTTTTCTTGCATTTTGAAGCCTTAGAGGGTGCTGAACAACCTTTTGCTTCCTGGAGTTCCCCCACACTTGATCATGACTTAATCCCAAAACAATTCCAAAGCTCCTCTGCTCCCCGAGGGTGAGGTTGATTCATGGTTTTTCTGGCCTTGGCTTGTAGTGAGCTGTTAGGAAGAATGGTTACATTAGGCTCAAAAGGGGTAAACAACATACACATTTGTTCAGGTAGGCTTTATTTGGCTCAAGGCTTATAAGAAACATGGCCTAGATCATGTCATTCCTGCATGTGAGAACAGTTGTATCCAGAGAGTTAAGGCAAAATGTAGAATATGCAGTTATCATGAATGCAAAAATCACACTAGAAAAAGAAGGGAAATGGCAAGATGTAAGCCATCAATGTTTACAAGGCTCAAAATCTCACGCAGGTTGTATTTGCTCTGACACAGGGGGTTTCCTTCTTAGATTCTCAATCAACTATTGACTAGAGCACAAAAGTTTCATTCCCCTCAAGCTAGAGAAATCTCTTGCCACAGTTGCAGAGTTACTTCCTACTGACTTATTCAAACTTTCAGAAGCCAGTTCAAGATTCTTTTCAAAACAATTTTTACTTTTGACTGTCCATTTGGAAATTCTGATTAGGAGGAAAGATTAAAGGTAAATGACAAAATTGAACTCTGCCAGGCCGAAGATATTCCGGATCCGGCCGAGATGGCATAGAACTGGCATGGACTCGGCTTAGGCAGCTTTTATTGAAAAACATGACAAATTTTATTTAAAAAAATAAAATGAAACGACGCAACTGAAAGAAAACAACCAAGTGATTAAAACTAACAAAACAAAAATTAAAATTAGCAGAGTTCAGGAGAGTGGGAGCAGAGTTAAGACACAGGAGTTGAGATGACCGTATATTTATCCCCCCCACACTTAAAATCTGCATTGTCCTCAATGCGAGGCAGGATCATCTGGAGATGCTGGTTCCATCAATGATATTATCTCCATGTCATGAGTGATAGGCGCTGGACCTTCATGGAATGGCTTAATCTTATGCCCATTGACCTGGAAGGTGTTGTTGCTGTGTTCATCTTTTAGCTGTACTGCACCATGGGGAAACACATTAGTGATAACAAAAGGCCCATCCCATCTAGAACGTAGTTTACCTGCAATGAGCTTGAGGCGTGAGTTAAACAAGAGGACTTTCTGGCCAACTCGGAATTCTTTTCTTAGGATCTGCTGGTCATGGAATCGCTTGATTTTCTGCTTGTAGATCCTAGAGTTTTCATATGCTTCCAAGCGGAGTTCATCTAACTCTTGCAGCTGAAATTTTCTCTGCTCTCCTGCTTGGTCATAGGCCAGATTGCATTGCTTAACGGCCCAGTATGCTCTGTGTTCTAGCTCCACAGGAAGGTGACAGGCTTTACCGAAAACAATCCTATAGGGAGACATCCCTAAAGGTGTCCGGTATGCAGTTCTATGTGCCCAGAGAGCATCCTCAAGGAGGCGGCTCCAGTCCTTCCTGCTGGGATTGGTCATCTTTTGCAATGTTTTCTTGATTTCCCTGTTGAGCACTTCTGCTTGGCCATTTGTTTGGGGGTGGTAGGCAGTAGCAATTCTGTGTGCTACCCCATATTTTTGAAGAAGGGAAGCCATAGCTCTATTACAGAAGTGACTGCCTTGGTCACTTATGAGTGCTTTAGGCACACCGAGCCTGCAGAAAATATTGGACTTCAGGAAGTCCGCAACCACTCTTGCATCATTTGTTCTGGTGGCAATGGCTTCTACCCATCTTGATACATAATCCACGGCCAGCAGAATGTATGAGTAGCCATTGGAGACTGGGAATGGCCTCATGAAATCTATTCCCCAGACATCAAAGATTTCACAAAATTGGATGGGTTGCTGGGGCATTTCATGCCTTTTATTCATGGCCACTCCTGCTTTTTGGCAATTCTCGCAGGTGGAGACGAATTCATGCGCGTCCCTGAAGATAGTTGGCCAGTAAAGGCCACAGTCTAGTACTTTTCTAGCAGTCTGAGTTGATCCATAGTGACCGCCTCCAGGTGCCGAGTGGCAGAACTGGAGAACCGAATTGAACTCGGCTTCAGGAATGCACCTGCGGATGACCTTGTCACTGCACAGTCTCCAAAGGTAGGGATCATCCCAAATGTAGTATTTGGCATCGCTTCGGAGTTTATCTTTGTATGCCCGAGATGCCTCTGGTGGAAACCGAGATGCTGCAACAAAGTTACAAATGTCAGCAAACCATGGTGGAAACGTTTTTATATGTAGCAATTGCTCATCAGGGAACTCATCTCGGATAGGCATCAATTCGCTTTCTTTCTCAATTCTGCTCAGATGATCTGCTACAGAATTCTCAGCACCTCTTTTATCTCTGATTTCCAGGTTGAATTCTTGAAGAAGAAGCATCCACCTAATCAGTCTTGGCTTAGCATCAGGCTTCTTCAACAAGTACCTCAAGGCGGCATGGTTAGAGAACACAATTATCTTGGAACCAAGAAGGTAGGAACGAAATTTGTCCACGACAAAAACTATTGCCAAGAGCTCCTTCTCAGTTGTTGTGTAGTTTTGTTGAGCCGGATCCATAGTTTTGGATGCATAGGCCACCACGTGCGCTGGTTGGCCGGCTCGAGCTCTTTGGCCGAGAACGGCTCCTAATGCCGAGTTGGATGCATCACACATTAATTCAAAGGGAAGGTCCCAATCTGGTGCTTGCAGAATAGGGGCGGATGTGAGTCTTCTCTTCAGCTCCTGAAATGCTTCCATACAGGGCCGGTCAAAGTTGAATTCCACATCCTTCTGTAGCAGCTTGGACAGAGGCAAGGCAAGTTTACTGAAATTTTTGATGAATCTCCTATAAAAGCCTGCGTGTCCTAGGAATGAGCGAACCTCCCACGGAAGCGGGGTTTGGAAGGAAGTAATGATGTCTATCTTTGCTTTGTCTACCTCGATGCCTAATGTTGGAGACCAGGTGTCCCAACACTATTCCTTCAGTCACCATGAAGTGACATTTTTCAAAATTGAGCACGAGATTTGTGTCAATGCATCTCTTCAACACTCTTGATAGATTACTCAGGCATGCATCAAATGAATCGGCATATACCGTGAAGTCATCCATGAATACCTCCATACAGTCCTGCAGCAAATCCGAGAAGATGCTCAGCATGCAACGTTGAAATGTGCTCGGGGCGTTGCAAAGGCCAAATGGCATGCGTGTATACGCAAAAGTACCAAATGGGCAGGTGAAGGTTGTCTTATGTTGATCTTCGGGGCTATATGAATTTGCATGTAGCCCTGAGAATCCATCAAGAAAGCAGATAATGGGATCTCCTGCTAATTTTTCAAGCATTTGGTCAATGAAAGGCAGAGGAAAGTGATCCTTGCGAGTTGCTTGATTCAATCTTCTGTAATCAATGCACACTCGCCAGCTGTTCTGAATCCTTGTTGGCACCAGCTCATCCTGCTGATTTTTCATGACAATCATCCCGGACTTCTTTGGCACCACTTGAACAGGGCTCACCCATTGGCTATTCGAAATGGGGTAGATGATCCCTGCAGCAAGGAGCTTTGTGACTTCTTTTTTAACCACGTCCAGGAGTGTCGGATTCAGTCTTCTTTGCGGCTGCCTTATGGGCTTGATTTCCTCCTCTATTAATATTCTATGCATGCAGATGGAGGGGTTTATGCCAGGAAGGTCAGAAAGCTTCCACCCTATTGCCTTCTTATGTTGCCTTAGGACCTCCAGCAATTTGTCTTCTTGCTCTCGGTTGAGATTGCTAGCAATGATAACCGGGAGTTGTTGCGCCTTGTCCATGTAGGCATATTTCAGATGACTCAGCAATGTTTTTAAATCTATGGGTGGTGACGGTGATGGAGAGTTGTCGGTTTCTGAGGTTGGATCCGACTGGCCGACTTGATCTTGATCGAGGGCACCGGATGTCCGACATGATTTCGGCCTTTGTGCCGCCGGTAGGCTCGACTTCATGGTTTTGGCTATTGTCGGAATGGAGTCGGCATTGGCTTTAAGCGTTCCTTCTGAGTCGGATCCGGATGGACTCTTTATTTTTGCTACAGTATGAGTTAGGTCTTCTGTGGCCGAGATGGTCTCGACAAGCTTGTCGGCTTTGACTTCTTTGGCCGAGTTGACTCTGACTTCTTCATTGACTCGGCCTTCTTTGGCCGACTCATTCGTGGCCGTAAAAATTGTCACTAAGTGTGCAATGGAAGACTTTTTGGCTTCAGCGACTTTGTTTTCTGCATCATTTGAATACTCTGAGTGTTCTGTGCTGCAGACTTGGTCTAATAATTCGGGCAGTTCCACTTCAAAGGCCTGGTCAGCAACATCACTGTGATTGTCCTCAGAGTTGGAGAGGTCTTGTACTCCTTCATAGTCGGCCTCTTCATCTGTAACTCCTGGGCAGCTGCTTTCATCATCATTCTCAGCAGACTCCTCAATGTTTTCACCACTGCCATTAGTTGAAGATATTCTTCAACTAGTTCATCAAGTATATCAATGCCAAAAAGAGAGTGGTCTTCGGTTGGGTGCTTCATAGCTTCAAAAATGTTGAATTACACCAAGGCGTCACCGAATTCCATGGAGAGCGTCCCTGCATACACATCAATCTTTGTTTTGGCTGTCATCAAGAAAGGTCTTCCCAGAATTAAGGTGGATTCCTTCCCGGATGTTTCGTCCTCCATGTCTAGCACGGAAAAATCAGCTGGAAATATTAGTTCATTGACTTGGACGAGAACATCCTCGAGAACTCCCAAGGGCTGGACAATACTCATGTTTGCCAACTGGATGGTCATCCCTGTGGGTTCCAAGTCACCAAAATTCAGGGACCTGTAGATTGATGTGGGCATGACATTAATTGAGGCTCCCAGGTCCAACATGGCATTGGCAAAAGTGCATTCGCCGATGGTGCATGGGACCGAAAAGACTCCAGGGTCTCTGCATTTTTTTGGCAGAGTTAAGGCACTTGTAGTGATTGCTCCATTCTGTGTCAGAGCCGACACCACACCTCCAGTTTCCTTGCTCCCCTTTATTTTCCTCCTTTTCTGTACACACAATTCCTTGAGGAATTTTGCGTACTTAGGGACCTGTTTAATAGCATCGAGGAGTGGAATATTGATTTCCACCTTGCGGAACATCTTCAACAATTCTTCATCCGACTCTGGCTTCCTTGCCGAAGTGGTCCGAGATGGAAATGGCAATGGGACAGTTGTCTCTGGCCGAGACTGTAAGTCGGCATTTGACTCGGAGTCGGCTTCCTTCGATCTTGGCACCTGCTCCAATGTAGGTTGAGGTAGTTCTTTTCCACTTCGAAGAGTGACTACACTGGCGTTACCTCTCGGATATGGAATGGTTTGAGAGGGAAGGTTGCTGGATCCTGCCGACTGTAATTGGCTTACAGTGTTGGCTAGCTGTCCAATCTGCGTTTTGAGGTCCTGGATGGTGGCAGTCATGTTCTGTTGGAACTGTAAATTGCTGGAGCTCATAGATTGTTGGAACTCCAGGTTGCTGGTTGCAAGCTGCTTCATCAGGTCTTCCAAAGATGGAGAGTTTCCTGGAGTAGGCATTCGCTGCTGTTGTTGTTGCTGCTGGAAAGGTGGTGCTTGGTATTGCGGAGCCGGCTGTTGATAACCTGCCTGCCTCTGATAGGTGTTCGGCGTGGATCCGAATTGTTGGGTTGCATACGGTCCTGGCCGAAATGGCTGTCTTCCCTGTTGCTGGTTATCAAATGGCCGATTCTGATACGGCTGCTTCCCGTACTGAAATCCACCTATGGCTCCAACATTTTCTGGCTGGTCCGACTCGGTTTCTTGGAGAGTAGGGCACATATCAGTGGGGTGCTCCACGGAAGTACATATGCCACATACTTTTGTTGCCCAATAGCAAGTTGTCTCACCAATGATGTTAACTTGGTCAGCTGATTCTCCAACCTCTGATTGGAAGCTGCACCGATTTCACTCACCATCCGTGGTTGATTTGGCCCTCTGATCCCAAACTGTTATGTATTGCTTGCCATATTAGAGATCAGATGCCTTGCTGTTGCTGGCTTCTTGTCCATCAGGGCTCTGCCACTGGCTGCATCTATCATGCTTCTGTCCATCAGCGATAATCCTTCATAAAAATACTGGATCAGCAACTGTTCACTGATCTGATGATGTGGACAGGTGGCACAGAGTTTGTTGAACCTCTCCCAGTACTCGTGCAGTGTTTCTCCTGTATGCTGCCTTATCCCACATATTTCCTTTCTAATGGATGCAGTGCGGGATGCCGGAAAGAACTTCTCCAGGAAGGTGCGTTTCATGTCTCCCCCAAGTGTTGAAAACTTTGGGTGAAGATACAGCCAATCCTTTGCTGCTCCATCCAAGGAGAATGGAAATGCCTTCATTTTGATGTAGTCTTCCGATATCCCTGCGGAGGCCTCGTTGTGGAGCAAACCACATGGAATTCCTTTAAATGCTTGTGGGGGTCTTCTCCTGCAAGACCATGAAACTTAGGCAACAGGTGTATAAGACCAGATTTTAACTCATATGTTTGAGTTGGCTCCAGCTGTGGGTATTGGATGCACCAAGGTTGATACACCACGTCTGAAGTGGCTAATTCCTTCAGCGTCCTATCGTTATTCTCCATTCGTCCTGATTCTGCAAAAACGTCAGAACTAGAAACAAAGTTGTTAGTGTAAAACTGGTTAGAGTCAGCTACAGGATCTATATTGATACTAGTATTTACTGCAGCGTTCCTAATTTTGCGTAATCTACGTAAAGTTAATTCTATTTCTAGGTCAAAAACATACAATGGGTCAGTACTACTCCTAGTCATGCATTGTACATATTATGCAGAAAAATCAGAATTAGAAATGTCAGTGGTGAAGGATGCAGTGGTGAATACAAACTACGTAACTGCAGAAATGAATGTTTGATTTCTCTCTTCCTCTCTTTTTTTTTTTTTTTTTTTTTTTTAACGGTGACTTCACGTAGAGAAACAAATAATAGTCAACATGCTTTTAATTTAGGATCCATAAACAAAATAGACAGACATAGACAAGTTCAAAAGACTCAAGACCGACTTGACAGACACACTTTACAGACTCGGAATTCGATCCCACTTAGCTTGGCACACAAATACACAAAAGAACTTGTGTCCCCGGCAACGGCGCCAATTTGATGATGAGCAATTTTACAGTCGTTTTACGCGCTTATCAAATAACTAAAGCTAACTATAGTATAGCTAACCCTATGTCATTCTTCTCAAGGACACAGTGTGTTCAGTTGTGAATTGGTGTAAAGTGAAGTGAGTAGAATCTGAGATGTAAAGTACTAACTCGTCTCGGCAATGGCCGAGTTGCTCTCAACAGAGACTGAACCGAGTCGATCTCAACAGAGACGATCCGGCTTGGTCTCGGTTAAGTGTAGGCAGATGCTTCAGAGGTGGACTATCTCTGTCTCATGACTTAAAGCGATAAACAAGGGGGTTGGAGTGCAAGTAAATCGAAAAGTAAACTAAGACTGTGAATGCAGTAAACATATACTACTGTCACTAATTATATATTATTATTGTTATATAACTGTGTTCATGTTCAGTTCCATTAGTTCAAGTCCAGTCCAGGTTCCACACTCCAGTTCTCAGTCCATATCAGCCTTTGGTAGTCTTATGACGATCGCCAAACATTCGTCCATTGCCATACCGAGGAATTACGCAATCGCTACCTCATTAGTTGGCAGGGATTAAGTGCAGAGCTGATTTTAGGTTCTCGATTAACTATCGTTAACTGATTACCTACTGAATTAGTTAAACCAGTTCCAATCGGCTTAGCTTAACATTGTTCATATTCAAATGCAATCGCGATTCAAACATGAATTAAAGAGGAGGAAAGAGAAAGGAGATATGAAATGCAGAATGAAATTGATTAACAGAGACAGAATACAAATACAGTGGTCCTGACTTCAGGTGAATCCATCTTCCACGACGATCGCCATGGTTGATGGTGGTGGTTCACCTCCGTTAGCCCAAGCGCTGAGGATCAGCTCCACCAGAGTGCGTCGATGAGTCGATCGGTCCCCTCTAGTAGACCCGGCTTCCCAGATCTTAGACCTGCGCTTCCTCAATCGAGAGAAACGCCAATACAGCACCGTGCACCACCAGGAATGGAAGGATGAGGGCGAGCAAATGGAGTAAATGAAGTGTTTTAAGAGTGAATTCAAAAGACAGAACGACTAAAAAGTGCACAGCTCTTCCTATATATACACGAGTTGTGATATGCTAATCCTAACGAATCCTAACAGAATTACATTGTGAAAGATCCTATTCTACCCCTATGCGGATCTTCTAACATGACATGGCAGATTTCCCAGGAGTGACATGGCAGCTGAGCTAACGCTGAGATGGCCTCCGAGCTGGATAGCTGATGTGGTAAATACAATTGGGCCTCTCTTTGGGCTCTTTGGTTGCAAGGTGTGGGTTGCCGAGACAACTCTGATCCGGCCGAGATGGAGTCGGACTTGACCAGGATGACTTCATCTCGGCTGAGACTCCTTTTGTTGACCCTGGTCAACTCGACTTGACCTGCAGAAGAGGGAGTGACATTTTTATTAGCTAAGAAATCCGATTTAACACAGATTTGTGTTTCCTCTGTATTCAAACCCATAGAATGAATCTTAGCTAACAATCCATTCTTAAGCACAGAATAGTCTTGCAAACCTCCTTCTTAGGTGTCTAAAAGATGTATAAATTGTGACTCATCAATTGCACATGGTGACGGAACAATGTTAAACTAAGCCGATTGGAACTGGTTTAGCTAATTCAGTAGGTAATCACTTAACGATTGTTAATTGAGAATCTAAAATCAGCTTGAACTTAATCTCTACCAACTGATGAGGTGGCGATTGTGTAAATCCTCGGTATGGTAAGGGACGGACCTTTGGCGATTGTCATAAGAATACTGGAGGTTGATGAGGACTGCAATTGGAGTGATTGAACTAGAAAGAACTTGATTATTGGAACTAAACATGAACATAGTAATAGCAATAGCATTAGGAGTAGCGTAATTGCATTTGATTGTAGTTGACCTATGTTTTGATTCCAATTGCATTCCAATCCCCCCTCGTTTACTGCCTTTAAGTCTGAGACAGAGGTAGTCCATCTCTGTAGCGTCTGTCTGCACTTAGCCGAGACCAAGCCGGATTGTCTTTGTCGAGGTCGACTCGGTTCAGTCTCTGTTTAGAGCAACTCGGCCAGTGCTGAGACAAGTCGGTATTTTACACTTAGATTCTACTTCCGTTTGCTCCACATTGAAGCACACTTAGAACGCACTGTGTCCTTGAGAAGAATGACCTAGGGTTGGCTATACTATAGTTAGCTTTAGTTATTTGATAAGCGTTCAAAACGACTAGAAAAACACGCTTCATCAGGTAACTACAAAATGGTAGGAGGGTGGGATGACACATCATTCCCACGCGTAATTGACTCCTTACCCAGGTCTTGTGTTCGTAAACCTACCTTATCCATTGCTGGTTTTTGACGTGCCTTTGAAACGTCGGTGGTGACTCCTATCTAAGCCGAATCAGGCTTGGTGATCTCCCCAGAATTGGCCGAGATGATACCGAATCGACACAACCAATTCTATCCTGGAGAGGGATTCAACCTCCAAATTCAAACCAGTTTTCGGAATTCCTAGAAACCTTATTTTCTAAATCACCCCAACGCGATTTAGGTCGCTTCACTTTTACATGAGATGAAATAATGAAAGGCTCTCTCCTTATAACCAACCTTATCAAGGTCGACCAAGGAAAATCCTAATTCATCACTTTGTACACCCATGTTACTATTAACTCACTTACATTTAAAGACAAATACTCTAAATTTAGTGTAGTCAACCTCCTAAATTTATTGAATTACTCCAAAGTAAAATATGGATGTTATAACTAGATTTTTATCCTTTGAAGTAGAGTAGTGAATTGACTCGACCACGACCATAATGCCATTGTTTTTCATAGTATTCTTATCATCCTACAACTTTGTATAGAATAAAAATTGATTGATATCATATCCACTCCAACATATGACATCAAAGGTAGGCTTATGTGCTAGTTATTTTATTGTTTTAGAAACAATATCATCATTCAAAATTTGGCCTTTAAACCAATTTTAAAAAGTTCTATTGTGCTTGTTGATGATTCATTTTTCGTTTATTCGAGGGTTTTCTTATTCAAAATATCTTGATGAGAAAATAAGTAAGGTGGAATTTCTTCAGTGTTATTTAATATATACAAATGTGCCTAAAGAACTTCCTCCTGACCAATGCTCTTAATTGTTACACCTCTTGTACCTTTTCTTCCACATATACCTTCATGATGAGACTTAGGAACCCCCCTAGATTCAGCTACGGATAGTAGTCTGAGCAAAATTTAATAGTTTCTTCTACAATATACCTCTCTACAATATATGCTTTAGGATGATGTAGATTCTTTACATAACTTTTCAATATCTTCATATAGCACTCAATTGGATACATCCGTTGTAAGAACACAAGGCCACACAATCTAATCTCCCCCACTAGATGAACAACTAAATGAACTATGATATCAAAAAATAAAGGAAGAAAATACATCTCTAATTGACATAAGATAATGATAACTTCATTTTCCAACTCATCCAACTTTTGAGGGTTTATGACCTTTCTAAATATGGCATTAAAGAATAAGCACAACCTGGTTAGGACTTTTCTAACATTTTTTTGGCAAGAGATTACAAATAGCCACTAGTAATAGTTGTTGCATCAACACATGATAATCACGAGACTTTAAACCAACTAATTTTAAGTATTGCATTAACACGTGTTCTAAAATTCAAAGAGTAACACCATGGCACTTTGATGCCCTTCAAACACTTACAAAAACTTATTTTCTCTTTCTTTAACATAGTATGACATATTAAGGGCAGATATGTCTGCTTGCCAACTGTAACGATCCACTGTTGCTACATAATGATGAGTCATAAAATACACATCTTAGTGGACCTACGAAGAGTGTCATTAAGCAACTCATGCACTTAAAGGATGATTGTTAGCTAAGATTTAGACTAAGGGCCTAGAATCCAAGAAAAGCACAATTTATGTTACTTCAAGGCATTAAGCTAACTATTCATTGCAGGTCCGACTAATCTTGCAGCCACCACTGGAGGCCCAGGCCGAGAGCATCTCGGTCAGACCAAGACTCAGCCCATGCGAGCAAATGGCCCAATCAGGAGCTAGTTCCAGTTGCACTCCACGTCAGCCACCTCGGTTCCAGCTCATCGCCTAGAGTAGCTTGCAACGCAAGTTATAGCAAGGGTAGAATAGGGATTCCACTTGTAATTCAGTTAAAGTAGTTAGCTTCGCGCCTTGTATAAATAAGCGCAACTCTGAACGAATAAGGGTCTTTGGCATTCATATTTTCCCGCTTCCATTATCTTCATTTTCTCTCATTCTTCATCTCCTTTCACTCACGGTGGTGCACGGAGCTGTTAATGGCATTTCTCTCGATTGAGGAAGTGCAGGCTAGGAACTGAGAAGCCAAAAGTTACCAGAGGGGACTAATTGGAGCACCAATGCACTCTGGCGGACTTGATCCTCACCGTTCTAGCTAGCAGAGGTGGATCATCGCCGTCGTCCATGGCGATTGTCGTGGAAGATGGAATCACCGAATCCAAGCCTTGTGTTTGTATTTTGTTTTTAGTAATATAAGTGTTTTCTAAATCCTGATCTTCATTGCATTCCTAAAACTCAATTCAATTACTGCGATGCGATTGCACACAGTAATGGAACAATGTTAAACTAAGCCGATTGGAACTGGTTTAGCTAATCCAGTAGGTAATCACTTAACGATTGTTAATTGAAGATCTAAAATCAGCTTGAACTTAATTCCTGCCAACTGATGAGGTAGCGATTGTGTAAATCCTCGATATGGCAAGGAACAAACCTTTGGCGATTGTTGATGAATCATAAACAGCACATCTCAAAGGGACCTAATAAGAGTGCCATTGAGCAACTCATGAGCTTAAGAGGACAACTGTTAGCTAAAATCCAAATTAATGGCCAAAACCCGAAGTAAAACATAATCTGTGCCTAATCAAGATTCTTAGCTAATTATCTCTTCATTGCAGGTTCAGCCAACCAGCCAAAAGTACAAGCCGAGAGACTCTCGGCCAGGCCAAGACTCGGCCGTGCAAGAACCGAGTCAGGAAGATCCAGGTGGAACTCCACGTCAGCAATATTAGCCACCCTGGACACAACTCACGCTCCACGTCACCTCCTAGAGTAACTTGCAACGCAAAGGGTAGAATAGGAATTTTGCTTGTAATTCTGTTAGCATCGTTAGCTGTACCCAACCTTGTATAAATAAACGAAACTCTGATAGAAGAGGGGGCTTTTGGCATTCAAAACTTTCCCGCGCCCATACTCTCTAATTCTTCCCTCAATTTCTCTCTCCCATTCACGGTGGTGAACGGTGCTTTCAATGGCATTTCTCTCAATTGAGGAAATGAAAGCTAAGGATTGAGAAGCCGAAGATTATCAGAGGAGACCGATTGGAGTTCCAACGCACTCTGGAGGATCGAACCTTAACTCCTAGCTAGCAGAAGTGAACCATCACCGTCGTCCATAGCGATCGTTGTGGAAGAGGCAGACCCACCGAATCAAGCCCTGTGTTTGTATTTTACTTTCAATATCATGAGCGATTTCTGAATTCTAAACTCCATTGCATTTCTGATGTTTAAATTCAATTGCTGTGTTTGCGATTGCACCTGGTAATAAAACAAGGTTAAACTGAACTGATTGGAATTGGTTTAACTATTTCAGTAGATAATCACTTAATGACAATTAATTGAGACTCTAAAATCAGCTTGAACTTAATCTCTACCAACAGATGAGGTAACGATTGTGTAAATCCTCGGTATGGCATGAGACGGATCTGTGGCGATTGCCATAAGACTACTAGAGGCTGATATGGACTGTAGAATGGAGTAAACGAACAGAAAACCTTGGATATTGGGACTGAACTTGGACACAGTAGTAATATTAGTCTTAGAACAGTATTCAACACATTAATTAGTCTCAATTTTGTTTTGTAATTGATTTGAATCCTGAATCATTCCCCTCATTTGCTGCTTTTAAGTCTGCAGAGCAGAGATAGTCCTCTATAGCGTCTATGCACTCAGTGAGACCGAGCCGGATCGTCTCTGCCGAGATCAATTCGACCTAGTCTCTGCTTTAATGCAACTCAGCCAGTCTTGAGGTGAGTCAGATATCCTACACCGAGATTTCGGTTTTAGTTTACCGCCTATTGAAATATTCATTGAGCGCCTTTGTGTCCCCGAGAAGAATGACCTAGGTTAGCTATGCTATGGTTAGCTTTAGTTATCTGATAAAGTGTTGAAAACGACACCACACAAAAAGGCTTTATCAATTGTCATAAGAACACTGGAGGCTGATGCAGACTGTAATTGGAGTGATTGAACCAGAAAGATCTTGATTAATGGAACTAAACATGAACACAGTAATAGCAATAGCATTAGGAATAGCGTTATTGCATTTGCATTGTAGTTAATTTCAGTTTTGATTGTAGTTAATCTCTGTTTTGAGTTCGATTGCATTCCAACCCCCCTCATTTACTGTTTTTAAGTCTGAGACAGAGATAGTCCGTCTCTATAGCGTTTGTCTGCACTCAGCCGAGACCAAGCCAGATTGTCTCTACCGAGATCATCTCGGCCCTGTCTCTGCCGAGAGCGACTCGGCCAGTGCCGAGTGAGTCAGAACTTTGCACTTAGATTTTACTCCCGTTTACTCTACACTGAAACACATTTAGAACGCACTGTGTCCTTGAGAAAAATGACCTAGGGTTGACTATACTATAGTTAGCTTTAGTTATTTGATAAGAGTTCAACGACTGAAAAGAAAATTCATTATCAAATTGGCGCCGTTGCCGGGGACACAAGTTCCCTTGTGTTTTCGTGTGCCGAGTAAACCGAGCCGAATCCGAGTCTGTAGAGTCGTGTTTAGAGTCTGTAAAGTCTTGTTTGGAGTCTGTTGAGTCTGTACTTGTTCAATAAATTTCTACGTGAATTCACTGTTGGAAAATATATACAAAAATTATGATTCTGCATTACATTTAAATTCTGCATTACATAGTAACCACTCTCACTTCCTTACCTGTTCTGTTTTAATTGAATTAACTGTTGCTTGTATTACTTAGAGGTTGCATGATGCATGACTAGGAGTAGCACTAACCCATTGTATATTTTTGATCCAGAAATAGAACTAACCTTACGTAGATTACGAAAAATTAGAAATACTACAGTAGATATTAGTAATAGCTTAGATCCTATCATTAACTCTGACCAATCTTGTACTGACCATTATGTTGCTAGTACTAACATTTTTTCAGAGCCAGGGCAGATGGAGAACCACGACAGGATGTTGAAAGAGCTAGCCACTCCAGATGTGGTGTACCAACCATGGTGTATCCAATATCCACAACTGGAGCCGGCTCAGACCTATGAACTAAAGTCTGGTCTAATACATTTGTTGCCCAAATTTCATGGTCTTGCAGGAGAAAACACACACAAGCATCTCAAGGAATTCCACGTGGTTTGTTCCACGATGAGGCCGCAAGGGATTCTAGAAGACTACATCAAGATGAAGGCGTTCCCATTCTCCCTGGATGGAGCCGCAAAGGACTGGCTATATCTACAGCCAGCACTTTTCAACACCTGGGGAGATATGAAACGTACTTTCTTGGAAAAAATTTTCCCAGCTTCTAGGACTGCGACCATCAGGAAAAAAATTTGTGGAATAAGGCAGCACACTGGAGAAACTCCACATGAGTATTGGGAGCGTTTCAACAAGTTTTGTGCCACCTGTCCTCACCATCAAATCAGCGAGCAACTACTGATCCAATACTTTTATGAAGGACTGTCAATGATGGATAGGAGCATGATTGATGCCGCCAGTGGAGGAGCGTTAATCGACAAAACACCAGTAGCAACAAGGCATCTGATCTCGAACATGGCGAGCAACACTCAACAATTTGGGATCAGAGGGTCAAATCCGTCTCGGCCAATGAATGAAATCGGTGCAGTCTCCAACCAAAGGCTGGAGAACCAGCTAATCGAGTTGACATCCCTGGTGAGACAACTGGCTATTAGTCAACATCATCCAGCCATGGCAACAAAGATCTGTGGCATATGTACTTCAGTGGAGCACCCAACTGATTTGTGCCCCACCTTACAAGAAACCGAGTCGGGCCAAACAGAAAGTGTTGGAGCCGTAGGAGGATTCCAATACGGGAAGCAGCCATACCAGAACCGGCAATTCGATAACCAACCATATGGGAAACAACCATTCCGGCCAGGCCCACAACAAGGACCATATGCAGCTCAAAGAGCCGGATCCATGCCAAATGTACCCTATGGAGCAGCTGGTTACCAACCGCTGACTTCACAATATCAAGCACCATCCTTCCCACCACAGCAATAGAGAATCCCTACCCAAGGCAACTCACCATCACTAGAAGACTTGATGAAGCAACTGGCAACAAGTAACCTGGAATTTCAACAATCAGTAAGTTCCAATAATCTACAATTCCAGCAGAATATGACCGCCACCATCCAGGATCTCAAGATGCAAATAGGACAGCTAGCAAGCACTATGAGTGAGTTACAGTCAGCCGATTCAAGCAGCCTTCCCTCTCAAACCATTCTGAATCCGAGAGGGAATGCTAATGCAGTGACACTAAGAAGTGGCAAGGAATTACCTCAGCCTGCACAGCATCAGGTGCCACAGCCAGCCGAAGCCGACTCCGAAGCAATAGCCGACTCACAGTCACATCCCGAGACAACTGTCCCATTGCCATTTCCATCCTGGACCGTCTCGACAAGGAAGTCGGACTCTGACGATGAATTACTAAAGATGTTTCGGAAGGTGGAAATCAACATTCCACTTCTCGACGCAATCAAGCAAATCCTGAAGTACGCGAAGTTCCTTAAGGAATTATGCGTACATAAAAGAAGAAAGATGAAGGGGAACCGAGAACTTAGAGGCGTGGTGTCAGCCTTAACCAAGAACAACCCCACTGCAGGAATTTCACATGTTCTGCCAAAGAAATGCTGAGACCCCGGCATCTTCTCAATCCCATGCACTATCGGTAATTGTACATTTGCTTATGCCATGCTGGACCTAAGAGCATCAATCAACGTCATGCAAGCATCAACCTACATGTCCCTCAATTTCGGAGACTTTGAACCCACAGGGATGACCATTCAGCTGGCCAACAGAAGCATCGTTCAACCCCTGGGAGTTCTCGAAGATGTTCTTGTCCAAGTGAACGAATTAATATTTCTAGCTGATTTCTATGTGCTTGACATGGAGGACGAGACGTTGGGGAAGGGATCAACCTTGATATTGGGGAGACCATTCCTAATGACAGCAAGGACGAAGATTGACGTGCATGCAGGAACACTCTCGATGGAATTCGGTGACACATTGGTGCAGTTCAACATCTTTGAAGCCATGACGCACCCCACCGAAGACCACTCTCTCTTTGGCATAGATATAATGGAAGAGCTCGTGGAGGAGTACTTCCAACTAGACAATTGCAGTGAAAAAGTGGAAGATCTTGCTGGAATTGCAGAATCAAGTAGCTACCCAAAGGCCGACTATGATGAAGTACTATAGTTTCCAGAATCTGAGGGCGATCATAGCGACGTTAGTGACTTGGCATTTGAAAAAGAACTAACTGAGTTGATAAACCAAGCCTGCTACCCTAAAACCTCAAAGAGTAAAGATAATGCAAAGGTAAAAGTTGCCGAGACTAAAAAGCCTCTACCTGCACAGCTGGCAACCATATTCACGGCCGAAATGAAGTCGGCCAAAGAAGGCTGAGTCAACGCAAGAGTGAAAGTCAACTCGGCCAAAGAGTCAAACACGAGGGCCGAAAAGCTCACCGAAACCATTTCGGCCACTAAAGATCAGACCCAAAGCAAAGTAAAGCTCGATGTTCCACCGGGATCCGCATCTGAAACTACACAAGAAGCCAAAGCCGATCTCAATCCGACAAGAACCGAAACCATCCTGCCGAGTCGGCTGCAGCAGCATAGGGCCGAGATCATGTCGGCACTTACGATGTCGAGTCGAGAACAAGCCGGCCAAACGAATCCGAGGCCTATAATTGAGGAACCTCCATCTCTACCACCCATGGAGCTGAAACCTTTGCCTAGCCACCTAAAATACGCCTAATTGGACAATGACAGCAGCTCCTAGTGATTATCGCAAACAACCTCCTCCAAGAGCAAGAAGATAAGCTGTTGAAAGTCCTAAGGCAACACAAGAAAGCGATTGGGTGGAAACTTTCAGACCTTCCAAGCATTAAGCCCTCCATCTGCATGGATAGAATATTAATGGAGGAGGACATTAAGCCCATAAGGAAACGACAACGAAGGCTGAATTCGACACTCCTAGATGTAGTCAAGAAAGAAGTCACAAGGCTACTTGCTGCAGGCATCATCTACCCCATCTCGGATAGCTAGTGGGTGAGCCCTATGCAAGTAGTACCAAAAAAAATCCGGGATGACTGTCATGAAGAACCAACATGACGAGTTGGTATCTATGAGGATTCAGAACAGCTGGCGGGTGTGCATCGATTATAGAAGACTAAATCAGGCAACCCGCAAAGATCACTTTCCCTTGCCTTTTATTGACCAAATGCTGGAGAAAATAGCAGGGAAATCCCACTACTACTTTCTGGATGGATTCTTAGGTTACATGCAAATACACATCGCACCTGAAGATCAGCATAAATCCACTTTCACATGCCCCTTTGGCACATTTGCATACACCTGCATGCCATTCGGCTTATGAAATGCTCCGAGAACATTCCAACGTTGCATGATGAGCATCTTCTCGGACTTGCTACAGGATTGCATGGAAGTGTTTATGGATGACTTCACGGTGTACGCCGATTCTTTTGAAGCATGCCTGAACAACCTATCCAGGGTGCTAAAGAAATGTACTGACACGAACCTGGTTCTCAATTTCGAAAAATGTCATTTCATGGTGATCGAGGGAATAGTGTTGGGACACCTGGTCTCCAACAGAGGCATTGAAGTGGACAAGACAAAGATAGACATCATCACCTCCCTCCCAAACCCCGCTTCTGTGCGGGAAGTTCGCTCATTCTTGGGACATGTAGGTTTCTATAGAAGGTTCATCAAGGACTTCAACAAACTGGCCCTGCCTATGTCCAAACTACTACAGAAGGATGTGAATTTCAACTTTGATCAACCCTGCATTGAGGCATTTCAGGAGCTGAAGAACAAACTTACATCCGCACCTATCCTGCAAGCACTAGACTGGGCCTGCCATTTGAGTTAATGTGTGACGCATCCAATTCGGCACTAGGAGCTATTCTCGGCCAGAGAGCTGGAGTCGGCCAACCAGTACATGTCATTGCATATGCATCCAGAACCATGGACTCGGCCCAGCAAAACTACACGACAACTGAGAAGGAGCTTTTGGCAATTGTATTTGCCTTAGATAAGTTTCACTCTTACCTTCTTGGCTCCAAGATAGTCGTGTTCTCTGATCACGCTGCTCTAAGATACTTGCTGAAGAAGCCGGACGCCAAGCCGAGACTGATCTGGTGGATGCTTCTTCTCCAAGAATTCAACTTAGAGATCAGAGATAAGAAAGGTGCTGAAAATTCTGTAGCAGATCACCTGAGTAGGATTAAAAATGAAAGCGAACCAATGCCGATCTGAGATGAATTCCTTGATGAGCAACTCTTGCACATCAAGAAGGCCACACCATGGTTTGCCGACATCTGCAACTTCGTGGCAACATCTCAATATCCATCGGAAGCATCTCGGCCCTACAAGGAGAAAATCAGAAGTGATGCCAAATATTACGTATGGGATGACCCTTACCTTTGGAGATTATGCAGTGATAAGATTATCCACAGGTGTATCGCTGACACCGAGATCAATTCAGTCCTCTAGTTCTGCCATTCGACCCCTGGAGGAGGCCACTACGGATCATCTCGGACTGCCAGGAAAGTACTTGATTGTGGCCTCTATTGGCCTTCTATTTTTAGAGACGCCCATCAATTCGTCTCCACCTGCGAGAGATGTCAAAAAGTAGGAACGGCCTTGAACCAAAGACACGAAATGCCCCAACAACCCATCCTATTCTGCGAAGTCTTTGACGTCTGGGGTATAGACTTCATGGGGCCATTCCCAATCTCCAATGGTTACTCATACATCTTGCTTGTCGTCGACTACGTGTCAAGATGGGTAGAAGCCATCCCCACCAGAACCAATGATGCCAAGGTTGTAGTGGACTTTCTTAAGTCCAATATTTTCTGCAGGTTTGGTGTACCAAAGGTGCTCATCAGTGACTAAGGAAGTCACTTCTGCAATAGAGCCATGGCCTCCCTTCTTCAGACATATGGGGTAGCACACCGGATAGCTACAGCATACCATCCCCAAACAAACTGCCAAGCTGAAGTGTTTAACAGGGAAATCAAGCACATATTGCAAAAGATGACAAATCCTAGCAGGAAGGACTAGGGCAAACTCCTTGACGATGCTCTATGGGCACATAGGACTGCATACCGAACACCGATAGGGATGTCTCCCTACCGGATCGTTTTCGGCAAGGCCTGCCACCTCCCTGTGGAGCTAGAGCATAAGGCTTATTAGGCAGTCAAACAATGCAACATGGCCTTTGACCAATCAGAAGAACATCGGAAATTCCAACTCCAGGAATTAGATGAACTTTGCTTGGAAGCTTATGAGAACGCTAGGATCTACAAGCAAAAAGTCAAGAAATTTCATGACCAAAAGATCCTACGCAAAGACTTCCATATCGGCCAAAAAGTGCTGCTCTTCAACTCCATATTAAAGCTCATAGCAGGTAAGCTTCGCTCCAGATGGGATGGACCTTTTGTTATCACTAACATGTTTCCCCATGGTGCAGTACAGCTCAAGGAAGAACATACCAACTGCACCTTTCAGGTCAATGGGCACCAAGTCAAACCATTCCTCGAAGGTCCAGCACCAATCGGAGAGCACACGGAGTTCATTTCACTGGTGGAACCAACTCCACCAGATGGCAGAGTCTAAGCCAACTCGGCCACCCCCTCTATCTATGCATTGCGGACAATGCCGAAATCAAGTGTGGGGGGAGGGTTCTAACCATCTGGGATTTATACTAATCATTCATATCTGCCCCTCTTCGTTTCTTTATTTCCTCTAGTTTCATTTCCCTTTTATTTCCTTTTATATCTGTTAGACTGTTCCTAGTTTCATTAGTACTTGTAAGCTCTGCCACATAAGTTTTAAGTCAATAAGAGCTTCCCGGCCAAGTTGACCATAGCCAGAATGACTTCGACCTAGCAGAATTACAGAGCCAAACTGAAAAGAGAATCCTCGATTGAGTCCGAAAGTCTGGCGAACCAGCGGAAGCCATCTCCTCTTCCCCGAACAAGAGGTAGCCTCTTCCTAAAGGGAACCAAACCTTTGGGTTCTAAGCAGCAAGTGACGAAAATGGGAAGAGAAAACCTTCAGAGTAAAGGAACAAAAACAACCAGTGTGAGAATTTGGGCCTTGCAGCAGTGATGGCTCGCAATCTCGCCATCCCTTCTTTCTGAGTGATTTTTGCAAGCATGTTAATTGTGTATGCTGTATTTTGCCTTAACTCTCTGGATACAATTGTTTTACACATGCAGGAATGACATGATCTGGGCCATGTTTCTGACTAGCACCAAGCCAAATAAGTTGTCCAAAATTAATTCTGCCCTTGTTCACCCCTTTGAGCCTAATTTGACTATTTTTTCTGCAGCCTACTACAAGTCAAGGCCAGAAAAACCATTATTCCACCTCACCCGTGGGAAGCTGAGGAGCCTTGGAATTGTCTTGGGAGTGAGTCATAATCAAGTGTGGGGGAAGTCTAGGGAGCAAAATTCGGTCAAAAAGCATTTGAAGGCTTAGAAGAAGCGAAAAAGAAAAAAATAATGAAAGAAAAGAAAGAAAAAAGGGTACAGATAAACAGAAAATAGGCAACTGAGGTAAATAAGCTGAACTAAACAAAATCAGCAAGTTGCATGAATAAGAACAGAAGAAAGAGTATGAAAAGGGAGAGCGAATAAAGATGGAAGGAGACCACGGCAACCGGGACTGCCCTCATATTAATAAAACTCACTCCCCATTGCTCCTCTCTCCTCCCTGGGTCCTGAAGCTAGTTTTCCTACATTCTATCCTACCCATGACCTTAACCTCGCTACAAATCAAAAAAGTCCTAGTGATCATAACTGTTGTGTTTTACAGGAGTAAGAAAGAGAGCTCCGTCAAGATATGGTAACGCCAATTCCATGCAATGCTGAGTGTAAACACAAGCCAAACACTCGAGAGAACCGAGAGAATTGATCACCTAAGTGAGGTTCTAACACTCTGGGGTATTTCCTCCCATGTGTAAGTCACAAAGCATCTTAGGCCCAAGGGAAGTAGCTCCCTAATTGCATAAGCACTTTGTTCCGAGATGAAGAGAGGCCGAATCTGTCTCGGCAAACTTGAGGAAGTCAACGGAAGAATCTCTTTCCCTCAACCGGAATCTCCCTTGTCTAAGTCGTTACATTTTGCCCAGGAGAGCAAAAGGCTAAGTGTGGGGGTTTGATGAGTCATAAAATACACATCTTAAGTGGACCTAGGAAGAGTGTCATTAAGCAACTCATGCACTTAAAGGATGATTGTTAGCTAAGATTTAGACTAAGGGCCTAGAATCCAAGAAAAGCACAATTTATGTTAATTCAAGGCATTAAGCTAACTATTCATTGTAGGTCCAATTAATCTCGCAGCCACCATTAGAGGCCCAGGCCGAGAGCATCTCGGTCAGACCAAGACTCAGCCCATGCGAGCAAATGGCCCAATCAGAAGCTAGTTCCAATGGCACTCCACGTCAGCCACCTCGGTTCCAGCTCAGCGCCACATCACCGCCTGGAGTAGCTTGCAACGCAAGTTATAGCAAGGGTAGAATAGGGATTCCACTTGTAATTCGGTTAAAGTAGTTAGCTTCGCGCCTTGTATAAATAAGCGCAACTCTGAACGAATAAGGGTCTTTGGCATTCATATTTTCCCGCTTCCATTATCTTCATTTTCTCTCATTCTTCATCTCCTTTCACTCATAGTGGTGCACGGAGCTGTTAATGGCATTTCTCTCGATTGAGGAAATGCAGGCTAGGAACTGAGAAGCCGAAGGTTACTAGAGGGGACCGATTGGAGCACCAATGCACTCTGGCGGACTTGATCCTCAGCGTTCTAGCTAGCAGAGGTGGATCATCGCCGTCGTCCATGGCAATTGTCGTGGAAGATGGAATCACCGAATCCAGGCCCTGTGTTTGTATTTCGTTTTCAGTAATATAAGTGTTTTCTGAATCCTGATCTTCGTTGCATTCCTAAAACTCAATTCAATTACTACGATGCGATTGCACACAATAATGGAACAATGTTAAACTAAGCCGATTGGAACTGGTTTAGCTAATCCAGTAGGTAATCACTTAACAATTGTTAATTGAAGATCTAAAATCAGCTTGAACTTAATTCCTGCCAACTGATGAGGTAGCGATTGTGTAAATCCTCGGTATGGTAAGGAACAAACCTTTGGCGATTGCCATAAGAACACTGGAGGCTGATGCGGACTGTAATTGGAGTGATTGAACCAGAAAGATCTTGATTAATGGAACTAAACATGAACATAGTAATAGCAGTAGCATTAGGAATAGTGTTATTGCATTTGCATTGTAGTTATTTTCAGTTTTGATTGTAGTTAATCTCTATTTTGAGTTTGATTGCATTCCAACCCCCCTCATTTATTGTTTTTAAGTCTAAGACAGAGATAGTCCGTCTTTGTAGCGTTTGTCTGCACTTAGCTGAGACCAAGCCAGATTGTCTCTACCGAGATCATCTCGACCCTGTCTCTGCCGAGAGCGACTCGGCCAGTGCCGAGTGAGTCAGAACTTTGCACTTAGATTTTACTCCTGTTTACTCTACACTGAAACACATTTAGAACGCACTGTGTCCTTGAGAAGAATGACCTAGGGTTGACTATACTATAGTTAGCTTTAGTTATTTGATAAGAGTTCAACGACTGAAAAGAAAATTCATTATCACATAACAATGAGACAAACATTTATTTCAAAAATAGATTATTTACTTAGTTTAATTTAAAACTTCTTTAATTATTGTTTTTATAAAAATAAGTGTAAATTTTTCTTTTAAAAAGAGATATTGAAAATATGCATATAAATAAATATTTTCTTTATTATAAGGATAGTTCAACAGAAGTCAAACGTCTAAACAAGTACTATAGTACAATCCTCATAGTCCTTTCAGTTCTTACAGAATGAAAATCTTATTACAACTAGAAATACCATACATATAAACAAACAAACACTATAGTTGTTCAACACTTTTACAAACAAAAATAAAAGGATAATAAGTCTTCACATCTTGTGACATTGTCTTTACGCTCCCGATTGTAAGCCAACCTCATCCAACAACCTTTTCCCGTGAACACAATATTATGATCATAACAGTCACATACACATAAACACGTAGACAAGGGTAAGCTTACTTAAATAAAACTTAACCACAAGTTCTTGAACACATAAAGTAGTAAAGCACATAAAAGGTGGGGGATGTCAACATTCAAATAACACTTTATATATACAGATATAATTTTTACTTTGAAAACATGTTAATAATATCACTTCGTAATAGTACAAATGTCATAAGTCTAAAGATTTACTATTACAATCATTTCAACTATGTTCAATGAGAATAATCGTCGTTTCAACATCATTACATTTCAACAACCAATTGCCATTACGCAACAATGATATTAGTCATGTAATGCTATGTTGGCACAACTTCGTGGAGACATTCACCAATTAAGCAATCAGTATTGACACATTCCTTAACATAACTATGAGCAAACCCTCTTAGTCTCTACTACTGGTTATTGGGGAAGTTATGTCCTAATCAACGAATGAGATAGGTGGTTTGTCAGGATAAATATACGTGGGTAGCAACTCATTACAACATATTGCAATGACCTTGAACTCTTATGGAGTTACCCATCTCCCTTTTCGAAGACTTAATTGTTGCACACCTTTTATTCGACACTAGCCTAGGAGGACTAATCTAGATAGCTTGCCAAGCTTACAAGCGTGTTCACAACACACCTTCTACTACTAAATTTATGAACAAATGTATGCATGTCACGTCATCAACAATATCAACACTTAGTTCCCTTACAGTTGTTACCTATTATGCTTGACCTCATATTGATTAGCATCAATAACATAATAAAGCAGAGGTTTAATAACCAGCTCTACAAAGTAGGGGCCATATGCACACCCTACTTCAAATATTATGCATCATTCGTTATTATATGGGTAAGAGACATTTTCCAATCTTATAAACTTCATCTTAATTAGTATGTCACTTTAGTCTTTTATACTCATCCTACCTATAATTCATCTTTTACAACATCTCAGTCAAGCCTTTAAAACATATTAAATAAATTATTCCAATTCTCCAACCTAACAAGTTTTCTCACTACTAGTGGATTCGCCCAATGAAAGGGCTCATTCACCCAATGAATCCTACCCTCAATAAGGTACTTCCTCGGATATACGCATTCACTTAGTAAGAGCCTAGGCTAGCCCAACGAATGGAGTCATAAAGTGTTCTTACTACGTTTAGTCGCCCAATGAGCCAAACCATAGTGGCTAAAATTTCTAAAATCCTTACATCTTCGCATAGCTAGAGGAGCCACAAAAATCATCCTCTAAGAATCCCCACTTATTCGCTTAGCAAATGAAGCTACAAAGACTTCACACTCACCATTGCACCTATCTCACTTGATGAAGGTATCCCTTTTCTCAGTAAGAGGAGCCATAGAGAGCTCCCTACAATATCAACTCATATTTGCTCAACGAGTGTGAGGTCTTACCCAACAAAGGAAATTACATTGACTTCACACTCTTAACTAAGTCTAATTCGCTCTCAAACTCTAGATTTTCCTAGCTAGATGTTGGATTTGCCCAACTAGACAATGGACTCACCCAGCTAGACATTGGACTCGCCCAATGGATGTTCATTGTATTCATGTGTTCTTGAGCTTTCACCTAGTGATAGAAGCTCTCACCCAGCAAAAACTCATGTTTTCCAAAATCTACCTAGAAAATGCAAGGTCACCCAATGAACCTTTAACAAAAACCTAGAAAATGGATATTCGCCCAGCTAGACAAGGGGCTCACCTAGTGAGAGCCCCTAGATAACAACATGAAAAATCATCAAAACTAAACTAAATCAACATATAACTTCATCAACAACTTCAGATCAACTCATAAACATTATCTAAACATGATTTTAACAACAAAAACTGCATACATGGACAAATCATCACCATTATCATCAATTTGCATAAAAGCGCAAAAGCTCATAATAATGGTTACTAAGCTCCAAAAGTTTATTGCACATGAATACTAAGTATTTAATTACATACATAACAACAATTCAACAACATATAACCACAAAAAAATACAAAGGTAAGCCTCCCTTATTTGTTAAAGAAGTTGGGGATAGAAAAACTTTAGTGAAGGCTTTGAAAATCTTGACCAACAAGGGAGCTTCAAGGCTTGGCAATGGAGGTGACGAAGATGCATATGTAGGAGGGCTGGTTTTGCTCTAAATATTTCCTTGATCTTAGCCAAGAGATGACCTTTTATAGGCTTTAAGGTGAAAGATATGGTCCAAAGGTCATTTAGGATTTGATTACCCAATGGATTAAGGAAAGCATGGGAAAATGTTTTTTTTACCACTAATGGCAAGAAAGTTGGCTAGTTGGGATTTACCATAATTGATTAATTTCACTTTTGAATTTTATACCACAAATGGTAAGGTAATTAGTTATAAATGATATAATCACTTTTTGCAAAAAATGGAATGTCAACCAATGATTTACCTCATAGTATGTGCTAACTGCATTGGGAGGCATGTCGTTGACACTACTCCAACAAATTGTATTTGGAATGTGTAAATGACCACAATTTATCAACTTAAAAAGACTTCTCAACTTTGTCATCCATCTTTCAAGGAAAACCTTGACATGATAAACATGTACCAGACTGTTCCATCTCATTTGAGACTTTCTTGAATGTGTAACACCATTCAACACAACTTATTATTAATTATTTTTCCTTGAAATTAAATTTAATTACTCTTATAGTTCATTTCAACCACTTAATTAATCACACTAGAAAAACACTGTGTTACACCAACCAGCTATAAAGCTAATTGTTGTCTTATACCTATGTCAAACAAACTAGTCTTGCATTCATACCATCCTTTGTCTTGCCTTGAATGTTCAAAAGTGTCCTAATTACACTACCACATATATTTTTCTCCACATGTATCACATCAATACAATGTCTTATATCTCCACATGTATCACATCAATACAATGTCTTATATTAAGCTTGTACCAGTATGGTAGATCAAAGAAGATTAACCTTTTTTTCATATGTTCTTCTCAATGCATTTTTTCTGTACCTTGCTGAAGAAAACATTTATGTCCTTCACCCATTCAAAAACTTCATCTCTAGTTAAAGCCCTTGGAGTAACATCATTCTCCTTACATTCGTTAAAAGCTTTTTTCAATCAACGATACAAGTGATTAGCTTTAGGAAATTTGCAATGCCCAAGGTAACATGTCTTCCTTCCATATGTTAATTAATGGTAGGATGTGCCTTCTTCAAGGGCATGCTTTATGTCCTTTGACACTATGCTCGGACAAGTTTTCGTATGTTGGAAAGTCATTGATGATGCAAAATAACATGACACACATCTTGAAATTTTGATTGTTATACCTGTCAAATGCATCAACTCCTTTGTCCCACAACATTCTCAAGTCTTCAATCAATGGACTTAAATACACATCTATATCATTTCCTGGCTATCTTGGACCAAAAATAATCATAGATAACATCATATACTTGTGCTTCATGTACAACCAAGGAGGCAGGTTGTAAATCACCAGTAGAATAGGTAATAAGTTATGCTTATTGCTTAAGTTACTATACAGATTCATTCCATCTATAGCAAGACCAATCCTAAGGTTTCCTGGCTCATTGTCAAAATATGGAAACAACCTATTAATTTTCTTCCATTGCATTGAATCACTTGTATGTCGAAGTTGTCCATCACATTTCGTCTCATCTACATGTCATCTAAAAGGTTCTTTGCATCATTTGAATTAACAAATAATCGCTTAAACCTTAGAATAATTGAAAGATACCATAGTACCTTCGCTAGAGGACCTTTTGTGCTCATGTCACTACTAGAATCACCATCTTTCTTTTTATATTGTGATTCACCATACTTTGAATATTGATGCATCGCTTCAAGCTGTTTCTTGTACAATATGCAATCATTAAGGCATGCATGTATTTTCTTATAGTTCATACCTATTATACACAATATCTTCTTCGCATCATAGTTATGATCTGACAATGTATTCCTTTCTAGAAGCATGTCTTTTAACAACACAAACAATTTGGTAAATCTTTCATCAATCCACCCATTTTTGCCTTAAGGTTGAACAATCTTAACACCAATCTCGTGAAATTACTACACCCCATGTATAAAGGATTTTCCGCATCACCATACAAATTATTATACATTGTTGCTCATTGAAAAGACTTTGGTCCAATATTACGGATCATGTCTTCTAGTCGGTCATCCATATCTACATCAACTTCCTCTCTAGGATGCACTTGGGATGTCTAACAACTCACCATGCCATGTCCATGTTGTATAACTCTTGCAAAACCCATCGCAAATAAGATGTTCTCATATTTTCTCAACTTCTCATCTTCTTTCATTCAAATAGTTGGCACATGGACAATAAAACCTTCCAACACTATCAAAAGCATACATTTTAGTAAAGTCGAGAAACAATTTCATTCCATTCTCATATACATCACTTGTGCATCTATTATTGATCCAACTACGATCCATAACTACATTTTGTAATACACAAGAGGAACATATATCATGCATGTCAATCTCACTTTTTCAAATAAGATGTGACCCTATCCCATTCAAGAAGATATTTTTTCTATACTTGATTAATATGTATATGTTAAGTCTCAAGTATATAATTTGAGAAAATTTTTGTAGCATTTCACATTGGTCTCCATAATGTACAAAATGAAAGTGGTGACATCAAAAGCACCACAATCAAGTATGTATCCAGAGAACAATACAAAATGCACTAAATCAAAATCTTATTAATGATAGATTTTAGTTAAGATTCAATACAATGATTAATAATTTTAGTTATTATATTGAATCTCAAACGAAAAACTAAGGTTCACTCAATACATAAGTTCAATATAAAATATCAAACATGGTATGAATAATAAACATACAAGCTATAAAGCAAGAACCAAGAAAAATATTTTTAATTCATTAATAATATATCATATTTAATTTTATGTTTCCATTTTTGTCTACTTTGACATTAAATACACAAGTAATCCTTGCTTCTCTCAAATTAAGTTTGACTAAAAATTAAGCAAGTGTTTTATTTGGTGGTCAAACTATGATCAACGCCAATGGTTACTTAAGTCAAACTGGATTTGACTCAAAATTAAGTGCATGATTTGTTTGGTGGTCAAACCATGGCCAATTGACCATGTTTAGTTGAGTCAAACTAAGTTTGACTTAAAATTAAGTGCAAGTTTGATTTGGTGGTTAAACAATGGTCAACAAGTCATGGTCAATTGAGTCACACCAAGTTTGTCTCAAAATTAAACGTATCTTTTATTTGGTGGTTAAACCATGGTAGACCATGGTCAATTGAGTTAAATTAAGTATGACTCAAACTAAAGTGCATTTCGTTAATAATTTTAATGTTTCTATAAGGGGTATATGTTCTACTTATTTTAAAATTTATAATATGTCTAAAAAAATGGCCTCTTTGATTATAATTAACAATTTCTAGTTATATATTGTATATGGTCATTCATGCAAAGTGATATCAATTTATTAAATAATATCATCATACAAGGCTTAACTAAGCTCTATATGGTCATTCATGCAAAGCGAAATTTTATTAAACAATACCATCATACAAGGCTCAACTAAGCTCTATATGGTCATTCGTGCAAAGTGATACTAATTTATTAAACAATATTGTTGGACCCATTTTTTGTCCACGAAAACCGGCCCACAATAATGCAAACCATGTTCACCAAGATCCATTGGGCTGGACAAGAAAAAAGACTCACTCTCAGCCCAACCAGGTGATATGGGACCACGAGAGCAAACGCGACCCATTTCCATACAACCTGAAGAATGACGTGGAAGGTCAGCAGGACTGCAATTGCAGTAATAAACAAAGTCAAACATAAGAAAAAGCTGAAAATGGGAGACAAGACAGAGCTTGGTAGGGGGGACAAGACGAATGTACTCCTAAAAAGATGAAAAAGAATAAGGAAACGTTAAATAGGTAAGAACAGGGCCTCTACGTGGGACGAGACGCCATGAAGAAACAAGTGAAAACATGGGGAGATATGCTCGACAAGACGACGACCCTACTGAACAAGGCGACAGTTTCTCGTCTTTAGGTAGCCACACCTAATGCCACAATCTGACCGATCGCCACCACAATTAATGCTAAGACGCCCCAAGAGAGCCCCTAAGTAAGGAGAAAGGTTGTCGTCGCATTAAATGAATATGGGGAATTCACCACCGCATTTATGAACCAAGATTGCCCCAGATATGGTTGATGGAGAGGCGGGATTGAAATTGCCTATAAAAAGGGAAGTAGGGGACGAGAACAGGGGGCGGTTTTTTTTTTGGAAGAGAAAGGAAGAGAGAATAGTCCATTAAGAAGAAAAGAGTACCTTACGTTGTGACACAAGGCAACTGCTTAGGAGAACCTTGAAGAATCGCCTGGACACCAGGTAAGTCATCTCTATCTCTTGTTTGGTCCTCCCTCATTACCATCCCTCCACACGTATTCCCATTTGACACCTCAGGAGCCATGAATGTCAAGATTTACCCATGAATAATAACCAACCTTTAAGCCGGGGCTCATTCGGCCACGATCTAAATCCGGGAGGGACTCAGAATCTAATAGTAGCCGAGACCCAATACTGGTCCGACAAGGTGCCGGATCAGTAGCTTGAATTTCATCCCTCACGGAACTACGTGGACTTTGACTTCTCATAACGAAGATACGTAGGCATGGAGGAGCAATTCCTTCATCAAGTCCATACCCACACATACACACCATCCTGAATCCAAAAAAAGGAAATCCTTATATACTCGCCCTCTTAGACCTTAGAAAAAAGAAAGACATCGTTTGAACCATCTCTCCCACAAAAGCATCCGTAAGAGCAAGTGTTGTCAAAGATAGTTTTTTTTAGTAGGGTAACCATCAAGTGATGGACACAATAGATGCAAAGCATCTCGTCGTGTAAATGACCTCCGAACCCCATTTCTCTGGTCCAAGGCCAATCCTATCCAACCTAATCCATGTCCAAGGTTTTCTGATGTTCCTAGACAAAAATACCAGTGGCGACTCCTAAGAACCTCCGCCGTGAGGTCGCGAGCCCATCGCGACAGATGGCGACTCCACTGGGGACAACAAAGAAGGTCGAGCCCGAAAAAACAAACCAACCCATGCCTGAAACACTTACTCTCAATGTATACGCTTTTTTATTCCATTTGCTACTTCTATTCTATTTCTTCTTTTCTTTTTGTCTGAAACAAAGAAATGAAAAAAAGAAGGGGGTGGGGGCCTCATCAATGGCCTAGGGAAGAAAATGATACCACATCCATGCTTGTGCAATAGAGAGTGGGAGTGTGTAGTACGGGTCACTTTGAGGGATTACCCTTATTTGACGTGCACGATAGCTCCAACCAGAGTATGGTTTATCAAGTAGAGAACCTGCATCCTGGGGATGATTCCTGCCTGCGGTGTGATCCAACGATGAACCCAAAGCTTTGGTGAAAAAACTAGTGAGGATAGGGCAATAAGCACCTGGGCAAACCCCTCTTGACGTAGGGAACCAAAACAGCATGCATCATGCAAGAATAGTGCTCATGACATATTCTTTATCCGCAAAAACATAGGGTCCTTCATTTTCATGCATATGCATAATTTATAACCTCAGAAAAGTTTCAAAAAAATGGAACAAGTACAATACCAAGCAAAGAACTGGATGCCCGTCACCATCAGAATCCCGAATCTACAGACCCTGAAGCAAACCGCCAAGCAGATCCGGGGCCCATGGCAGAGAGTTTTAGAAGAAAAATATGGGAAAATACTGGGACTCTTGGAAGTGGAAGTTCAGCCACATGCCTTGGCGGTATTGGCACAGTTTTATGATGTACGCCTAAGGTGCTTCACATTCAAGGACTTCCAGTTGGCCCCAGCACTGGAAGAATATGAGCGCATTTTGAGCATGCCCATAAAAGAACCTGCAATTTATTTCCACAAGGGTTACTTCCCTTCTTGGGGAGCCGTGGCCGAATTGCTCAAAAGGCCCGAGGTTGAAGTCCGCCAAGCTAAAAGGGCTCGGAATGGGATAGAAGGCTTGCCAAGAGAATACTTAGAGGAGGTATTGGCCCAACACAGAGAAGCCAAGAATTGGCAGGCGGTGATTGATACACTAGCCTTGATGGTGTACGAGATAGTTCTCTTTTCCCAACTAGAGGACTACGTAGACTTGGCCGCTGTGGACGTACTCTTGGCGGTTAAGGAGAAGAACGAGAACCATGTGCCAACCATACTGGCCGACACCTACTACACACTGAATTGCTGCCTCAGTAGGCGGGGAAAGAACCTGAGGTGGTGCATACACGCACTGTATCTGTGGATGACAACACACTGCTGTCCCGGGAGATGCAAGACCGGATGCCCCGTTGAAGACTACAAGTGGGGATGCGTCCGGATGATGTCTGGAGAAGAATGGATCCACCTTTTCATAGGGCTGACTAAGAGCGCCATAGACTGGTACCCCAAATGGAACGAGAGGGAGACCTTTATCGCCAAGTGTGGGAAGTCCCCGAACGTTCCCCTCATGGGAACCCAGGGGTGTTCTAACTACAATCCCGTGTTGGCACTGCGACAAAATGGGTACCCTATGCTGGCACCTCCGACTGAAGAATCATTGACTCTTCTAGAAGTGCCCGGAAGGGACATGCAAAATGCCGAATGGTTCAGAAAAATAAGGCAAGCATGGAAACAAGTAGTCTGAGCAGGACCGGAAGGGGGACCAAGAAGCTACGGGGGCTCATCTAGTTACAAGAGATGGCTCCAACAGCAAATGAAAATCAACGGACTCCCCTTCAAGAGGGTACAAGACCCCAGGACCAGACTTCCATTCGAGACATCGAAACCCTCAATAACAAAAGAATTGGAAGAGGCGTTGAAGCACGCAGATGCAGAGCAAAAATCGCTGAAGAGGAAGTTGACCTAGGCGACTTCCTTGCAGTTGGAAACTCAGGAGCAGGTTCTTAAGGAACGGCGACTAGGCGAGCAGGCCAGGCAAGAGGCAGAGAGAAGGAAAGAGCTGCGTCGGAAAATGGGTGACTGCCTGAAAGCGGCAGATCAAGAGATGTGCCTCCAGAGAAAGGAAAAGGATCAAGCAGCGACTGAAAGAGAATCATTGAAAGAAGCTCTCCAGAATGCCCAGAGAAAAGAAGTAGAGTTGAAGGGACAGCTCTACGGATTGCAGGAGAAATTGGAGACACAACATGAAGAGCTGCTGCGTGAACGATCCCAGAAGGAGGCGGCTGAGGCAAGGGAACATCAAGCCTTTGAAAGGCTGGCAGCCGAACGGCAGGAGGCTAGAAGCAAGAAGGAAAGAGCCCGGGCCATTGTGGTAGAACTACGGGATAAAATAACAAGGAAAGACAGCAGACATCGAGAGCTAATCGAGCAAGCTGAACAGAGAGTCGAGGCGGCTGAGGAAATGACAGAACACTGGAAGGACCGCCATGACAAGGTCGTATGGTTAGCCAATCGAAGTCTGGGTCACCTGCCACGAAGCCTCCGTGCAGCCGAAGAAGTGATCTGCCCTTTTACTACGCCATCCGAAATTTATGACTTTGTAAAAGAATGTCGGATGGTGTACGATGACCTGGCCAATGTTGTTGTCCCTTAAAGGCCTTGTACTTGTCCCATTTTTACTGAATGAAAAAAAAACATGCATCTTCATCCATTTTTACATTACATGCATTCATCCTTTTCTATTTTGTTTTTCTCTTTGTCGTCTCTCTCGTTTTTATTGTTTAACGCGCATTAGATAACACCAGAATAACCACAATCGCTTCGCATCGCTACGGAACCTGCGCTAAAACCAAACAGATGGAAAACACGGTGGAAGCGTTAGAACAGAGAAACGAAGAATTGAGAAGCAAGTTAGCCCAAATCAAGGAACAGATGGCCAAAGTCTCGGAATTCCTAGCTCGGGGACCCCCGCAGGTACAGAACACCACAAATTACCCACCAGGGTACACACCGCCACCCCCATGGAACACAGGAGGAACAACCCCCGCCCAACGAAAACAATCCAAATGTGCCAATTTCAAGGGTAGGATCACAAGGACAAAACGGGCGGACGACAGTAACGCCAGCTCAGAATCAAAGGGACACCCCGGAAGTGGAGGAAAGATGGCGTTTCCTCGAAGAAAGATTGAGAATTGTCGAGGGGGCGGATAAGTATGGACTAGACGCTGCAGATCTGTGCTTAGTCCCGGATGTCATCCTACCGGTCGACTTTAAAACACCAGACTTTGATAAGTATAAGGGCAGCTCCTACCCCAGGACACATTTAGCCATGTACTGCCGGAAGATGACAACCCACATACAAGATGACAAGATCCTGGTTCATTGTTTCCAGGACAGCCTGTCGGGAGCTGCCCTAAGTTAGTACGTAAATTTGGAAAGGGGGCACATTAGGACCTAGAAAGATCTGGCTAAAGCCTTTTTGAAGCAATACAGATACAATGAAGACATGGCTCCGGACAGGTCCCGGTTGCAGAACATGGCCAAGAAAGACCACGAAGGGTTCAAGGAGTATGCCCAAAAGTGACGGGAGCTAGCAGCCCAAGTCCAGCCACCCCTAGCTGAAAAAGAGATGGTAACTACATTCATCGACACCTTGCCAACGCCCTACTATGAGATAATAGTGGGAAGTGTATCATCGAATTTCACGGACTTGGTAATTATAGGTGAGAGGATAGAGGCATGATTGAAGTGAGGGAAGTTCGCCTCCGGAATAGGGCAGGCGAGCTACGCTAGGAAGGCCACCCAAGAAAAGAGAAAAGTGGATACCAACGCCGTCATCGCCAATACCACAGCAGGATATGGGCAAGGAAAACCCTTGCACATTCACATCAAGGAAAAACCAGGGGCAGAATCACCAACCCCGCTATATCTCCCGGCCAACGCTGCTGGAACCAGCGCCGCTGCTGGAGCCAAGCCGCCTAATCGAAGAAACACTCCAAGGACATTAGATCCAATACCAGTCCCCTACCCTGAGCTGTTCAAGACCTTGATGGAGAAGAAGTTGATCACAATAGTTCCACTTAAACCAGCAAAGCCGCCATATTCCAAGAGCTACGACCCCAACTCAAGATGTGAGTATCACGAAGGGGTCATAGGACATGCCATAGAGAGGTGTTGGGGGCTCAAGCACAAGGTACAGGATCTCAGATGAAGGATGGTTGGTATTCCAAAAGAAAGGACCCAATGTCACGACCAACCCCCTGCCAGAGCACGGGAACACTATGATCAACTTCATAGAGCACAACTCTGCAGCCCAAGAAGAAGCAGTCACTTCGGATCCCAACAAAGACTCTTACAAGACCATGAAGGTGGAGGAAGGAGCCCACCAGGTCCAGAAACCATCGACACAAGTCAACACCATCGGGGAGGAAGGAAACTCTCGGCCGAAACCGTTAATCATTTGCTACGATGAAGTCAAACAAGTCAAGTTACCCCTGGTCATCCCGATACCCAGCCCCCAATACAACAACACCCATGCTATCCCTTGGAAATACCCGGAAGAGAGGGCAGTCCCCGACCCACAGGAGATCACCAATATAGCCGGAATAGGAGGAGTGACTCGAAGTGGGACGAATATACGCCCCGAGGAGCTATGGAAGAAAGATGACTCCCATAATAGGAAGAAGGGCAAGATAGGAGAGTCACCCGAGCTCCCGAAAGAAAAGGAGGCAAGCGAGTTTCTCAAATTTATTCGCCACAGTGAGTATGAAATGATGGACCAGCTGAACAAGACTCCAGCACGAATCTCGCTTCTGGCTTTATTGGTGAACTCGGAAGGGCATCGACAACTATTGTTGAAAACGCTTAGGGAAGCCCACGTAGCCAAGGATATCTCGATGGAGAAGTTTGGAGGAATTGTGGGAAACCTTACGGCAACCCACCACATATCCTTCTCCAAGGACGAGCTCCCTAAAGAAGGCAGCAGTCACAATTTGCCTCTCCACGTGGCAGTGAAATGTGGGGAATATGTGATGGCGAGGGTCCTAATCGATAATGGATCCTCTCTGAATGTCATGCCAAAGTCCACACTCAACAAACTCTGTTCCATAGGAGCATCCCTCAGGGCAAGCCCCATAATTGTCAGAGCCTTTGACGGATCAAAGCGAGAAGTCATGGGAGAAATCACGCTCCCAATCCGGATAGGTCCAACCACGTTCCAAGTGGATTTCCAAGTGATGGATATTAACCCAGTGTACAATTGCTTGTTAGGAAGACCTTGGATCCACAAGGCCGGGGCGGTCCCTTCGTCACTACATCAAAGGGTAAAATTCATATCAGAACACAGGCTGGTCAGTGTCAAAGGAGAGGAAGATTTGATGATAAGCACCCCGGCACCCATTGAGTATGTGGAAGGAAGCGAAGACGCACTGGAAACTTCATTCCAATAACTGGAAATAGCAGAGACTGATCATGAACAAGAAGGCAAGGGGACCGCATCGGTGGCCTTCAACATCTTGAGAAAGGCAGGATATCAACCAGGAAAAGGACTGGGAAGATCATTAGAGGGGATATCCGAACCTGTCGTCTTGTTGGAAAATCCTGGAAGAGTGGGTTTAGGTTTCTTCAACCAATCACACCCCGAGTCTAAAAGGACGACTAAGATCGCTACTCATCTGTACCAGCGGTTTATCAGTGGGGGAATGATATTACCGGATCAAGTGGCCATGATAGCAGACCAAGACCCAAGCAAACAAGAATGGATATACCTTTCTTCTGAAGAATTGACCAACTGGGAGTCTAACACACTCCCCGCTCCCGCTTTGCAAATGTAATCCAAATTTAGATAAACTAGATGTAGCAGTAGTATGACCTCTGTGTTTGTTTCTTTTTTTTTCTTTCCCTTCATCTCTTTTCCTTTCCTTTGCATACTTTGTATTCCCGTCGGTATCAATGCATGATCTTTGCCTTCATTTTATCCCTTGCATTTCCGCTCATCTCATACACTATTTCTTTTTCTTTTCCTTTTCTTTCCTTCCTTTTCTTGTTCAAAAAAAATGCATAATAAAGCAGAATACCACTTTCAACTCATGATAATAACAAGATCCTAGAAACTGATGAACGAGGCAACCTGAACTATTTGGATCCAGACTTGGGCGATGAAACCCCTGCTTTGGTGGAATTGGAAGGGGAACTGGAAATTTCTGACCACGTTCAGCCTCCGAAGGGAAGCACGGAGATCATAAATATCGGGGGGAAAGGGAGCATCAAGGAAGTCAAGATAGGAAGAAACCTGCGCGCCAACGTTAAAAGACAAATGGTAGAGTTGCTAGAAGAATACAGTGATGTATTCGCATGGTCCTATCATGACATGCCTGGATTAGACACTAGTATAGTGCAACATAGGTTACCGATAAAGCCGGGGGCAACTCCAGTCAGGCAACAACTCAGGAGAATGAAGCCGGAGGTAGCGTTGAAAATCAAGGAAGAGGAGGAAAAACAATGGAAAGCAGGTTTTCTGGCCGTAGCTGAATACCCTCAGTGGGTAGCAAATATAGTCCCGGTACCGAAAAAGGACGGAAAGGTCCGAATGTGTGTCGACTATAGAGATCTAAACAAGGCCAGTCCAAAAGACAACTTCCCCCTGCCCCATATAGATACCTTGGTGGATAACACGGCATGTCACCAAATTTTCTCCTTCATGGATGGTTTCTCAAGATATAATCAAATCCGGATGGCCCCGGAGGATCGTGAAAAAACTACTTTCACTACTGCATGGGGTACTTTCTGCTATTAGGTCATGCCCTTCGAATTGAAGAATGCGGGAGCCACATACCAGAGGGCCATGGTGACGTTATTCCACGACATGATGCACCAGGAATTAGAAGTATATGTGGATGACATGATTGCCAAATCGAAGGTCCCGAAACATCAGGCTAAGGCTCAACCCCGCCAAGTGCGCGTTCGAGGTCAGTGAAGGGAAGCTGCTGGGCTTCATGGTAAATAAACATGGTATAGAAGTAGATCCTGATAAAATCAACGCTATCCGAGAGATGCCCATACCTAAAACCGAATCCGAGATCAGGGGTTTTCTAGGGCGACTCAACTACATAGCCCGATTCATATCAAGACTCACAGCCACCTGCGCCCCCATTCTTAAACTCTTGAAGAAAAATCAGAGAAAGGAATGGAATCTTGATTGTCAGAAAGCCTTTGAAGAAATCAAAAGGTATCTTGAAAAGCCTCCGGTCTTGGTTCCGGCAGTACCAGGAAAACCTTTGATCCTCTATTTAACGGTGCTCGAGGAATCAATGGGATGTGTTCTTGGACAGCAGGATGAGGCAGGAAGAAAGGAACAGGCCATATACTATCTCAGCAAAAAATTCACAGACTGTGAGCAGAGATACTCGGCCTTGGAGAGGACATGCTGTGCTCTGGTATGGGTAACAAAAAGATTAAGGCAGTACATGCTGGCACATACCACGTGGCTGATAGCCAAGACGGATCCCATTAAATATATCCTAGAAAAGCCAGCCCTCACGGGGAGGATAGCCCGTTGGCAAATGGCCCTCACAGAATTCGACATAGTATACACCACCCAGAAGGCCGTAAAAGGGAGAGCAGTAGCAGACCACTTGGCATATCATCCTTTGCTAGACTATCAGCCCCTATCAGATGAATTCCCAGATGAAGGTATCATGAGTATCAATGAAGCGGAAACTCATCGGGACGAATGGCTGATGTGGTTTGACGGAGCATCCAACATGCTAGGTAATGGTATAGGAGCGGTGTTAGCATCCTCGACGGATTAGTGTTTCCCTTTCTCCACAAGGTTAGGCTTCGACTGTACTAACAACATGGCAGAATACGAAGCCTGCACCATGGGGATCATAATGACAACAGAATGGCGAGTAAGAAAGCTCCGAGTAATCGGGGATTCCGCGTTGGTCATTTACCAACTCAAAGGAGAATGGGAGACCCGGGACCCAAAATTGGTTCCATATCATGAATACATCATGGAGCTGCTCGCAAGTTTTGAATCCGTAACCTTCCAACACGTACCTAGGGAGGAAAACCAAATGGCCGACGCATTGGCCACGCTGGCAGCTATGATACAAGTAAGTGAGGGACAGGATTTGGTGATACGCGTGCAGCACCAAGGAAGACTGGCTCATTGTCACCATATCGACACCAAGGGAGATACGGTAGTGACCAAGCCATGGTTCCATGATGTAAAAACCTATCTGGGCGAAGGAACCTACCCCCTAAACACTACGGAGAATGACAAAAGAACCTTGCGCAGGTTGGCATCAGGATTCTTCTTGGATGGGGACATATTATATAAAAGGAACACAGACGCTCTCTTGTTGCGTTGCGTAAATGAAAGGGAAGCCCAAGAAATCTTGGAGGAGGTGCACGAAGGGACTTTCGGAACCCACGCAAATGGTCACTCGTTGGCCCGGAAAATCCTAAGGCGGGGTATTACTGGACAACAATGGAAGCCGACTGCTGTCAGCACGTGAGAAGATGTATGAAGTGTCAAATGTACGTAGATCACATAAAGATAGCCCCAACGGCCCTCCAAAACCTGACTTCACCATGGCCATTTTCGATGTGGGGAATAGATATGATTGGGCCCATCGAGCCCAAAGCCTCAAATGGACACCGGTTCATACTAGTGGCTATTGATTATTTCACCAAATGGGTCGAAGCCGAATCCTACGCTAGTGTATCCCGCAACGTGGTGTCCAGGTTTATCAAGAGAAACCTTGTGTGCCGGTATGGAATCCCGGCTGATATCATCACAGATAATAGCACCAACCTCAACAACAAGGTGATAATTGAGCTATGCGAAAAGTTCCAAATCAGACATCGCAACTCGACACCATATCGGCCCCAGATGAATGGAGTAGTGGAGGCCGCCAATAAGAACATCAAGAAAATCATACAAAAGATGGTGGTAACGTATAAGGATTGGCACGACATGTTGCCGTATGCTTTACATGGATACCGCACCACGGTCAGGAACGAGCACCGGCAACCCCCTACGCGTTGGTATATGGTACGGAGGTTGTACTCCCGGTGGAGATAGAAATCCCTTCCTTAAGAGTGATAGCGGAAGCCGAGGTAGAAGAAGCAGAATGGGCACAGCAATCGCTCGACTAGCTAAACCTGATCACGGAAAAGAGATTAAGGGCCATATGCCATGGTCAACTATATCAGAGGAGGATCAAACGTGCGTTTGACAAGAGGATTAAACCAAGGGCATTCAAAGAAGGAGACCTAGTGTTAAAGAAAATCCTCCCCACCGCCAGAGACTATAGAGGGAAATGGGCACCGAAGTATGAGGGACCATACGTGGTCCGACAAGCATTCTCAGGAGGGGCATTAATCCTTACGGATCAAGAGGGTCGTGACCTTAAAAACCCAGTCAATGCCGACTCGGTCAAATTGTTCTATCCTTAAGCTAACATGCCGAAAGCAGGGGAGTCGAAAAAGATTGGTCTGAATGGAAGGGAGGCCTAGTAGTCGGCCATAGGGTGGAGTTGTACATCAGATGAATGTGGAGTCCTCGATGGCACCCGGCCGATACGTAGTCAGTTCGCCCTTTGTCTAGTTATTTATTATTTTGTAGCATTTAGCCAACATGTAAAGGGCTTGACCCGTGCAGTCGCTTGTTATTAAGCCAATATATATAGTTTCTGTCCTTTATGGGATACATGTGATCATACACTGTCCAGAATCTCTCAGTTATTACACGAATGTGTCGTCTTTGTCCGTATTCATTCAGCCATCCAAAAAATAATAAACTAAATAGTATAGCATTTTTTACTATTGTCACACTTGTTTATCTAGAATGGAAACTATGCGAAAAAGCGGGAGTCTAGTCATCCAACAGGGATTCAACAGACAAAGAGGACGAGAAGGTGGTTGGTATCTAACGCGCAATAATAACAACGGAAAGAAAGAAAAAAGAGGAAAACATAATAATTCTTTTCTTTTGCATGCATGACCATAGCATATAGTCATCTCCGAAAAAAAAGGGGGGTGGGCACCTCATGTCAAAAAAGAAGACAAAGAAAAAAGAGAAATAAACAAGAAGGTGGCGAGCAATCCACCCTCCCACTCTCAGGCTCCGAGCCTCGGAAAATGATTTCTGATCCCAAAGAGGTCTCAGAGTCAAACCACGAATCTAATAAAATACTGAACATAATAAAAAGAAACAAGTCAGTCATTTATTCCATAGAAAATAAGAAAAAAATAGATACAATGAAAAAAGTTTAAATGAAACCGGCCTCCCGCGCTTTTGCCAATAATTCTTCATTAGCTACCAATTCTGACAAAAGAGCATTGGCACGGGCCTAAGCCTCAGACATATCCAGTTCCGCGATGGTCATTTGGCGTTCGGCTTCATTGCGATCTTCATTGGCCTGGTCAAGTGCCTCTGAAAGCTTGGCCAAATATGCCTTCTCGGCCACCAAATCTCCTTCTCGGTGAGTCAGGGTCAACCGAAGAGTGTCCCTGTCAGCTCTAATAGAGTCTAACTCTTGGAGGAGGAGAGCATTCTTGGCACCATTGGAAGTGATCTCGGATTGGGCGGAGGCCAAAGAATGTTTGGCATCCCTGAGTTCTTGAGTCAAACGAGCAATCTCCGAGGAATCTCGAGCTTGTTGAGATCTGAGACGATCCCAGTCCGGAATCTCTGACTTCCATGCGTAAAGGGCAGCAAAGGACTGGGCGTGTTGGCTCATCATCATGTCCAAAGAAGCTGCTAGGCCCGAAGAGGACAAGAATTCACAGTCTTTCGCACAAGGAAAACCCGGCGGTAACAAAGCCGAATGGCCCGTACTAGCAACGCAAGCGAATCCACTATCGGATGGCCCGGAAGACGCGGGAGGAGGCAAAGCATAGAAGGATAAGTCTTCGGTTTCAGGGTGTGAGGAAGTTTCCTCCAACATCTCTGTGCAAACTGACACGGGAGCTATGCGCAATGGAGGGGTGCGGTCAAAAGCGCCCAGGTTTGCCCGAGGAAGAGTTTCATTCCTCGAAAGGGCATCAGCTCTGGCGCGCATCAGCATTTTTGCTTGAGCAAGAACGAGACGAAAGTTGAAGCTTTGGTCTCGGAGATAGTCTGAAAAAAATGAGCAAACGCAAAAAAAAAATGAGGACAAAAATATGCAGAATAGGCGAGACGCAGAGACGAAAGGACCACCTTTGAAACGTGTCGTTGCATCTGAATGAGGGGCCATTCTAACTAACGCCTCACAATCCATCCCTCTCGAAAGCGCCTCAAAGAAAGGTACCCAGGTTTGATCCTCCTGAGACAGGATGGGTACCCTGTTGACACTAGGCACAATCTGCCAATGCAGCGGAAAGCTCCATGCTGTCGCGGCAAACAGGCGCCTCTCGGACGCATAAACCTTGAAGAACCAGGGCCGAAAGGCAGAAGAAGGGATGCTATACTCGGCGAATAGGTCTCGGCCAGTCCGAGGGACGAGACGGGCCCATGAGGCAGGAGTGGGGACGTCTGAGTAATAAAAATAAAGCAATAACGCTGCTGTAGGCACCACTCCAAAAAAGCGGCATATCAAGCGAAAGGCTTGAATAACCGCCCATCCGCTGGGGTGAAGTTGCGAAGGAGCCAGCCCTAAAACCCAGAGCATTTCAGCTTCAAAATGATGGAAGGGAAGAGTCATGCCAAGCAGGCAGAACACTGGTTCATACATATAGATGAAGTCTTGTTCTCCATGGAAAGGGGGGTGGCATACCCTGTCAATGGGATGACAAGCAATCGCCCGAAAATGGTTGGCATACGTCGCTTCACACCAAGTCTTCTCACTGATATAATGTGAAACCAACGGAAAAGGGTAGAAAGACGCTTGGAGCCACACTTCTTCGTCCACCCATTGCCTGTAATCAGAAGGTTTAGGTTCGCGCTCTAGAGAAGAAAGGAAAGGGAAAGCACTCACCTCAAGGGAAGACGAAGAAGAAGAAGAGGCAGACATGTTTGTACGGGGTAGTGAAGAATGAAGTAGAGGAAAAAGGCCTTAAATATTAAGATCTTTGGGCCATAGAAAGATGTAGCGACGGCCCAAATATATATATATATATATATATATTTCGGCACCAGGTTTCGGCACCGAATGGCACCAGGTTTCGACAGCCGGAGTCTTTTTAACTTTAAAAGAAAAAACAAGAAAAGAAAACTAAAGCAACAACTGAAAAGAAACAAAGAAAAATAGTCTTTCATTCATTTGATATTAAATGTTTTTTTTACAAGGGGGAGGGGTAGTGAGTTTGCCGTCTATTACAATTAGTTCTACGTTACAGCTACTTAGGTCTAGACCTGGCGACAGCAAACTCACTTGCCCCAATGCATTATCAAAACCACCTTGGTAGCCTTTAGACGCTCCGCAGGTCACTCACTTGGGCCTCGGTAGCCTTTAGACGCTCCTCCGCCAACAGAGCCCGATCAGCCTCCAACTTTCGGGACTCTTCCAAGCTTGATCTCGCAGAGGCTGTCGCATCCTTTTCCTTTTGCAGTTCCGCTTGTAGTGCGACGACCTCTGTTGACTTCGATTCCAAGTGTGCTTGGGAAGCATTGAGCAAGGCTTGGAGTTCATCTTGGATGGACCGGAAGCGATCCGCGTCGACAAGAAGCCTTTGATTCTCATCCTTGAGCCTTTTTAGGGCTTCCAGATCCATTTCTACCAAGGCCTGTCGCCAATAGAAGAGGGCCGCCATAGAACGGAGGTGATAGAGACCCAAGGTGTCGAAAGTCTTCTGGATGTCGTGAGGGGCTGGGAGCTGCTAGTTAAATGATTGGATGGTCTCGGGTGGCAGCAAATCCCAAGGGATGGGCTCACCGGTCCACAAGGACTTAGCCGAAGGAACTTCAGAAGGAAGGGGCGCCGTAGGAGGAGGATTGGCGGCAGCATCAACCCTAACCTTCCCCTTTTTATTTACCTTCTCGGCGTCAGAAGGTGCAACCTTCCTCTTACCCTTGTCGGGCGAAGTCACACGTCCGAAAGGGGCATCAGAGACTTGAGTGGAGGAGGGTTTGGATTGCTGGGATTCTTGGGCAGCAGGGCCACTCACGCTGCCAGCTACGAGAGCCGAAGACTCCCCCATTGACTTTTTCTTCTTGGCGCGAACCCCTTGAAGATAAGAGTGGATCTTGGCGTTCTAGGACTTCACAATATCTGCAAAAGACAAGAAAGATCTGTCAGAACATTCGGCGCCAGGCCAAGCCAAGAACAACCTAAATTAGATACTCACCAGCAAAAAGGGCCAAAGAGCCACGCTCAAAAACCAAGGGTACAATGTTTTTACAATCCATGTTTCCGGGCAGGCCTTCCAAATAGCGAAGGTCAGTGCGCTCAGATGGGGTGAGGTCAGAAGCAGTAAAGCCCGCAAATCGGACTGGAAATTTCCAATATAGGGGGAAGGGTTCGGTGTCGATAGAGAAAGGAGCCCTACCGACAGACACGATTTTGAGAAAGCGGTTTTTAAAACCTTTCTAGGAATCGGTATAGGGGGCAAATAAGCCACCCTTTGGGGTAGAGGCGATGGGGGTCAAGGATACCCAACCCACTTCTTTGGTCAGGTGGGAAGAATAGAAACAAAGGAAAACGGGAGCAGAAGGAATGATAGAAAGGGCCTTACAAGCTACCCTAAAAGCTTGAATGGCGGCCCACCCATTAGGATGGAGTTGGGTAGGGGCTAGACCCAGGATCTTGAGAATCCCAGAGGCGAAGGAATCGAAGGGGAGGGTCACGCCTAAATCAGTCAGAATTGTCTCGTACATGTAGACGAAGTCGTCCTGACCTTCTACGGCGGCATAGCATACCCTCTCATAGGGGGTGCACTGCTCCATCCTAAAACAGCGACGGTGGGCGATGGTACACCACCCGCCATCCTTAGCTATGGATTTCACGACGGACGCAGGGATTTTAGACTCTCTCTTCCTCACCTCCCCACTAACCCAGTCGTAACACTCCTGAGCGCGATATGGAGGGGAAGCCTCAATAGAAAACGAAGGGTTGCGAGAAGTACCTGACATTGTCGCTGGAAAGATGAAAGACGAAGAAAAAGGGAGGAAGCGCAAAGAAGAAGAGCTTTGAGAGGATGAGGAGAAACAATAAGGCTTCAGACGAATGACCTCTAGGTTCCAAAGAAAAGGCGTATGGGGACACACTAAAAAACACGAAATTCGAAGGAGGGGCGCAATAAAGGCGCCTCATCATCACGCCGTCAAAACGAAGAGACGCGGGCAGAAACCAAGACCGTCAGCGCGTCTGCCCCAAACGCGACCATTGGCTCCCAAACAGAAAGAGAAAAAAAATGGCCCAAGGCCATCCCAAAAAAAATGGCCCAAGGCCATACCGAAAAAAAAGTGGCCCAACGCCACGCTTCAATTCAAAAAAAATGGCCCAAGGTCATATTCCAATAAAAAAAATGGCCTAAGGCCATACCGAAAAAAAAGTGGCCCAACGCCACGCTTCAATTCAAAAAAAATGGCCCAAGGCCATACCGAAAAAAAAGTGGCCCAGCGCCACGCTTCAATTCAAAAAAAAATGGCCCAAGGTCATATTCCAATAAAAAAAATGGCCTAAGGTCATATTCCAATAAAAAAAAATGGCCCAAGGCCATACAAAAAAAAAGTGGCCCAGTGCCACGCTTCAATTCAAAAAAAAAATGGCTCAAGGCCATATTCCAATCAAAAAGGAAATGGCCCTAGGCCATACCAGAAAGGTGGCCCAGCGTCGCGTTTCAATCAAAGAGAAAATGGCCCAAGGCCATATCAAAAAAAAGTGGCCCAGCGCCACGCCTCAATTCAAAAAATGGCCCAAGGCCATATCAAAATCGGCCCAATGTCGCAATGCCCCAGGGTCACGCTTCAAAATTACCCGAACCGAGAAAAGAGGGAGGAAGGCAGAAGGGAAGAATAGCTTGGAATTGAATCTTTATTCACGCTCGAATCAACCACCCGAACGTGAATAAAGAGGGGGCAACTGTTGGACCCATTTTTTGTCCATGAAAACTGGCCCACAATAATGCAAACCATGTTCACCAGGATCCATTGGGCTGGACAAGAAAAAAGACCCACTCTCAGCCCAACCAGGTGATATGGGACCACGAGAGCAAACGCGACCCATTTCCATACAAACTGAAGAATGACGTGGAAGGTCAGTAGGACTGCAATCGCAGTAATAAACAAAGTCAAACATAAGAAAAAGCTGAAAATGGGAGACAAGACAGAGCTTGGCAGGGGGGACAAGACGAATGTACTCCTAAAAAGATGAAAAAGAATAAGGAAACGTTAAATAGGTAAGAACAGGGCCTCTACGTGGGACAAGACGCCATGAAGCAACAAGTGAAAACATGGGGAGATATGCTTGACAAGACGATGACCCTGCTAAACAAGGCGATAGTTTCTCGTCTTTAGGTAGCCACACCTAATGCCACAATCTGACCGGTCGCCACCACAATTAATGCTAAGACGCCCCAAGAGAGCCCCTAAGTAAGGAGAAAGGTTGTCGTCGCATTAAATGAATGTGGGGAATTCGCCATCGCATTTATGAACCAAGATTGCCCCAGATATGGTTGATGGAGAGGGGGGATTGAAATTGCCTATAAAAAGGGAAGTAGGGGACGAGAACAGGGGGCGGTTTTTTTTTTGGAAGAGAAAGGAAGAGAGAATAGTCCATTAAGAAGAAAAGAGTACCTTACGCTATGACACAAGGCAACTGCTTAGGAGAACCTTGAAGAATTGCCTGGACACCAGGTAAGTCATCTCTATCTCTTGTTTGGTCCTCCTTCATTACCGTCCCTCCACACGTATTCCCATTTGACACCTCAGGAGCCATGAGTGTCAAGATTTACCCATGAATAATAACCAACCTTTAAGCCGGGGCTCATTCGGCCCCGATCTAAATCCGAGAGGGACTCAGAATCTAATAGTAGCTGAGACCCAATACTGGTCCGACAAGGTGCCGGATCAGTAGCTTGAATTTCATCCCTCACGGAACTACGTGGACTTTGACTTCTCATAACGAAGATACGTAGGCATGGAGGAGCGATTCCTTCATCAAGTCCATACCCACACACACACACCATCCCGAATCCAAAAAAAGGAAATCCTTATATACTCGCCCTCTTAGACCTTAGAAAAAAGAAAGACATCGTTCGAACCATCTCTCCCACAAAAGCATCCGTAAGAGCAAGTGTTGTCAAAGATAGTTTTTTTTAGTAGGGTAACCATCAAGTGATGGACACAATAGATGCAAAGCATCTCGTCGTGTAAATGACCTCCGAACCCCATTTCTCTGGTCCAAGGCCAATCCTATCCAACCTAATCCATGTCCAAGGTTTTCTGATGTTCCTAGACAAAAATATTAGTGGCGACTCCTAAGAACCTCCGCCGTGGGGTCGCGAGCCCATCGCGACAAATATCAACATACAAGGCCCAACTAAGCTCTATGTGGTCATTCATGCAAAATGAAACGAAATTATTAAACAATATCATCATACAAGGCCCAACTAAACTCTATATGATCATTCATGCAAAGTGATACTAATTTATTAAACAATATCAGCATACAAGGCTTAACTAAGCCCTATATGGTCATTCATGCAAAGTGAAACCAATTTATTAAACAATATCATCATATAAGGCTTAACTAAGCTCTATATGATCATTCATGTAAAGTGATACCAATTTTAAAAATAAATAAATTTCTTAACTTACCTCAATACTAATTAAGCAATTGCTTTAAGGAGATGATTACGACACATGTAGAAAGAGGTGAAAAGTGGTAAATTATTATTTAACAAAATCAACATGAAAATTTATCCAACAATGGAAAGGACAAAAAATTACCAAAATTTATATATATAGTTTGACATTTATCTAAACCTAAATCTAGATACAAGTATAAATGTATAATAGTTATTGATGGTGACGACCATGGAGTGGTGTGGCCATGCATGGCACAAAACAATCATCATTGATGGTGGCCATGACAAAAACCAATGAGTGGCGGCCATGGCCAAAACAACCACTGCCATTTTAAATAGTTCAGTGGTGGCAGCGACCATGACAAATAAATAAAACAAAGGGAGTAAGGGTGGCCATGGAAAAAAATGGCACCATACCATGATGCGTTCTAGTGAAGGATATTACCTTTTAATGTCAGTTGGTGATGGGGACATGGTAGAGAAGAGACAAAGAGCAGTTGGTGATGGCAACGACGAGCAAAGAGGAAAACGAGTTAGTGCAACGTGGTGGTGGCAACGAGCGAAGAGGGCGTTGTGGTGGTCATAGTGTTGGAGCAATTGGTTATGGTAGGGTGGTCACAATGTTGGAGCAAAGAGGAAGACAAGTGGAGGAGGAAGACAAGACAAAGTGGAAGACAAAAGAATATGAAGAGTTTAGGTGCACTCAGGATTTTAGCTTACATTTTACATCAGTTATACATGCAACCAATACATCAATTACTTTCTAAATGATGTAAAATGTGATTGTTTACATTGGTTGTATTACAACCGATATAAATATTTTAAAGATATTTATAAAAATGCCACTGCATTCATAAATCGGTTATTGCTGAACTCATGTAAATGACTTGACGTGGAAAGTGATTGTGATTTCTATACTAGTGAGTTTTGTCCTACATTCATGATATTTTTTTGTCAATGTTTAAGTAAATCAAAGCATAAATATAAATTTAATATTCTAAAACATTAAACAAAAAAAGATTGTTTTTTATATTTTAGGTTAACGATTAGGTTCAAAATTTCAAGATGTTACAATTTTCCCCTCTTATAAAAATTTCGTCCTCAAAATTTACTTATTTCAACTAAATGATTAATATTGTTATATTATCTTGTTCTCTTATTCTCAAGTAATATTCTCAGTGTTTTTTTATCTTAATCTCTTTTACCTAAGGACATTTGTAATCTTTTTGTTTTATTCTTGATCCTACAAGATGTTTCACATGGTCTTTGACCATTATAGAAAAAATAAAAAATAAACATACTAAACTGATGTCTTTTTGGACACTATGGAGGAATGGCGTTGGGATAAGTAGGACCTTGCAAGCTCATGTGTGGGTGTGTGCACTAAAGGAGGCACCAAATTAGTTGACGCCTCGTGTACGTGTGTGTAGGTGCATTAAAGGAGGCGTGAGTCTGTCTCGCACCTCATGCATGAGTCTTGGTGTAAGAGGTGCATTAATGAACAATACCTAGTGGAGAGGAGAGAGATCAATGTAAGGTATGAGAGATGAGAGATAAATCAACATCAAGAGAGGAGAGAGAGAGAAATCATTAATGGAGGGAGAAATCAACTTAAGATACCAGAGGATAATCATTGGTGGAAATGAGTTCAACGCAAAGAGATTAAAAGAAGAGAGATAAACAAAAAGAAAAGAGAGAAATTGACTAAGAGATAAGTGAAATTTTTTTTATTTTTGCATTAAAACATAAAAGAGGAAAGAGAAATTAGCATAAGAGATGAAAAGAAAAGAGAAAAATCACCTTAATAAGAGAGAAAAATGGATTTTTTATTTTAAAAATATTAAATTGCCATTATATTCTTAAACTAAAATTATTAAAACAAAAGGATGGTTAGATTTTTTGTTCAAAAGTTTTGGTGTAGGTTAGTAATATACTGCAACTAAAAGTGGGTGTACATCAACAATCCTCATTAAAGTTGATTTCTCGATGATTTCTTTCCCTCCTCCCATGTCTTAAGCTAAGATCTCTCTCCCCTCTCATATCTTTCTCTTCTCTCGTATCATATGCTTTTTTTTTCTTCTTTCTCATCTCTTACGTTCATCTCTCATCTCTCCATTAAGTATTATTTATTGATGTGTCTTATACATATAAACTTGGGGTAAACTAATTTGGCATCTCCTTTAATGCACACATCTATACACATTCCTACTTACATTGTTTCCACCCATCCACCATGTCTAAAAGAACACCCATTTAATATATTTTGGTTGAATTTTTTTTATAATGGCGAAAGACCCATCTTTCGTAAGATTATACTTTAATAGTACTTGTATAGAGAATAAAACTATTTTTTCTAATTTTTTTATTAAACTACCTTTTTAATATTTAACCTTACTAATTTTATCTTAATTCGCACACATTTTTTATTTATCTATACCCTGATATTTTCCAAAAACTAATTAACTATTAGTTCTTTTAATTGTTTTAGCTACAATTCCACAAATAGTTGCAATGTAATTTATTAAAAAAACTATTAACCAAAATAGTAACACATAAATAAAAATATTAATGAATTAATCTTTCTAATAAAAAATAGGAAAAAGAGGGCATTGAAATGAACTTGCAAACGAGTTCATTTTTAAACCTACTGGGTTCTTGACTTGAAGGTTAAAAAATAGCTTTTTTCTTTTAAAAAAAAACTGTCGAAACTTCATAGTTAGCTTAAAAATGAGGTGTGAGAAAACAAAAAAAATATTTTTTTAATAAAACCTAATTAGAAAAATTAAAAAAATTATTTAATAAAACGCGACAGGGTATCTTAATTAGTCATATAATTAAAATTAACATCATATTTAAATTAATTTAACATTTAACCCACATCTTTATGTTAGAAGATTAAGTAAAAAAGAAATCATAATTATAAAAATGACTTAACACTTGAAGACTAAATTATTTTATGAAGAAGATAATACAAAATTTGAAATAAATTAATAGTCATTTGTTTAAAATATAACTTTTGAAGACTGAAGTTAGGTCTATAATATATAGTATAAAATAAAATAAATAAAATTACAATTCTTTAAGTAAACATAACAAATAAATTTAGATCTCATAATATTTATCTACAGAATTTGGACTAGTCACATTTAAATAATGAAATATAGTTTTAATTAAATTTAGTAATAATACGTAATTTTACACTATTTTCTAATCACATAATTATTAACATAAGTTTTAAAATAATTATTATAAAAAATCAAATAAATCATAAACAATGATTTATGAATTGATAATTGGATTTTTTATTTTAATTTATATATTTAATGAAATAAATAACTTAATTAAATATTTTATCATCCATTCTAGAATAATTTTAAGTATTTATCAAAATAACACCTCTTTTGTTTGTAATTATAAAAGAAATATATGATTTTCATTTAATAAAAACTATCAACATTATGCTCATTCGAGTAAAATGAAATTAGTTTTTTTAACTAAAGTTTTATGTTAAAATAAATAAAATGTGATAAATTTGGAAGATCTTATTAAATTTGATCCAGTTAATTTTTTTTACAAAGATTAATTATAAAAAAATTTGTACATACTTCATATTTATATAATAGTAAACAACTAAAATATTGAGAAATGCTACTTTTATTATTTTTTTACAGTATATTATATAAAAAATAGATACATAAATAAAAAATAGAAAAAATATGCAATTTACGAATAATATAAATTTTTATTGAATTAATACGGGGTAATTTGAGAGTAAAATCATAAAAAAAAAGAGAAAGAGAGTCAATAAAATAAACATTGAATAGGAAAAAAAAAACTGATTTTTATTTAGAAAAAGAAAGCAGAAAAAGAAAGTGGTTTTACGGCGTCGTTTCGGTCCCTGCATATCTCCTATTACATGACTGATTTTTACCCAGAAATTTGCACCGACTACTTACTTGCCCTACCTATCACAGCATAGCGGTAACTCGTAAGTTTCATGCTCCTATATCCCTCAAGCCGTTTCATTATTTCTATTGTTTTGTTTCTTTTCTTTTTGTTCTTTTCCTTTCACACCACTTCAAAAGAAACAGAATCTGGAAATAGAGATTCTATGGTGGCTACAATATTACAAAACCTTTCTATAATGTGTGGTGTCATTTTTTATTTAATTAGCCTCACTCATATGTTATAAATTGTGTGTTGAAGAGTTTTGAGGAGGTTTTCTCTGCCTTAACTGAGACACCATCCCCTCTTGAGTTTTTATGAATAATAAAAATAAGATAATTTCACTATTCTTTCTTGAAGTTTTTTTAAATGATAATCACACCCTCCTTTAGTTTATAGTCACTCACTTTTCTTGTTTTATTTAATAAAGTGACTCTCACACTCCTTTGATGCAATCTAAGGGAAGTGAACGTTTTTTAAAAACTAGAGGTAGTGTGAGTGTCGTTTAGGAAGATATCTGGGGTGCTAAGTGTAATTTCTCCAAAAAATGTGTGTTAGAAAGTGTTGTTGTGTTATATATTTTTATCTCTGACATTTATTTGTTTTTTTAAGCATAATTTTTGTATTACTGTTAGCAATGTGTTTGTGGGAGAATGGAGTGCATTTTAGCGCTGCCTGCCCAGAACCAGAAAGAAGGAAGTGTGATTAACTTGAAGAAGCTAAGGAAGAATAAAGAAATTGATGACAAAAGAGAGAAGTTGATTGAACATGATTTGCAAAGGAGCGGCAATGAAATTGGAACTGGAAACACCAAAATCAATAATGGGAAGAGAACATCTAAAAAGTATGAGAAAGTTGCAAAGGTTTATCCATACTTTTGGGGGAAAACGGGAGTAAGTGGCCTTAATAGCTTGTTTGGTAATGCCTAAATATCAAGAAATAATTTTTGTCTATTTGGTATGGGAAAGCTAGTGAAAATAATGTTTTTTTTTTTCCTTCTTTAAAATAAGCTAAATCAAAATGAGAAAAATGGTTTTTTTGCTCTTTTGTTACTTTTACGAGTGCTTGTGGCAATTTCATGCAGGACAATGGGGAAGAGAATGCAGATGAAATTGTAATTGAAAAAATCAAATCCAAAAATAAGAGAAGGTTGAAAGAGCATGAGCCTCAAGGTGACTACGAGAAGAAGGTTGCTACTGAATCGTGTGGTTATGGCAGTGAAGAGAATGGAGGTAAAATTGTAATTGAAAAGATCATTTCCAAAAGGAAGAGAAGGTTGAAAAAGCATGAGCCTAAAGGTGAGAACGAGAAGAAGGTTGATGCCGAATTGTGTTATTATGGCAGTGAAGGGAATGGGGATGAAAGTGCAATTGGAAAGATCAAATCCAAACAGAAGAGAAGGTCAAAGAAGCATGAGCCTCAAGGTGACAACGAGAAGAAGGTTGATGCTGAATCATGTTATTATGGAAGTGAAGGGAATGGAGATGAAACTGCAATTAGAAAGATCAAATCCAAACAGAAGAGAAGGTCAAAAAAGCATGAGCCTCAAGGGGACAATGAGAAGAAGGTTGATGCTGAATCTAGTTGTTATGGCAGTGAAGGGAATGGAGATGAAACTGCAATTAGAAAGATCAAATCCAAACAGAAGAGAAGGTCGAAAAAGCATGAGCCTCAGGGGGACAACGAGAAGAAGGTTGATGCTGAATTGTGTTGTTATGACAGTGAAGAGAATGGAGATGTAATTGCATTTGAAAATATCAAATCCAGAAAGAAGAAATGGTCAAAGAAGCGTGAGCCTCAGGGTGACAACAAGGAGAAGATTGATCCTGAACTGTGTTGTTATGGCTGTGATATTGGATTTGTTGATGATAAGATACTCGCAGATGGAACGATTAAATCCAAGGAAAAGAAGAAGAAGAAAGCAGCTGAGTATAAGCTGCAGGAGAATGGCGATGACGCTGAAACCAGTAAATTCATATTCAAGAAGCATGAACCTCAATATGACAACAAGGAGAAGATTGATCCTGAATCGTGTTGTTATGGCTGTGACGTTGGATTTGTTGAAGATAAGCTGCTGGCAGATGGAAAGATTAAATCCAAGGAAAAGAAGAAGAAGAAGAAAGCGGTTAAGGATAAGCTGTGGGAGAATGGTGATGCTGAAACCAGTAAATTCATATTCAAGAAGTGTGACCCTCAAGGTGACAACAAGGAGAAGAATGGTCCTGAATCATGTTATTATGGCTGTGACATTGGATTTGTTGAAGATAAGCTGCTGGCAGATGGAACAATTAAATCCAAGGAAAAGAAGAAGAAAGCAGTTGAGGATAAGCTGCGGGGGAATGGTGATGATGCTGAAACCAGTAAATTCATATTCAAGAAGTGTGAACCTCAAGGTGACAACAAGGAGAAGATTGATCCTGAATTGTGTTGTTATGGCTGTGACGTAGGATTTGTTGAAGATAAGCTGCGGGCAGATGGAAAGATTAAATCCGAGGAAAAGAAGAAGAAGAAAGCGGTTGAGGATAAGCTGCGGGAGAATGGTGGTGACGCTGAAAACAGTAAATTCATATTCAAGAAGTTTGAACCTGAAGGTGACAACAAGGAGAAGATTGATCCTGAATCGTGTTGTTATGGCCGTGACGTTGGATTTGTTGAAGATAAGCTTCTGGCAGATGGAACGATTAAATCCAAGGAAAAGAAGAAGAAAGCGGTTGAGGATAAGCTGCAGGAGAATGGTGATGATGCTGAAATCAGTAAATTCATATTCATGAAGTGTGAGCCTCAAGGTGACAACAAGGAGAAGATTGATCCTGAATCATGTTGTTATGGCTGTGACATTGGATTTGTTGAACATAAGCTGCCGGCAGATGGAAAGATTAAATCTGAGGAAAAGAAGAAGAAGAAGAAAGCGATTGAGGATAAGCTGTGGGAGAATGGTGATGATGCTGAAACCAGTAAATTCATATTCAAGAAGCGTGAGCCTCAAGGTGACAACAAGGAGAAGAATGGTCCTGAATTGTGTTATTATGGCTGTGACATTGGATTTGTTGAAGATAAGCTTCTGGCAGATGGAAAGATTAAATCCATGATAAAGGAGAAGAAGAAAGCGATCGAGGATGAGCTGCGGGAGAATGGTGATGACGCTGAAACCAGTAAATTCATACTCAAGAAGTGTGAGCCTCAAGGTGACAACAAGGAGAAGAATGGTACTGAATCGTGTTATTATGGACGTGACATTGAATTTGTTGAAGATAAGCTTCTGGCAGATGGAAAGATTAAATCAATGGTAAAGAAGAAGAAGCAAGTGGTCGAGGATGAGCTGTGGGGAAATGTTGATGACGCTGAAACCAGTAAATTCATACTCAAGAAGTCTGATCCTCAAGGTGACAACAAGGAGAAGATTGATCCTGAATCGTGTTGTTATGGCTGTGACATTGAATTTGTTGAAGATAAGCTGCTGGCAGATGGAAGGATTAAATCCAAGAAGAAGAAAGCGGTTGAGGATAAGCTGCGGGAAAATGGTGATGACACTGAAACCAGTAAATTCATATTCAAGAAGTTTGAACCTGAAGGTGACAACAAGGAGAAGATTGATCCTGAATCGTGTTGTTATGGCTGTGACGTTGGATTTGTTGAAGATAAGCTTCTGGCAGATGGAACGATTAAAACGAAGGAAAAGAAGAAGAAGAAAGCGGTTGAGGATAAGCTGCGGGAGAATGGTGATGATGGTGAAACCAGTAAATTCATATTCATGAAGTGTGAGCCTCAAGGTGACAACAAGGAGAAGATTGATCCTGAATCATGTTGTTATGGCTGTGACGTTGGATTTGTTGAAGATAAGCTGCGGGCAGATGGAAAGATTAAATCTGAGGAAAAGAAGAAGAAGAAAGCGGTTGAGGATAAGCTGTGGGAGAATGGTGATGATGCTGAAACCAGTAAATTCATATTCAAGAAGCGTGAGCCTCAAGGTGACAACAAGGAGAAGAATGGTCCTGAATCGTGTTATTATGGCTGTGACATTGGATTTGTTGAAGATAAGCTTCTGGCAGATGGAAAGATTAAATCCATGGTAAAGGAGAAGAAGAAAGCGATCGAGGATGTGCTGCGGGAGAATGGTGATGACGCTGAAACCAGTAAATTCATACTCAAGAAGTGTGAGCCTCAAGGTGACAACAAGGAGAAGAATGGTCCTGAATCGTGTTATTATGGATGTGACATTGGATTTGTTGAAGATAAGCTTCTGGCAGATGGAAAGATTAAATCAATGGTAAAGAAGAAGAAGAAAGTGGTCGAGGATGAGCTGCGGGGAAATGTTGATGACGCTGAAACCAGTAAATTCATACTCAAGAAGTGTGACCCTCAAGGTGACGACAACAAGGAGAAGATTGATCCTGAATTGTGTTGGTATGGCTGTGATATTGAATTTGTTAAAGATAAGCTGCTGGCAGATGGAAAGATTAAATCCAAGAAGAAGAAGAAAGCAGTTGAGGATGAGCTGTGGGAGAATGGCGATGATGCTGAAACCAGTAAATTCAAACTCAAGGAAACGGGACCTGAAGTTCATAAAAATATTGGTGAGGTTGGTGTTAGATATGTTTCCCCTTATTTTCATCATGATAGTGCAAAGAAGATTAATGTCAAACCTCATAAGGGAAGCAAGTCTGAACCCATTGCTTTATCTACTTTTGGAGGCTTGATGAGGGATAAACTGGAGGTTGATGGTAGCGGGGTGCAGATTAATCGACAGGGACTTGAAGGTTACGTTGATTCTGTTGTGGTAACTGCTGCTTCTGAAGACTTCTTTGAGGATGAGCAGAAAGAAAATGGAAATGTATTCAAATCCAAGAAGAGAAAATCTAATAGCCAGAGAACTGCTGAGGAGAGTGTCAAGGTTAGAAAGGTTTCTCCTTACTTTCAGATTGACAATGTGAAGAAGACCGTTGAAGTAGAAGCACTTGATCATGAAAATGGAATGATTAATTTGAAAAAGAAGAAAGTCAGTGGAAATAAGCTGCAAGAGAATGGAAATGATGCCGAAACTATTAATGTTGATCCAAAGATGAACCCTATGGTTCAGGAAAATATAGTCCAGGTTGGTGTTAGATATGTTTCCCCTTATTTTCATCATGATAGTTCAAAGAAGATTGATGTCAAACCATTGGATAAGGAAAGTAAGTTTGAACCCATTGCTTTACCTACCTTTGGAGGCTTGATGAGGGATAAACTGGAGGAAGATGGTAGTGGGATGCAGATTAACCGACAGGAACATGAAGGTTACATTGATTCTGTTGTTTTAACTTCTCCTGCCGAAGACTTCTTTGAGGATGAGCTGAAAAAAAATGGAAATGGATTCAAATCCATTAGCATTAAGATTAAATCCAAGAAGAGAAAATCTAATAGCCAGAAAACTGCCAAGGGGAGTGCCAAGGTTAGAAAGGTTTCTCCTTACTTTCAGATTGACAATGTGAAGAAGACCGTTGAAGTAGAAGCACTTGATCATGAAAATGGAATGATTAATTTGAAAAAGAAGAAGGTCAGTGCAAATAAGCTGCAAGAGAATGTAAATGATGCTGAAACTAGTGATGTTAGGCCAAAGAAGACGAAATCTGTGGTTCAGGAAAATATAGTCCAGGTTGGTGTTAGATATGTTTCCCCTTATTTTCATAATGACAGTTGGAAGAAGTTTAATGTTCAACCCTTGAATAAGGAAAGCAAGTCTGAATCCATGGTTTTACCTACCTTTGGAAATTTCATGGAGGATAAACTGGTGGCAAATACTGGAGGGAAGAATGTTAACCAACAGGTACTTGAAACTCATGCTGATTCTGTTGGGTTAACAGCTGCTTCTGGAGACTTCTCTAAGGATGAGTTGGAAAAATGTAAAACTGAAAGTGAAACCATTGAAGTTAAATCAAAGGGGAGAAAATCCAATAATAGGAGAACAGCTGAGGAGTATGCCAAGATACGCAAGGTTTCTCCTTACTTTCACAATGACAACAACAAGAAGACAGTTAATGTAAAAGCACATGCTCATGAAAGTGACGTTGGTTCTGTTTCTTTAATGGGTACTTGTACTTTCAGAGATAAAATTCCAATTGAAAATTTTAAATTTGAAGGAAAGAGAACATCTAAAAAGGATGAGACAACTGAGTGTGCTCAAATTCGAAAGGTTTCTCCTTTCTTTCAAAGTGACAATGTGAAGAAGGTTGGTGCCGAATCATGTTGTCATGACAGTGAGATTGGATTCCATGCTTTACCTGGTACTGGTGGTAGGCTCCTTCAACATAAGCTGCTAGAGGGTGGAAATGTAATTGAAAATGGAATCATTAATTTCAAGAAGAAAGCCATTTCAAATGAACTGCAAGAGAATGGAACTGATGCCATAACTAGTAAAGCTAAACTCAAGAAGACAAAACCTCTAGTTCAGAAAAATGTTGCCCATGGTATTAGATATGTTTCCCCTTATTTTCATAAAGATAGTGGGAAGAAGATTAATGTCAAACCTTTGGATAAGAAAAGCAAGTCTGAATCCATTGCTTTACATACCTCTGTGGAGGATAAACTGGAGGAAAAAAATCTAGTTGCAGTAAAAAATCTATTGAAATTAAAAGAAATCTTTCTGCTTCTGAGATGTGGGATGAGGCTTACAAAAGAACAACACCTGATAATACATGGAAGCCTCCACGGTCTGAGACTGGTCTCATTCAAGAGGATCATCTTCATGACCCTTGGAGGGTGTTGGTTATTTGTGTGCTTCTCAATCGGACTAGTGGTGGCCAGGTATATTCAATTATTCACCTAATATTTTAATAGCATCTGGAGTCTTTTCTTTTTGCATAATTTATTTTGTATTTTAGCCCTATTTTAGGCTATTGTTTTACTCTTGGTCTCAGGCATCATATACCATGCTATCATATCTTTCTATTTGAAAGAGTAGTACTATTCGGAGGAACAGAAATGTTTCTCGCTCTTATTTGTAGCTGTTATATGAGATCAGTGTCATTCATCTGTTGATCTGCATTAAAAGACTCTGTAAAAAAAGCTGCTATAGTTCTTGTTATTGGCTTTCTAATTTTTTTTTTATGTGGGTTACTGTGTTATTTCCTTAGGGATCAATGTGCTATTACCATCTTTGAAATAAAAGATCAGCTGTTAATGTTTTATCCTCTTTGGGTCTTGGGGAATTATGTTTTATTCTCTCTGGGTCTTAGGGAATGATTGTTGATCCGTGAGTGGTAGAATTGTTGCTTCTAATGAAAGCTTGTTGATGACTTTTAGGATGTTTTCCTCTCACGTTAGTCCAAAGTTCTCAGTAATGCTGATCTCATTAAAATGAATCTTTAGTTGTACTTCTCTCTCTTTTTATTAGTGATATACTTGATTTGCACCAGTTTTGGTGGCTTATATATACCTTCACATTAAAGAGAGTTTTTATTATCAGAGCAAAACTTAGATACAGTACTTCAGGTGTTGTTGGTACTGATCTCCAATTAGAATTAGAATTTTACCTTGATAATCTGCATAATAAAAGATTCCATTAAATGTCAACGTAGATTATCAAGATGAAATTTCAATTCTAATTAGAGAACAGTACCAACAATACCTATAGTACTGCATTTAAGTTTTGTCCTTTTTTATATTATTTTAAATGTAAAGATTTTTTGTTAAAAACAAGGATTATGATTCAATTGCAGTCCACTTGATTCAGTGAGTAATGTCAATTTGGTAGCTGCATGGTTTGAGAATATGTTAAATTTAGGAATCAGGAGGCCAAGTCAAGTCCCAAGACGTCACCATGCCACATCCACATCGTTCTTCTCTAAATTGAAGATTGTGCCATTAGAATCAGTTGCTATTGGCAGAGTTGAATTTCTGCTTTTGTTAAAACATACCTTTTGCATTTGAGGTTTCCTTTTAATTAAGATGGACCATTAGGTGTAGTGTGAAAGTTGAAACTATATATACTACACGGATATATATGTAGTGTTTTGAGATGGATTATTTTGCAAAATGCAGACTAAAAAGATTGTGTCAGACTTTTTCAAGTTATGTCCAGATGCAAAATCTTGTACCCAAGTTGCAAGAGAGGAAATAGAAAACACAATAAAGACTTTAGGTCTTCAACACAAAAGGGCGGCAACGTTACAGCGTCTCTCTGAGGAATACTTGGATGAAAGTTGGACTCATGTAACTCAACTTCATGGTGTTGGCAAGTAAGTCACATCATGTGCACTCTTTTGTTGATTATTTAAGTAGTGCTATCTATATCTTTCTGTTTTATTTATTTCCTCTACGAGGACGGTTAGCGACACTCTCTTTGACATGCTTTTTGATACTCTTTACTATTAGTTGAAATTTATTAAAAATAACAAATTTTGGCGAGACTCATTTTCATTTAATGAGTCTTTTTCTTAATTTATTGGTAAATTTGACCAAAATTTATGATTTTCAATAAATATCAGCTAATAGTAAAAAGGTATCGGAAAGAGAATGTGGTTAGCATTCCTCTTCCAACTATTGATACTGATTCATTCTCTCTCAATCAGGTATGCAGCCGATGCATATGCTATATTTGTCACAGGAAAGTGGGATAGAGTGACACCCACAGATCACATGCTAAACTATTATTGGGAATTCCTCCACAGTATCAAGCATCAATTATGAAAGACTTCTTGGGATGAAGGAATGAAAATCCACAGCAATCTTTGCCAACTTTATTTGCTTTGCCCTTTGTGTATCTTTTTTTAGTGTCAGTTAGAAGAGAGTCCTCCCTTTTTTTGGAACCACAAGTCTAAGGGATCAAGATGCCATGTTTTGAAGAACAATCTGCTATATTGCTTCATTAAACAAGTCTAACAACATTATGCAAAGGATTTTTTATTTTACAAATAATTCTTTTTGCACATCACAGTAATTAAATTGATGAAATTCAATTGTTTTCCTTTCCATTTTAGATCGAGTTGTTTTTCATTTTAAAATTCATTTGAGCACGTTAGTGTTCAAGAAAATTAAACAAGTGAGTTGTGGGTACTAGCAGGTACGAGTAACTTGTTAACCGCTTTCATTAACAAACAGGTATTTATTTAACTATCTATGTAATATTTATTGTGGTTAAGTACAAGTTTTCTTTTTACATCTCTAGGTGTAGTTTTTGAATTCTCCTAACACCACTTTTTAGCTTGGTGGGTAACCCTCTCAGAATTTTTGGAACTAGTTGAGTAGTTGCTGGGTAAATTGTTAGTGGACCTCTGTTAGCAGCCTCAACATATTATATTTCTTTTTAATTATTGATTGAGAACCGTTGCATGAAAGCTCAACATAACTAAAGGTTGATAAAAAGGTAATTCTATTTTTTTTTTAAGTGAGCGGTGTATTTTAAAAGAAAGAGTAACGTTTGCTGATAGTTAAAATTGTAATTATATACATAATATTATATTTATAAGTTTTTAAAATAATTCATTCACTCATTATAATTTTACGTTTTTCTTTCATATGCATTTTTTACTTTTAAGGAATTTAATTTGAGAAAAAGTGAAGTGTTACAAGAGAAAAATTGCAAAGGAGTAAGCGAGCAAAGGCTCAAAATTGAAGAAAAATATCCCAACTAGTTCTTGACATTAGTAGGAGTGCACTACCGTGCCACAAAGGAGCGAGAGTGAGACAAGTAAAGTGACCACTGTGTAAAAAATAGGGAGTAATTTTGTTTTATTTTGAGTTCCAGATTACAAGAAAAGATCCAAAACTGCAACAACCTAAGAGCCACATGGGACTCGAGAAAATAAAATATGTACTTATTATATTTTCATTTAATTATAAAACGCATTGTAATTTGATTATAATTTTCTTAAAAATCATATCAAACATAGTTTCTAATTGGTTGATCTATAAAAACTTTTATATTGGAAATGTATACCCAATTAAACTCATAAGAGTACCATAATTTATGAATAAGAGAAAGACAGAAGCATTGAATGCTTGTTTTGCTGAAAACAAATCTTTATGCTATAATGCATTAGACTTCACTTTATTCTTTTTATTGCTATCAACCGGTCAAGTAATCGGTACAGTACCAATATGGAGAAAAATCGGTAAAAGAACTGAAAAATTGGTAAAAAAAAAACTGGCAAAAACACCGGTTTGATAAAAGAATGTTTAATATTATATTATTTTTACTTTTTCTTAAAATATTAAAAATAACCTAATGTTTTTGCCATTGTCTTTTTTATTCTAAATGTAAATTTATTATTAATAATAAATGTTGATACATTCTGTTAAAATTTTGACTTAAGTAATATGATATCTTTAATTTAAATTTTTTATGTCATATAAATGTTAAGAAATAATAAAATTATATTTTATTTTTAAGTTTTACTATTATAAAGTTGTGATATTATATTTGTTAAATATTATTTATATATTTTATTATTATTACTATTATTTATTAATATCGATTCGATACTATTCAATTAGAATTGAACTATTAAACTTAGTTCTAACTTTAAATACATTTATGCTCATGTTGTATGGCCTCATAGTTGTAGCTAGCTAGGAGAGGCCTAGCAATTTTTCATATTTAAAGGACACCCAAACCTTTGGAATAGGAAGGTCATTCCTTAATGCCACGTCCAGTCACATTGGACCATCTAACGGTAAGCGTGAAATAATTTATTTTTAATAACAAAATTATTTAATTCAATTATGACAACGCGAGTATTTTTTTTTTTCACATAGCAAAATATGAGGTGATTACACAAACTAATTGATCCAACTAAATTAAATAACTACAGTGGAAAATATTGAATGAATAGTTCATGCATAAGCACAATAGAAATCCTGACTAAAACATCATGAAATTATAAATAGTACAATGCATTGAAAAATGTTACAAAATCACGGTGGGATCCAATAAATCACAACACATTTTACAACATAAACTGCATCAGGGTAAGGGTGAAATGTCTTGCAATTGATAAAGCCAAAGCGAAAATAACTAAATATAAATTTCTAAGCAGGTCTGTTGGATATTTAATTCTAACGAGTAGAGTTGGAAAATAACTATGTCCAAATTACATGAAGAACTTAGATGATAATAAATATTATGACTAAATGAAGATATTTTATTTTTAATTAATATTTTCTAATTTTTAGAAGAATAACATTATTTGACTTAATGTTTTGGTGTGTATACTAAAAGGAATTTATTTATTGAATAATTTTATCATGTACGTCTAAAAGAGAGCTTGCTGTCTAAGGAAGAGCTTGTTGTCCACGTCCAAAGGAGGGAACGTCCAATGGAGAACAAATGCAATGTTCTAAACATAAAGTATTTCTTTAAAAGCATAAAGAGTTATTTAAAATGCTTAACTTATATACGAGTTTGTAATCATTTAACAACATTCAAAATTTTCATTGTACCCAATGCATTATGTTAAGGACGTGTTCTTTCAAATTGATGAAAGTCTACGCCAAATATTAGTCTAATAAAAGGAAGCTCAGATCATGACTCCAACAAATTCGCTAAGTGTATTATATTCCTTAATTCTTGGCCTCGAGTTCTTCGCATTGAGGCATTTTATAGCCTTTAGGAGGGGTGAAGATGCGCATGATCTTCCACGTGGTGCAACCCCAACTTATTGATTCAATCCGTTAGCCTTGGCAATCCCTAGGTTGATACTCGTTGTGTCCTGCATCCAGTCATGGCATGTTCTCCTTGGATTCACGACGCTCCTCGTGGGTAGTGGCTGACCTGGCACATTTGCTCGCTGTGAATGGCGAGGATCCTTAGTCTATTGGGACTGGCATGATTCTTGCTTTTTTAACATGGCTACATCCACAAACATCTGCGCTTTGGGAAGATCTAGCGGTTTGGGAGCTTTTGAGTATGGTGATGGGGTGCTCTGTCTACTGAGGTGGCTGCCCTTGTCAACACTGAGTTGGTGATTCTCAGATCTGGTTTGGGTTGGGCCTCGTAAGGTTGTTGGTATTGGCACAACTAGGCTGTCTCAAGTCCTTCTTCCTAGATGGGCCAGATCAGGCTAGATGCTTCTCTTGCCTCAGCTTCGTCTCGTTTGGGCTACTTGGCCAGATAGGCTCACTCTAAGTATTCTCCCTTCCGTCAGGTTGTTCTTTTAGGACGAACAATATTGAGGTCCTACAACTATATAAAGCATAGGTAATCTAGTTATTTTTGATAGTTGAATTGACGACTAAAAATATTATCAAAATTGGCACCATTGCTAGGGACACACATTCTGTGGTGTCCTAGTGTGTCGAGTTTGAGTATTTTGTCGAATCCGAGTCTGTAGAGTGCCGAGTGTGAATCGAGTCTGAGTCTGTGTGTTTTTAGTTTACCAAGTCAGTGTTTTTTTAATGTATTACGTCTTTATGTGTGTTTGTGAAGAGTTTGTGTGCAACTACGTGAGTATTTATAGAGAAAAAAAAGAGGAAGCCAATTGGTGCATAATTTTTTTTGCATAATTAGTTTACTATATTTTTCATTCATTTTTATGCATAATTCGTTTAATTTGTTTACTGTATTTTGCATTCATTTTTCTGCATAAATTGTTTACCGTATTTGGCATTCATTTTTTAATGCATCTTAATCATTGCATTAGTTTTCTGCACAATTTTTTTACTATCATCCAGATCATTTCATTATTTTCGGTAATTTTTTTTCTGTTCCGTAAAATAATCCATTTTTTTCTTTTTTGCATAAAATTTTTTAATTGTAATTACATTCTGTTATTTCTGTTGTTTTTGTATTTGATTCTGTTGATAACACGTGTGAATCCCATCCTGATATTAGTACCGGTTCTAATTCTTCTAATCTTAGCAATTCTAATATGGGTACCAATTTTAATTCTTCTGATCTTGCACTACTAGAAATATGCTATTTACCTGTGAATTTTCCTACGAAAAATAATTTACAAGAATTTTGTGTGGATTTTGATGTGGAATATAATTTGTAAGAAATTCGTATGGATTTTGTTACCAAAATATATCTATAAAAACTTCTTGCAAATTTTGCTACCATTTCAACAATTATAGGAATTTTTTTTACGGATAAAAGTGGTAGACAAATTCGTAGATTTTTTTGTTTCCTATGAATTTACTTGAAAAGAAATAATTACAGGAAATATTTCATACAAATTTAAAATCTGCAAAAAATAATACCTGCGGAGTTTTTTTGCAGGAAAATCCCCAGAAATATTCGCAGGAAAAATTTTCATTAAATTAATAACTATTATAATTGAATAAAATAAAATATATTATAAAAAATAAATTCATTAAATTGAATATATTATAAAATTATTATATAATAAAATTAATTATACTAGAAATGTACTATTTACTTGCAAACTTTTTTCTTGAAAAATAATTTGTAAAAACTTTGTGTGGATTTTGGTGTGAAATATAATCTGTAAGAATTCCTACGTATTTTGCTACCAAAATATATTCATAGGAACTTCTTGCAAGTTTTGCTACCATTTCAACAATTGTAGGAAATTTTTTTTGCGAATAAAAAATAATAAAAAATTTCGCAATTTTTTTTTTGTTTTCTACGAATTTATTTGAAAATAAACATTTGTAAAAAATATTTCATACAAATTAAAAATCCATAGAAAGTAATACTTGCGAATTTTTTTACAGGAAAATTCGTAAGAAAGTTCTTCATTAAATTAATAACTATTATAATTGACTAAAATAAAATATATTATAAAACTAAATTTATTATATGGAGTATATTATAAAATTAATATATAATAAAATTAATTATATTACATAATTATTGTGAAATAAATAAAAATAATATACAATTATATATTAACTATTTCATTAATTATTTTATTTTTCATAATATAAAACTATTTTATTTCATTTTTCAAACTTAATTTTTATGATTTTTATATCTTTATTTTGGTATGAAAAAGTTTATACAATATAGCTTGAACTTGTTTTTTTTTCTGCATGTGATTTTTCTTGTATATTTTTTATGTAGATTTTTGTGTGTGAATATTTTTTTAAAAATATTTTTTTATTGTTATAATAGAAAAAAAGAAAAAATATATATATATATTCTGGGAATAAAAGTTAACTTACTCCGTGAAATTTGAAGGATTCACTTGTCAGTATGAAAAATTAAGAAAACGTAAAGAAAATTTTAAAATATCAAATAAATTTTTTAAATTTTATTGCTTACTTTTAATTTAAGTCCTAAATCTATTTAATATTATTACTTTAATATTTTTTTAAAATTTTATATTACAGTTTATTCATATTTTTCGGGTTTTTTAATTTTTTTTAATTGAAAAAACTAATACGAACGTCTCTCAATTTCAAAAACAAAATGATTCTGTACTTTCATAATTTATTTTAATTTTAATTTTTATATTTTAAAATTTTGGTTTTTAATTTCTATAATTTTATCTTTTATGTTTTAATTTATATACTTTCTTTTTGTGTAGATTTTGATTCTTATAATTTTATTTTGTTCAGATTTTGGTCCTCATGCTGACATATTGTAAGTTAAAAATAAAATTAAAACTAAAAATTAAAATTATAAAATATAAGATTTAAAACTAAAATAAAAGTAAATTATAAAAATTAAAAATATTCTGTGGTTTATGTCATTATTTTTTACTTGCTTTTTGATGTTCACACCACTTCCTTCATGTCCAAAGCACGCACAACGTTCCATTCCGTAGTAGCAAAAGCGAAGTGCGTTCTCATGGATTTCAAAATCGATCGAGGCGAGTCACGCGTTTTGTTCTTTTCTTGTTGCATGTAAATGTGTTTCGTTCGTTTTCAGAATTTGCAATTGTTTTTTGTTTTGAATTTTGGGGGAATTAGCATTGGCGCCATTTTTTGGTTGGTGTAGATTCTGATAAGCAATTTCACGGCAAGTTAGGGAGGCAGCGGGGAGATGAATCTGCTCCGAGTGAGAACGAGTCGAATGTTTGAAGATGCATTCCTTTGCTTGTATTGTGATTTTTTTGTGTAATTGGTGTTTTTGAATAATAGATGTTGAATTTAATTTTAATCATTTGAATTTAATTTGTTGTGTTTGGGGTTTTGGGATTGTGGTACTGATTTATTCACTATGTGAGTGTTGATTTTTTTTTTCTTCTTAATTTATGAAATGGAAGTATATATATATATATATTGATAATAGCTCATTTTTAGTTGTTTTACACGCTTATCAAATAACTAAAGCTAACTATAACATAGTCAACCCTAGGTCATTCTTCTCAAGGACATAGTGTGCTCAGTTGTGATTTGGTGTGAAGCAAAATGATGTAGAAGTTGACATACAGAGTAGTGACTCTCCTCAGTACTGGCCGAGTTGCTCTCGGCAGAGACTAAGCCGAGATGATCTCGACAGAGATCAATCTGACTTGGTCTTGGCTGAATGTAGACAGACGCAACAGAATTGGACTGACTCTGTTTCGGACTTAGAAGGCAGTAAATAGGGGGGATTGGGGTACGAGAATAGCAGAAAGTAAGCTAATGCTATGAAATGCAAGTAGAATATACTACTATATTTACTATATCATTATTATTATATAATTGTTCTGTATTCAGTCCCATTGATCAAGTCTAGTCCAGGTTCTTCACGCCAGTTCTCAGTCCATATCAGCCTTTGGTATTCTTATGGCAATCGCCAAAGGTTCGTCCCCTGCCATACCGAGGATTTACATAATCGCTACCTCATCAGTTGGCAGGGATTAAGTTTAGAGCTGATTTTAGGTTCTCGATTAACTATTGTTAAATGATTACCTACTAAATTAGTTAAACCAGTACCAATCGGCTTAGCTTAACATTGTTCACGTTCAAATGCAATCGCGATTCAAGCATGAATTAAAGAAGGAGAGGAACAGAGTTTGGAATTGCAGAATTGGAATTAACTAACAGAAAATGAAATACAAACACAATGGTTTGGATTCAAATGGTTCCATCTCCCACAGCAACCGCTATGGTTGATGGTGGTGGTTCACCTCCGTTAGCCTGAGCGTTGAGGGTCAGCTCCACCAGAGTGCATCGATAATCTGATCGGTCCCCTCTGATAGACTTCGACTTCCCAGTCTCAGACCTGCACTTCCTCGATCGAGAGAAACGCCAATGCAGCATCGTGCACCACCATAAAATGGAAGAACGAGAGTGAAGGAATAGGTATAATGAGAGTGTATTAAGAATGAATTCCAAGACCCCTAAAAAGTGCACAGCTCCTCCTATATATACACGAGCTGAGCAGCTAGATGACGCTAACAAAATATCATAACATAATTACAATGGGAATTTCCTATTCTACCCTTGTGAAGATCTTCCAAAGTGACGTGACAGATTCTCTAAGAGTGACATGGCAGCTGAACTGGCGCTGAGGTGGTCTCTGAGCTGGATAACTGACGTGGATAACACAATTTGGGCCGCTCTTTATTGGGCTGCTGGGCTACAAGGCGTGGACTACCGAGACGAATCTGACTTGGCCGAGATGGAGTCCGTCTGGCCGAGACAACTTCATCTAAATTGTTTGGAATGGAAGTATATTTGTTTGGTTTTAATTGAAGCTCAAGTGTGGAAATGAAAATTTAAATTATGGTGTTTGTTTGGATTAGTTTATTTTTAAGGTGATTATCTATTATTCTAATCTTATGATAAAACTGCAACTTATAAGCATCTTGTGTGGTTTATGACATTATTTTTTGCTTTCTCTGTGTTAGATCTATTTTGGGCCGCCTTGCAACAATTTCAATAATGTTTTAGCTAGTTTGTTTCAGTTAGCTATATTGTCTTTGAGTGAACTATAAGTTTTTTTCTTTTGGGGAAGATGGAACACAATGTGCTATTGTTGGAATGGAATTCTACAAGTTTTTTTTTATGGGATGGTGTTAGTAATAATACTTGAAAATCTACCTAAGGATGCTTATTATCGGTGATCTTTTATTAATCTAGTCTAGTATCAAGGTTTTGTCAAGTAAAAAGAGAATAAAATGATTTTGAAGTTTGAATCTGGTGCATTTGGATGGAGTGAAATTTACTCAACAGTTTTGTCCTTTTACTCTCTTGTCTTTGCACCCTCAATTGTGGGTTCTTGTTTAAGGGACTCCTTTGCCTATAATACAAAGAGACTATTGTTTGCTTTTGAGCTTATGTTCTTTTCTATATGGCACTTTCTTTTCTTTATTTTTTTTAAGAGAATGCATGGTCCTCATTCTTTTCTATATGGCACTATATGGAAGCTTTCCATTGAATTTGCTGAAGAATATAGTAAATTTGATTCATTTCAATATTTTCATCCTGTAGCAGCTTACAATTATTACCTTAAAGAAAGTGATTTGAATACTAATTAACTTAAGACTTATTCATTGAGTACCATCTACTATACCTTAGATTTGAATATTAATTAGCTTGAGACTTATTCATTAGGTACCATCTACTATACCTTAGATTTGAATATAGTAGTAACAACTTCAAACTCATTCATTGGGTACATTCCTCTTTAGCTCAGTCTTTGCACTCAACTTACTCAACTCATTCTTGTTGAAAATTCTCTCTTAGGTCCTATCCATTCTGAATTATGAAACCTTAAAAGTCTACAGTATTTGGATTTAGGTAGCAACTTACTCAAGAACCCCATTCCCATCACATACATTCTTATTGGTTCATAGGATAGATATTTTACATTAGAGTATATAGAAATTAATCTCTAAAGAGAATGTGGTATAGTGAATTTGGTACTTGATAAGCAGGATTATTGATAGAATTATGTAACTAAGTGTATCATCTAGGAAAGGATTTAGAGATGTTTTCTAACTTACCAAGGTTTATTTCATTTGTATTTGGTGATGTAACAAGAGCAAGGATTGTGATTCCTTGAACAACAACATTGGTGCATTCAATTTCTCAAATTAATTAGAAAACACGAAAGAATGTAGTATATTTCCTGCAAGTAGTTTGTAGCGTGAATTATTAATGATAATAGGCATAGTAAAGAGAGAAAAATGGATGAACTTGCTCTATACAAGATGGATATTCCATGATGGAGAATTAGCCAAAGTGAGATTGGATATTTGAACATTATCTGAGTAGATGATTTCAATCAGGTAAGGCCTGATATAAGCAAGCTCCCTGATGAGTCATAAATCATACACCGTAGGTGGACCGAAGAAGAGTGTCAATAAGCAACTCATGTACTTAAAAGATGATTGTTAGCTAAGATTCTTATTAGAAACTAAAAAGCAGAGAAAACACAATTTTGTGCTAAATCAAACGGCATTAGCTAACTATTCTTTCATTGCAGGTCCAGCCAAGACTCTCAGCCCATCCAAAGAAGACCCGGCCAAGAGCATCCTTGACTTGGTCGACTCTATCTCGACTAGGCCGAGACTCAGCCCAGTGAACAAAAGCAGCCAGTAAATAGAGCGTCCCAATAAGGAGCAAAGCCAAGTGGCACATTCCACGTCAGCCATCCACTCAAAGGCCACCTCAACTCCAATTCAACAGCCACGTCACCCTGGAAGTAACTTGCAGCACAAGCCATAACAAGGGTAGAATAGGGACTTCACTTTGTAATTCTGTTTGGGACGTTAGCTTTCACGCTCTGTATATATAGGCACAACTATGAACAAATAGGGGTCTTTGGCATTCATAATTCCCCACTAGCATTAATTCCCAATTTCTCTCGCTTTCATTTCTTCTATTCACGGTGGTGCACGGTGCTATTATTGGCGCTTCTCTTGATCAAAGGAGTGTAGGTTAGGAATTGAGAAGCCGAAGGTTACCAAAGGGGACCGATTGGTTTACCAACGCACTCTGGTGGACTTGATCCCCAACGTCCTAGCTAGCGGAGGTGGACCATCGTCGTCGACCATGGCGATTGTCGTGGAAGATGGAATCATCGAATCCAGGCCCTGTGTTTGTATTTCGTTTCCAATAAGCAGCGACTAAACCTTCTTCACTTCTCTTACCAACAGCAAAGTCGATACCAGTGCCATCCATGGTGTAGCTGTTATAGGCCTTTGTAAAATTGTGTTCTGAATTGTTTGAAAACTCTGAATTTTCTGGAAATTTTGATTTTAACAATTTTGTTAAATATGAGTATTCTCTTGGCGTGAAAATCAGTAATGCTACTAATGCGAGTGTAGGAGTCATAGACAATGAAGATATTGCAAAGGTTATGGCAGTGCAATCCCCATGGGCATCTGGGGTGTCGCCATTACATGTTCTAGTAATTACAGCCAACCAGCCCCAGGTTGAGCAGAAGGAAGAGTTGTTACAAGACCTATAAAAGCCGAGAAGCTTCTATGGCCACCTGGTCAAGCATTCACCATTCCGATTTTTATTGAAGAAGCCACCAAAAGATATGATATTGAAATTATTAAGATGGATGAGGAGGAGACTCCCCCAAGCTATTACAAACAAGAGCGAAGCAAAAATACTAGATATCAAATTTTGCACATTTTTTCCACCGTGGGAAAGAAGTTTTTTTTTTCTTATTTCCCCCCTTTCCCTTATGTGTATATATGTTCGCATTGAGGACAATTCTTCCTTTAAGTGTGTGTGTGTAGGGGGGGTTTAGTAGTAGCTTTTTTTTCTGTTTTTTCAATTCTGTCTATTTTTACTGTTTTTTCTTATGTTGTTTCTACTAGGTCCATGCCAACTCCGGGTTTGTGCCGACTCTAGCTCCATTGCATTTTTCCTTGATGCTCGTTTCCTTTTTTGTGATGTTTCCATTTTGTTTCGTTTTTCTCTAGTTATTGTTCTGTTTTCGATTGCTGAGAAAAATATTTTGAAGAGTTTAAATGGATTTCTTTAGGATGAATAAAACATGAAGAGGTAGTGCATAATCTTGGATTAAGAGGTGTCACAACTTGACATGGAACAAAATTTTCTCATCTTTAGGCAATGAGTAGCTGAAAAATTAAAGTTGAAACCATTAGTGTGATAGAGCAATTATCCGTGTGTGGTTTTTTTTAGCCTTATATGAAATGGCTTTACATCTTACCATTCTCTTCTTTCTTGTGTGATTTTACATCTATGTTGCTAGATTACTCTAGGTTTTTCCTTGACTCTCTTTTATACTACTTGTTTCACATGCATTAATGACATGATCTAGGCCTTCTTTCTTTACAAGTTACTAGCCAAATGGACCTACCTTGCAAATAAAATCCCTTATTTACCCTCTTTGAGCCTATATAACCAGTTTTTCTTATGCTAGCTCATTACAAGCCCAAAAGCGGAAAAACCATGATCAACCTAAACCTTAGAGGTCAACGGAGCTTTGGAATTATTTTGGGAATAGGTTTCGCATAAGTTTGGAGGTGACACCTCAAGGCATGGCGAGAAGTACACTAAAAGATTGACTTATACCTACTAATACTTGTATGTTGTGATAAAAGGGTGATGAAAAAGAAAGAAAGGGGTATGAAAAGAAAATGGAGGATGAGAAAAGGCAGCAAAAGCAAAAAGATTGGAAGAAAAAAATGCAACACAAGGCTGCAAAAGTACAAAAGAAAAATAAAAAGTGGGAAAAGAAAGAAAAGAATATAAAAGGAAAGACAGGGAGTGTTATGTGAAATATTTTTTTAGGGTTAGTCTCCGTACTTATAAACTTATTTCCCATTGCTCCTCTCTCCCCTTTGGTTATTCAAGCTCACTTCACCTCTTATATATCCTACCTTACACTAGCCACATTACAACCCTAATAAAGTCCTATTGATCATCACTGTATGTGTTTTTAAAGTCGTAAAAAATTAGAGGCTAGTCAAAACTTGGTAGTGCTAGTTAACATGTAAACACAACCCTAAACACTTGAGAGGTTGAGAGCATATACCTTGCGAGGGCTCTATCATTTTATGGTTACTCTTCAATTTTTTTGTTGTTTGCTTGTTCACTTTAGATGTTGAAAAAAAGTAATTTCATAGATTGATTAAGTGCCTTGATTTGGGGGTGAATGTATACTTTATCTATTTATCAACTTGAGGATTTCATTTAAAAATGCATCTTATTCTCCTAATCAGTTGTTCTTCATTTCCTTAATGATCTTTCCCAATTTTGCCCAGTAGTGCAAAAATGTAAGTGTGGGGGGTCTGATAATTCATATTTTAGACACCCAATAAGGTCTTAAGACGGATATAATAGACTCTATTTTATAGTTAAGAGTCACGTATTAGTTAAGATTCAGATTTCAGGGGCTAAAAATAGGGAAAATACAAATCTATGGTAATTTGAGGATTTTAGCTAACAAAAAGAGTAAACTCATTTTGTAGGTCAAAATTGGAGTCCTAGATTAAGTCATCCTAGCCAAGACCAAAGTTGTCCCCGGGAGGAAGTCGCCTCGGCCAGACGAGTTCCTCTCCAAGCCAACTCTCTCCAGAGGCAGACTCCATCTCCAATAGCCGACTCTAGTTTTGCGTGATTGACTTTGTCTCCGCATGCCTACTCAGTTTTCACATGCCGACTCCATCTTCACTACCGACTCTGTCTTGTCTATCCAAATCCATCTCGGCAACAAGACCCACTCTGTACTCCAGCAATTCCGGCATGTGTTCATTTAGGAAACAGTTAGTTAGTTGAGTTTGTTATTTCTGTTATTTCAGTTAGTTAGTTATTTTTGTTAGTTAGTTAGTATTGTAGTTAATTAGTTACCCACACATGTATAAAAAGAGAATAAGTAGCTCGTTGTTGCAGTTGGACGTTCACATTCATTTCTGATCAGATTCGACATGCACACTAACCCATCCATTACTTCCACTTCATCCATTGGTCAATGTTCAACGGTGCTTCAGTGATGCTCAGTCAATCGAGTGAGCGTATGCGTAGAGTTCGAGCTAAGCAGGTTGCTAGAGAAGGACTGGCTAGGAGGGACAGATTCATCTATCTTCACGACATGCTCTAGAATTGTACTGCCTCTCGTATCTCTGGTCTTCTTTGGTTGAACACTGCAGCTCTACCACAACGATCGTTGTGGGAGGCTGAGTTCACATTTCCATGTATCGACACTTCACTTCGTGTATCGATCCAATGGCTATTCAATGAAATGGGTTTGCGTTCTTTTACTATTTTGTTTGTAATTCCTATTTGTTTTTCTATTCTTGCTTATGTCACAATCTTGCATGGTAGGAATAGACTATGCTAGGTTAGGGACTGATCGGGCCTAGAAATAGGAAAAACATAAATTTGTGCTAAAATAAGGATTTTAACTAATAAAAGATTGGACTTGTTTTGCAGGCCTGAAAGCCGAGAGCATCTCGGCCCAAAAGGAGCATCTCGACCCAACTAAGAACATCTCAACCCAAAAGGAGCATCCCGACTCAAGCTGACTTCAGTGGCCAAAATCACTCTAGCAAGAATGCAGATATGATTATGCTAAAAATAAGGAATCTGAAATGTAGATTTGATTCTCCTAGAATTAAGGAATTTGTAATGCATATATGATTATGCTAAAATTAAGGAATCTGTAATGCAGATTTGATTATCCCAAAATTAAGGAATCTATAATGCAGATTTGATTATCCCATATTTGATTATCCCAAAATTCTCACATGGTTAATTTTTCTGCCACTAATGATCTTATCTTTTCTATTTTTCAATCACCTATTGCCTGAGGGTGCAAAAATTTCATTCTTGTCAAGCTTGAAAAATTCGTCCTCTAGGGTTCTGAATTTCTTCCTACTACTTCATTCAATACTTAAAGAAGTTGTTTCAAATTCTTTTTCAAGGCATTTATCTCAACTCAGTCACGGAAGACAAACACTAAGTATAAAAATGAAAATTGAAATTGGCTAGGCCAAACCGAAGTCGATCCAAATCTATCAAAGATGGAGTTGGAGTCGGCATGGACTTGGCTTAGGTAGCTTTTTATTTAAAACAAAGGGAAATGAAAAGGAAAATTGGGCTCAAATGAAAACGAAAAAGAGAATTAAGATGAAAAGGAAAATCAAGACAGAAACAAAACAGAAACAGATAGTCAGAATTGAGTCGGCATGGAGTTTTCAAGAGTAGAAAAAAATTGCAAGCACAGAATTTGGCAAGCCTTGGATGGCCACACTATCCCCCCTGCCACAACACACACTTAAATGTTGCATTTTTCTCAATGCAAGGCATGAATACAAAGGGGGTTCATGAGATTGGCTCAAGGTGTGTCATCCAATAGAGTTGGTTCCATTAATGAGATGGTCTCCATGTCTCCTACTCTAGGGGCTAAACCTTCATGAAATAGCTTAATCTGATGCCTATTAACTTGGAAGGTGTTGTTGGTGTGTTCATCCTTTAATTTGACTACACCATAGGGAAAAACATTAGTGATAACAAAAGGTCCATCCCATCTAGAATGGAGTTTACTTGCGATGAGTTGTAGACGTGAGTTGAACAGAAGTACTTTCTGCCGACTTAGAACTCTTTCCTCAGTATCTGTTGATCATGAAATCACCTGACTTTCTGCTTATAGATCTGAGAGTTCTCATAGGCTTCCAAGCAAAGTTCGTCCAATTCTTGTAGTTGGAATTTTCTTTGCTTCCCTGCTTGGTCATAGGCCAGATTGCACTGCTTAACTGCCCAGTAAGCTCTATGTTCTATTTCCACCGGGAGATGACATGCTTTTCCAAAGACAATCCGATAAGGAGACATCCTCAATGGAGTTCGGTATGCAGTTCTATGTGCCCAAAGAGCGTCGACTCCAGTCCTTTCGGCTAGGATTGGTCATCTTTTGCAGTGTCTTCTTTATTTTCCTGTTGAAAACTTCAGCTTGGCCGTTGGTCTTGGGGTGATAGGTTGTGGCTATTCTATGCACCATCCCATACTTGTGGAGTAAAGAGGACATGACTCTGTTGCATAAGTGACTAGCTTGGTCACTTATAAGCACTTTCAACACATCAAACTTGCAGAAGATAATGGACTTCAGGAAATCCACTAACCTTGGCATCATTGGTCTTGGTGGCTATGGCCTCTACCCATCTTGACATGTAGTCTACGGCCAGTAAAATGTAAGAATAACCATTGGAGACTAGGAATGGCCCCATAAAGTCGATACCCCAAACATCAAAGACTTCACAGAACAAGATGGGTTGTTGGGGCACCTCATGCCTTATGCTAATGGCCATTCCAGCTTTTTGGCATTTTTCGTAGGTGGAGACGAATTGGTAAACGTCCCTGAAAATGGCCAGTAGAACCCACAATCAAGTACTTTCCTGGCCATCCGAGTTGATCAATAATGGCTGCCTCTAAGTTTTGCATTACAAAACTAGAGCACCGAATTGATCTCGGTGTCAAGAATGCACATACGAATAACTTGATCAATACAAAGTCTCCATAGGTAGGGATCATTGCATATGTAGTATTTGGCATCATTTTGTAGTCTTTCCTTGTATAGTCGTGATGCCTCTGGTGGAAACTGAGATGCTACCATAAAGTTGCAAATGTCTACAAACCATGGTATAGGCGTGGTGATGTGCAACAATTGCTCATTTGGGAATTCATCTTTGATAGGCATTGGGCTATCCTCCCTCTCAATCTTGCTCAAATGGTATGCTACTGAATCCTTAGCACCTTTCTTATCTCTGATCTCTATGTTGAATTCTTGGAGGAGAAGCATCCACCAAATTAGCATTGGCTTCTTCAACAAGAATCTTAGTGCAACATGGTTTGAGAACACAACTATTTTGGAGCCTAGTAAATATGAATGAAATTTGTCCAAGACAAATACAATTTCCAGCAACTCCTTCTCAATTGTTGTGTAGTTTAGCTGGGCAGGGTCCATTGTTCAAGATGCATAGGCAATGATGACTAGAAATTGTTGTTCAGCATCCAAATAGGCATATTTCAAATGACTTGGCAATGACTTCAATTCCATGGGTGATGGCGAAGATAAAGAATTGTCATTAGATTCTTGTGTATCCGGCTGACCGACTTGAGTTGCACTCAACAGTAGGTGTGCCAACATGATCTTGACCTTTGCCTGTTGTGGTTGACTCCTTTTGAACAGGATAGAATCGACTCTTGTTGGATTGGAGTCAAACTCGGCTCTTTGTCTTGCACTGAAGTCGGATCCAGATGGAACGTGGTTCTTGCCTTGATTGTCCGAGATAGACTCGGCTCTTGCATGCTTCTGGCTTCCTTTGGTCAAGATAGTCTCGACTTGCACATGTACATGCGGATCAGCCTTGACACTTGTATTTTTGGCTGAGATGACTTTGGTCCTCTGTTGGTCTCGACATTCTTTGGCTGACTCGTACTCGGTTGTGAACATTGTTGCCACTTGTGCTGGAAATAGCTTTTTGGTCTCGACAACTTGAACTTCTGCCATATTTACACGCACTAGGTTCTCATATTTGCACACTTGGTCTAATAATTTGGGATTGGCTGTCTCTTCTAATCCTAAACTGTTGTGTATTGCTTTCTATATTGGAGATCACATGCCTTGCTGATACTTGCTACTGGCGTTTTATCCATCAATGCATCTCCACTCGCAACATCAATCATGCTTTGGTCCATCATCGTCAGGCCTTCATAGAAATATTGGATTAGTAATTGCTTGCTAATTTGATGATGTGGACACGTGGCACAAAGCTTGTTGAATCTTTCCCAGTATTCATGCAGAGTTTCTCCAGAATGTTGCCTTATCCCACATATTTCTTTCCTGATGGTCACGATTTTGGATGCCGGAAAGAATTTCTCTAGGAACATGTGCTTCATGTCTCCCTAAGTGTTGAAGAGAACCGACTATAGATACAACTAATTTTTTGCTACTCCATCCAGGGAGAATGGGAACACCTTCATTTTGATGTAATCCTCTGATATCCCTTGCAGCCTCATTGTGGAACAAACCACATGGAATTCCTTCAAGTGCTTGCGTGAAACTCCTCCGGTATCCCTTACTACTATATTCCTAATTTTTCTTAACCTATGTAAAGTTATTTCTATTTCAAGGTCTAAATCATACAAATGGTCAGAACTACTCCTAGTCATGCATCATATAAAATCATGCAAAAAAAGGAAAAAAATGCAAGTTACTTATGCAAAACTCTTAATGTTAATTATACAAGTTAGTAACAATATACAGTAGAAAACTAATAACTATCAAAATACGAAATCAAATATGCAATAAAAATGAATGCAATGTCGCAGAAATGGTTAGTATTTTTTTTTTTTAGCAGTGAAACTCACATAAAAAATTAACACATACTCAGCATGGTGTATTATTACAGGATCCAAATGAAAACAGACAAAGCAATGGAACTTGTGTCCTCGACAACGACGCCAATTTGATAAGTTGGATTTTAGTCGTCTCAATGCTCATCAAATAAACTAAAGCTAACTATAGCATAATTAACCCTAGGTCGAATTCTCTCAAGGACACAATGCGTTCGATTGTGACTTTGTGAGAAAACTAAGTAATGTAGAACTTCAAGTGTAGAATGCAGACTCACTCTCAGCTAGGTGTCAAGTTGTTCTCAACAAAGACTGATCCGATATGGACTTGGTAGAGCCTTATCCGACATGGTCTCGGCTAAGAGCTAACAGACACAATAAAGTCAGACTGACTCAATTTCGGACTAAAATGCAGGAAATAAGGGATCTGGTGTGCAAATTAAGCAAAATAGTAATTGAACTACAAATGTAAATGCAACTAAGCTAGACAACTTCTATTGCTACTACTGTGTTCATGGTAAGTGTCAACAATCAAGTCAACTCTGATTCGTTCACTCAAGATTATGTTCTGTATCATCCTTAGATTTCCTTATGACGATCGTCAAACATTTGCCCATTACCATACTGAGGATTTACACAATCGCTACCTCATCAGTTGGCAAGGATTAAGTTTAGAATTGATTTTAGATTCTCTAATTGATTACCTACTAAAGTTGTCAAACCGATTTCGATCAGCCTAATTCAACATTTGTTCACGTTACTATATGCAATTGCAACACAACAAGTGAATTAAAATGCAAGAATCGCAAACACGAGATAGGAATCAAAAACTACTCATATTATTAAGGACAAAATACAAACACAGGGTGTGAATTCAATGAATTTGTCTTTCACAACGATCGCCATGGTCGAACAGTGATGGTTCGCCTCTATTAGCCAAGATGCTTGAGGATCGGGTCCACCGAGTGTGATGACAAGCCAAGTAGTCCCCTCTGATAACCTTCGACCTCCCAGTCCTTGACCTGCGCCTCCTCGATTGAGAGAAACACCAATGAAGAATCGTGCACCACCATGAAAAAGAAGAGTGTGCACGAGAGAATGGTACGTAAGTGAATGGAATTAAATCTAAATTCAACAACCCTTAAACATGCCCAGCTCTTCTTATATATACATGGGTTGGACCTTGCTAAACACGCTAGCTAACAAATCCTAACGGAATTACAGATTGCCTTTCTTATTCTACCCTTGCGTAAATTGTGCTGCAAGATTCCCAATGGTGACATGGTAGTTGAGCTGGCTTTGGAGCTAAGTTGGTGGCCTAGGTTGGATTGCTGATTGGGCTACTCCAAGTGGCTTTTGGACCTGTAGAGTCGGCCAGTCTTGTGGTGAGTTGGTTTGGTCGAGATGGCTCACCTAGGCCGAGACTCTTCTTGATGGGTCGAGATCATTTGAAATTATCTTGCAAAGAGGGATGAATCTTTTATTAGCTAAGACCTGCAAATTAGCACATATTTATACTTTCTCCATTTCTAGGTCCATAATATGAATCCTAGCTAAGACTCAATTCTTAAGCACCAATTGATCTCTAAAACATTCATCTTAGGTCCTTGTAAGGTGTATAAAATATGACTCATCAGAGGTATGCACTATTGCTGAGGGATTCTCGGATCTGTAATGGTCCCTCCCAATTGGGTGCCAGCTTCCCATCTTTCTTTTTCTTCCTAGTGTCTCTGGTCCTCTGCCACACGAGATCATTTTCGTCGAGGTCACGGGGTTGGACCTTGGAGTTGTATCGATGGGTTGCTTGTTGTTTGCAAGTTTCCTAGAATGCATGCTTGTTCTCTAACTTCTTCCACCAGGTTGTTGTCTACACTCAAGGACAGAGTTTTCAGACGGGTCGAAAGAGTCCCTTCTTGGAGAGGGTTTGTCAATTTTGACCAGAATCATGGCATCGATCCCGTACGTGAGCCGATAGGGGGTATCCCCTAAGGAGGATTAGGAGAACAGTGTTAGGCCCATAGGATGTCCATGTCCCATGTCCCATGTCCATGTCCCATACTTGTCCTTTGCCTTTAGGAAATGGTCCAAGAATGTCCATGTCCCATGTCGAGAAGGGCCACGATGTGGCGACAATCTTCCCTTATTATTGGCTGGTAGTTGTCAACTCTAAGTACAAGTGCCGCCATGGTGTGGCCCTTGATGATACACAATTTATAGCCCCCCCCCCCAATAAGGTCTTAATATGGGTAGATTAGACTGTAAATTACAGTTAAGAATCTCATATTAGCTAAGATTCAGGTTTCGTAGGTTACAATAAGGAAAATACAAATCCATGCTTAATTATTGATTTTAGCTAATAAAATAGATTAGTCTCATTTTGCAAGTCATTAGAGTTTGAAAAGTCCCAGCCGAGACCAAGATCGAGTCTTGGCCAAGTATAGCCGTCCCGACCAGGAGATGTCGACTACAAATCAAAACCATCTTGGACATGATGAAGCTGACTCCGGTTTCGTGTGGTCGACTCCATATGAAAGATCCGTATGTTGACTCCAGACTGCCGACTCCAACCCAATCGAAAGCATCCCGACCGGACCAAGCCGTCTCTTGTAGAGCCGACTTCGTAAGACCAACTCCGTGTCCACAAACTAACTAGATGTTGATTCCTGACCGATGGCAAGTCCCAACTAAATGTCGACTCTTATGGGGCCGACTCCATGTGTCAACTCCCATTCGTCCAGATCCGTCCCGACAAGCAAAGACCAACTCCACAATGATTAATTCCAACACGTGACATTTAGGAACAGTTAGTTAGTCGAAGTTGTTATTTTTATTATGTAGTTAGTTGAATCTGTTAATTAGTTACGACAAGATTGTTATTTGTGTTATTTTCGTTACAATTTAGTTAAGTCGATGCATGTATAAATAGGAAAATCAAGCTTGCGCATCCTCAAGGAGTCAGCTCTAGTCCTTCCAATTAGGATTTGCCATCTTTTGTAGAGTTTTGTTGATCTCCCTATTAAACACTTCAGCTTGGCCATTTGTCTAGGGGTGATATGTTGTGGCAATTTGGTGCACCATCCCATACTTGAGTAGAGAGGACATGGCTTTATTGCAAAAGTGACTCCCTTGGTCACTTATAAGAGCTTTCGACACACCAAATTGACAAAAGATATTAGATTTCAAGAAATCCACAACAACTTTGGCATCATTGGTCTTGGTGGCTTGGCTTCACATCCGGCTTCTTTAACAAGAATCACAATGTTGCATGGTCAGAGAAGACAATGATTTTGGAGCCAACTAGAGCCAACCAGATATGAACAAAATTTGTCCAAGGCAAAAACAATTGCCAACATCTCCTTTTTAGTTGTATAATTCAACTAGGTCAAATCCATTATTCTCGACACATACGTAATCACATGCGCTTGCTTGTCAATGCCACCTCTCTGGCCTAAGATGACTCCAAGTGCGAAGTTGGATGCATCACACATTAGCTCAAATGGATTCTTCTAGTTGGGTGCTTGGAGAATTGGTACATATGTAAGGCGGGTCTTCAGCTCCTAAAAAGCTTTAACACAAGGCAAGGCTAGTCAAAATTGAAATCAACGTTCTTTTGTAGCAGCTTGGACAATGGCAAGGCAATCTTGCTAAAATTCTTAATAAATCTTCTATAGAACCCTACATGTCCAAGGAATGAGTGAACCTTCCGCACATAAGCGGGGTTAGGAAGAGAAGTGATAATGTCGATTTTGGATTTATTGACATCAATGCCTTTGTAGGATACAAGATGTCCCAACAGAATTCCCTTAGTTACCATGAAATGGCTTTTTTCGAAGTTAAACACCAGATTTTTGTCTATGCATCTAATCAACACTCGAGATAAATTTTCCAAACATGCATCAAACGATGTAGTGTACATCGTGAAGTCATCCATGAAGACTTCCAAATGGCATGCATATGTATGAAAAAGTACCAAATGGACAAGTGAAGGTAGTCTTATGTTGGTCTTTAGGTGCAATATGAATTTGCATGTATCCAAAGAATCCATCCAGGAAACAATAGTGGGATTTTCCTACTAATTTTTCCAGGACTTATTGGACGGGCTTCCTCCTTCAATCATTCCCCACAATGGCTCACATGACCAAATATATGAAACTTTCAAGCTCGCCATCAATAAATTTAATTTATTTTCAATTAAAAAATTCAACATATTAAGAATAAAATCAAATTTCAAATTTTCAATTCATGAAATGAAATCACAAATCTTCTCTCATTCCCAATTGTCATTTTTACTTCACATAATACCATATCCCAATCAACACAATTAGTTCAATACTAGGAGTCATAATAAATTCTTTAACTTACTTCATGTAGGCAGAGAAATGAATCAAATTCATTATCTTTCATTCTCATAAAAACATATTAATGATTAATACCATTACAAATTAAATTCTACTAACTATTATCTAATAATCAAACTTTGTAGTTAAACTTCATTACTTATCTAAATTGATTAACTCTAGTCCTTAATATAAAACTTTTAATAAACCACTTTCTAATTATTTGACTTTTTTATTAGATAACCCTAATTGTATAAACTATCTACGTTAGACTTTATATTGTAAGACTCCTCTTCGTTAGCTTATACTTATATTATATGTTTTACTAAAATTTATTTATTTTTTCTTTTTCCCATAACTTACTAATCATGTTTATCTAATTAATTTATTACATAGTTTCTAAATTAAAATTATACATACTAAGTTTTCTTATTTATTAGTCTTTGAATTAATAAAATGGTAAAATGATCATATATCATAATCAATGATCCTAACAAGCTTATCCATCCATCATATTAATTCAATGACTCCTAACATTTCATTACCTAACACTTATAACTCAACACCAACATTTTTCTATGAATTGTTGTTTATTTTAAGTCACTTAATTATTAATTTATTATGGTTCCAGAGTTATGAAATCATAATTAAAAGTACAACTTTTCTTTTCTTTTGGTGCAAAAGAAAGAGTTATTAAGCTCTAACTACAAAAGATTTTTGCTTCCTTTTGTCATGTACAACACCAATGACCACTTAGTAACTACTTTAAACTTCAAACACAACATTTAGCACATCAAAATCATGATTCTAATATAAATTTAAAGACAGGACAGCAATATACATAAGTGTAACAAAACAGTATAAATTCCATAAAGAATAAGAAAATTTTGCCTACTAAATTATTAAATTATGGGGTAACCATTCGAAGCTTCAATCATCACCAAAAAAAACTCATTTAAATCAAGAATAATCACTGAAGGAAAAAAAAATTAGGACAGCAACATACTTTTGTACAACATAATCACTCACAACAAGTTTGTTATACAAGAAAAAATTAATCTAAAGAGAAACAAGAAGATCCTCTCTACTATTACAATATTTCATGTCATCTAAATCAAATATTTAATTCATGAAGGACCATTTAAAAACACAGAGTACTCATTTCTCTAATAACATAACAATTCTAATTATCATTAAACATTTAATCACAATTATTTTTACAAGTAAGAAGGATTAGGGGTTATTTCAGGACTAATAATAATGTCCCCTACCCCTTACCTTTAAGAGAACTGTAAAGTTAAAAGAGAAAAAGTAAGAGAGTTGCTTCCTTGTTGTCTCAAAAAGATGAATGATGGTGATTGTAAGTGTTGTTGAAAGAGGATGAAGATAAAGAGTGATTTGAAAGAAATAAAATGAAACGTAGAATGGGTGTTTTGTTACGTGTATGAAGATAAAGAGTGAGAAGTTTTAATGAAAATCTTATGGTTAAGGAATTTTGAAGGCAATTATTTATGTTAATCAAAAGGTAGGTAGCAAAAAGTAGCAAAAGGGTTGAAGATTGTTAAAAAAGGTTTATATACTTTTTGTTTATGAATTTTAATAACATAAAGGAAAGAGAAATGCATCAGCGTTCGTAGGCTTAAACACCTTCCTTCTTAAACTTCTTTAGGAAGTTCTTGGAATATTTTGTTGATGGATGTAGAAGTCTTTTTGTTCTTCTTTAATTCTCCCATCATACTCGTTTCTAACTTGCTTTGCATTTGCATTAAACGAAAGGTTTCACCTTCATATAGGTTTATTAGGTTTTTCTAATACATAAGGAATGTCATTAGTTTTTTAATATATATATTTTTTAAAACAAGTTGCATTAGTTTATTAACTATGTACTATTTAATTATTTAAATATTATTAAAAAATTTAAAACCTATTATATTTGAAAATCGATATATGTTAGATATAAAGATTATATTTTATAAATAAAAATTATTTTTAAATATCCAACCATGAAAGTTGTTAAATATAAAGATAAAGATAATACCCACATGTATTATCACTCTTTAATACTTATATTTGTGTGAAATTTAATATAAGACAAAAGTTCTTTATAGATAAAACCTCATTATCTTTTCATTAAATACTAGTGGTATACCTGTGGTACTGCACTAGAAACAAAGTTTAGTTGTTGTAATAAAATTATTGTTAGCTATTATATTCTGTAATGAGTAATGACGATGACAATTTTTTTTTATAATTAAAAGGTTGATATAAATGAAAATGAAAATGAAAATTAAATGGACAATATAAATTAAAAATAATATATGAGTTAAAAATAATGTGTTCAACTTAATGGGGGTTATTCTTACATTTTAAGTAGAAAGTAGAAACTACTGCATTGGATATCATTGAAGTAACAAAACAAATAACGAATAATTTGCATTTTAAGATCAAGCCCATTAAAGTTGAAATCTGTAACAGCAAAATGACAATATTATCAAATATTAAAGTATTGAAATATGTAAATAGTAAGTAAAGATAGCATGAACGGGTTGAGTACCATGAGATGTCACTAATGAAGCAATTTGTGCAAAGAAAACACAAAATGAGGGAGTAAGTAAAGAGAAACACCAACCATTTTTCATCACAAAACACAGGACATGAATGTTTTGTCCAAAATTATCTGAGAATCATATAACAAAATAAAGGTATATTATAAATTGAAGTGTTATCAAAATCACAGAAAAGGCAGCATAACTCAGACAACAACTTATCAAAATCACACAAAAGGAAGGAAAACTCAGGCAACCAAAAAAATTTTAAGTTCTGATCCAGACTCCATAAAAAAAAGTCTGGTCTTTTAATGATGAATGCAGAATAAAAATAAATAACAGGTTGAGGTAGAGCTTTGGAACGAGTTTAACGAAACAATTGTAGAGTAAGTAGCAGCAACAACCGAGAGAGTAATACACTGCAAGTATATATGTAAAGAAAAGAATGGAAAAATAAAGGATATGATATGCAAAAACAAAATACAGAATTAAATGCATTACGGAATTAAATGAATATTCTGTCTGTTATGGCATCATGTAAAGACAGCATGAGAAGAGAATATTCATTTTATTACACTTCATTAAGTTCTTTGCACGTAGTATACAACGTATAAAAAATATAAAGAGGTATATAAATAGAGAGGAAAGTTGTTGTATACCTGCAATTGTGTGTTTGGAGAGAAATGTTGATGTGACCGAAGGTCTGAATCTGAGAAAGGATAAAAACAAAACATGCATATGGCAAAATATTAGCAATATTGCACTAAGTGGCATTATATTTAAATTAACAGAAGAAAGTATATTAATTCCATACTAAGATTCTCATTGGGTCGTAAAAAATGAAGAGAAATTGTTACAAAAAATACATCAACCGTAGCAGCAGCATGCTTATCCAGTTGGAGTGAGTGGTTGCATCAACAGAAAGCCACTATGTGTCAGTTGTAGATGAATGTTCATATTTATGCAAAAACATATAATGTACATGAATCCAAATAATGCGATGTGGATGGATGGACCCACAATATATTAGATCTGTCTAATATAAGAAATGAATTTATGACCATTATGACAAATACATATATTAAAAGGTAATGGGCGAGAAAAGTGTACAAGTTGTGAAGGGTGGAGGTAGGAATAAAAAGGAGTTATGGAAACGAAATGCAGAAAAGGAATAAAGGAGTCATGGAAACGAAATGCAGAAAAAGGAAGGAATGAAAAGTATGCGAAAAAGGTGTACCACAATTATTAATTAACACCAGACCAAAGCAGAAGCAAAATGTGAAAGTTGTTTGTGTGTACATCGCAAGAAAGGGAAAGAGTAATAAAAGTTGGGGGGAAAGATGTGCAACCGAAATGAGTGTGAATTTAGAAGCATTTCCGATAATGTAATGTAAGATGATGCAAGCAAGCACAAGCACAAGCACATTGATATATCAGTGGACTGAACTGAAGTTGTAAATAAATAAATAAATAAATAAATAAACAAATAAATAAATAAATAAATAAACAAATAAATAAATAAACAAATAAATAAATAAACAAATAAATAAATAAATAAATATTAGTTTTAAGACGAAGAACAAGTGAGCAATAAGAATATGGAAATATGTAGAACATCCGTCCGAGTAGAAGGAGGCAAAGCAAAGGGTAGGTGTAGAAAGAAGAAAGAAGAAATTAGAAGAGTGTAAAAGAGAGAGAGAAAGATGATGAGAAGTGAGAAAAGAGATTGATATATGTAAAGGAGGAGAAGAGGAAGGATCGGTGAAATGATATTTTATCTGAGCGTGATGTGACGTTTTCCAACCCTGCAAGAGCAAAACGATAGATAGATAGGAGGGAAACGAAAGAATAAAACGATAGATGGGAGGGAAAGGAAAGAATAAAACGATAGATGGGAGGGAAAGGAAAGAAAAAGAGAGGAGGGAGGAAGGAGGAATTAATTAAAGAATAATTTTTTTTTTCGAAATGAGAGGAGAGAATGGGAATGGGAAAAAAAAGGGCTTCATGAATCTTATTGAGCGCAAAAATGTATTGTTGGCGGCAGGAGCTTGACAAAATATTTCGAATACGACTAATTAAAAATAAAAAAAAAATCTCTCACCGTTAAGTTGAATGCTTAGGGTTTATTAAAATTTATTGATTATTTTCAAACAAAATTTAAATGTATAAATTATTAATTTAAATTAATTAATTAAAGTAAGTAATTAAATTATTTTTATTAGTCTTAATAAATTAAGTATTTATTTTTTATATAAGATTAACTAAAAAGTATTATATATTAAAATTTTAAAATACTAAATAAAAATTATTAAATAAAATTTATTAAAAAAATTATTAAATTAAAAATACTAAATAAGAAAATTAAAATTATTAAATTAAAAAATAAAATAAAAAATATAAAATAAAAAACATAAAATTAAAATACTAAATTAGAAATACTAATTAAAATTATTATGACACAAATAAAAAAGTAAATGTCATAATTTTTGACTAAAACTTCAAAAGGTCATAACTTTTGACACAGAGCTCCGATTCAGGCGATTTTTTTTTTTATTTTATATAACTTTTCGAGATCTACGCAAAGCAAATTCCCGAAGGGGATTTGGACCAACTATTTTTCCAAAAAGACCTCTTTTCCTATGTTAACAAATACCCTAAAGGAATTTACAAATTTACTTCAAATTTTTACCTTCAATTTGTGCATTGCATGCATATGCTATTGTTAACCTAAGGTTTTCAAGTTGCAAGGTAAGTTTTAATGAAAGAAATAGAAAAATATTAATTCAGACATTTCGATACACATCCATTATCCTATGCATCTAAAGAAGAACTCATCATACAAAGAAGATATTGTCCAATAAAAAACTAAAGAAAGCAACATTGTAAACAAAAAGTATCTCTTTTGAAGCATAAATGTATGTTTAAGTCTTATCATACACATAAAAGTATCTGTTTAGTTTAATAATGGCAAAAGTCTACAACTAAATTTTGATCTCAAATGAAGTCTACACATAAACTTTGATCATGACTAAAACTTAAAAGAAACAAAATAGAACAAACAAAGAAAAATAACATTTATTTATCTTTATGTATATGTATATGAAACACAGTTCTTACAATCTTTTGATGACACTTAGTTATATTTTGTCAAACTTTGCAAAGTCAAAGTTAAGTCTATATGTCCTTTGTGTTGGTGACAATCTAAAGGATTGATCATTATTTCCTCTATCAAAATACTAGATTTTCCTAAGCTAAAGTAGAACAGGGTCAACCTAAACCTAGGACATTTTTGTTCTTATATTTGTAATTGTAAGGTTCAAGACTAACAAAGATTACAGAACTGGTTATATAGGATGCAAACTCAACAAGGAAAAGATAAAGTCCAAGAAAGGTAAAGATTAACTACAAGGTTCAAAGAAAAGTAAAGATTACTAAGCTAAGTAAGAATTACATCTATTTTTATTTACATATATTTATGATATCGAATACAATGAGATCAAAGAATGATTCTATTCCAATTTCCTAGCATGCACATATTTTCGTTCTTAGCCATTTTCCTAAGGTGACTGCCTAACGTTCGTCCATTACCCACTGAGTGATTTATTCTTAACATAGGCATTTATTGGTTAACAAAGTACCAATACAGAGAAGTGGAGAAGTGGATTCAATGGAAAAGACAATGGTCAGCTTCCTATAATGATCGTTAGTAATAGTTGCAATTTTCCATCCCTAATGGCCAAGGTTGAATCACCAAGTAATGTGTCAACAAACCCTGACAATCTCCTATTGTCAACTACTACCCAAATGTTGTCCTCTCAAATATTTACATTAAAAAATAGTGCTAAATTACTTTAGAAATAAGATAAAAGAAAGTCATTTGCTAGGATTTTTTTCTTTCCCAACCAAATAAAATAAAATAAAATAAAATAAAATAAAATAAAATAAAATAAAATAAAATAAAATAAAATAAAATAAAATAAAATAAAATAAAATAAAATAAAATAAAATATAATATAATATAATATAATATAATATAATATAATATAATATCAATATTTGCAACCCTAAACATCTAAAAAAATAAACAATTTCTTTTGGATTTTTTAGGTTGATTCTAGTTATTAGTTGCAATTTCATGAGAAAAAATTATGGATTTTTTGAAAAAGCTGAAATGACTATATCTCTTTTTAAATAATGAATCAAATAAATCTTATGTGTCATCTCCCTCTTACCATACGTGTGTGTATATATATATTCAGAAAATCATACACACAAATTTGTGTTGTCCAAAAGATGTCATAATCTATAAAAAATTATATTGTCCAAAGGAGATGTCATAAAATGTAAAAAACAAAACTTATTAAAATGTAAAAAAAAAAACTTATTAAAATGTAAAAAACAAAAACTTATTAAAATGTAAAAAAAAAACTTATTAAAATGTAAAAAACCATCTGCATACTATTTCTTCAACATTGTATTCTTTCAACAGTGTATATACTAGTGGTACTCTATTAAGTGTTGTTTTTCAAATCAATAAAATGTTGTAGCACCCCAAAACTGTTCGGGCCGAAATGTGGTTTCAATCCCTCCTAAAACCGCCCTAATCAGCCTCCTTTAGGTCCCAATCCCAATCCTAGACTCTTGGGCCACCTCCGCGTGACCCCAAGTTGGGTTGGGACCGAGTTCTCCCCAATCACCTCGTGACCGAGTCCACACTTGATTGAGTCTCTCCCCCCACATCCTAGTGGACCCCACACGGCGCATACCCAACCAATCACAAAAGAATCGCAGGAGAAACAGAAACAGAAACAAAGAGAGGATAATATCTGCGAGAATCTTGGGATTTAGTTGTTACGCAGCCACCTCAAGCCCTATATAAAGCCTCTGGACGAAAAAGAAGGGGAGAGAAAACAAGAGCAGAAGGGAGAGTAAAGGTGCGATGAAAGACTGGTGAAAAAGCTGACGACGACACACAGAAGACAAAAGGATAACCTCAGGGGCTGGCAGAAGGAGAGGCGTAGATTTTGGACGGAAGCAGGGAAGACGCATTCGCCACCGCCAGATACCAGGTAAGTGTTTCAAGTCTCCCTTTGCATCATTCTAGGTTAGGATTCTCATCGCCCATATCGAGCCGGGACCCTGCCAAGCCGTGGCGGCCAGGCCAGAGCTCCATCGGCCGCAGGTTGGCGGGGACACTGCGTTATCTTTTAACGGATGTCTTGCCCAGCCAAACTCCCCTTTGACAATGTCTTCCGCCGGATCGACCGGTAGAAGCCAGCCTTGGGTCCAAAAGAGGCGGCGCCCAGCCTCAGATTCACGGAATAAGTAAAATAACGTTAAAAGTAGTGGTATTTCACTTTCATTTGTTTCCGGCTCCACTTATCCTACACCTCTCAAGTCATTTCACAAAAAGTCGGACTAGAGTCAAGCTCAACGGGTCTTCTTTCCCGCTGATTCCAAGCCGTTCCCTTGGCTGTGGTTTATTTGGATAGTAGGCAGGGGCGATGGGAATCTCGTTAATCCATTCATGCGGCGTCACTAATTAGATGGCGAGGCATTTGGCTACCTTAAGAGAGTCATAGTTACTCCCGCCGTTTACCCGCGCTTGGTTGAATTTCTTCACTTTGACATTGAGCACTTGGGCAGAAATCACATTGCGTCAACATCCGCGGGGACCATCGCAATGCTTTGTTTTAATTAAGCAGTCGGTTCCCCTTGTCGTACCAGTTCTGAGTCGACTGTTCGGCGCCGGGGAACAGGACCCGTTCCAATCCGTCCCCCGGCCAAACCTGACGGCCATTTCTCGCTAGGCGGGGCGGCTTCGAGCAGTCCATCGACGGCCGGAGGGTTCGGGACCAGGACCGTGCTAACTGACCACCAGCGAAAATCCTTTTCAGGAGTTCGGATCCATTTGCCGACTTCCTTGCCTGCATTGTTCCATCGGCCGGAGGCTGTTCACCTTGGAGACCGATGCGGTTATGAGTACGAGGAGGCGTGGGAGGCACTTTCAGTCCTCCGGTTTTCAAGGGCAGCCGAACCTTGTAGCGACACGTCGGTGCTCTTTCGCCCCTGGATTCCATTTGAGAGCTGTTTTCAGGGGTGGGCAGGCTGTTAAACAGAAAAGATAACTCTTTCAGGGGCCCACTTGACGTCTCAGGACTCCACTAACGTTCGTCGACGCGCCACGTCGGTTGAATTTTAACCCGATTCCCGCTTTCGGTTATGCAGCAATGGCGCTATCAAACAGAACTTCCCAGATCCCTTAGGATCGACTAACCCATGTGCAAGTGCCGTTCATGGAACCTTTCCCTCTTCGGCCTTCAAAGTTCTCATTTGAATATTTGCTACTACCACAAGATGCGCACCGACGGCCAGCTCCGCCATGGGCTCACGCCCTGGGTTTTGCAGCGGACCGTCGCGCCCTCCTACTCAGGTGGCTGGTCCTTGCCCCCGTGGCCGGGTATAGGTCAGCGGGCTTTAAGCGCGCCATCCATTTTCGGGGCTAGTTGATTCGGCGGGTGAGTTGTTACACACTCCTTAGCGGATTTCGACTTCCATGACCGATCTCTTTGTCTTAATCGACCAACACCCTTTGTGGGGTCTAGGTTAGCCTTGATTGACACGTAACCCGACTTAGGTTCATCCGCATCGCCCGATTACGCTTACCAAAAATGGCCCACTTGGGCTCTCGATTTCGTGGCGCGACTCAGCCAGGCACCACGCCGTCCTACCTATTTAAAGTTTGAGAATAGGTCGAGGCGTTGCGCCCCGATGCCTCTAATCATTGGCTTTACCCGATAGAACTCGCCGCGAACTCCGGCTATCCGAGGGAAACCGGAGGGAACATTTACTAGGCAGTTCGATTAGTCTTTAAGCCCTATACCCAAGTCAGGCGAGCGATTTGCCGTCGGTATCAGCTGCGGGCCTCCACCAGGATTTCCTCGGCCGCCCCTTTCGAGCATAGTTCACCATCTTTCGGGTCCCGCAATTTATGCTCTCCTTCGAACCCTTCCGGTAAGATCGGGCCTCGGTCGGTGGTGCACACACACATCAAGGTTCCTGCCAATCAGCTTCCTTGCGCCTTACGGGTTTACTGCCGTTGACTCGCATTGGACATGTCAGACTTTTTGGTCCGTGTTTCAAGGCAGGTAGAATGGCCTTAATGGCCGACGCAGGAGCGCAGTGTAGGCACGCCAGAGGCCAGACATGGCGCTGCCATCCACAATCGTGATGATGACGCTCATGGCATTTCGACAGCTGACTGGGCTTGGGCCACCATCACAATCGCGTCGGTCAATGTCCCGAGTCGATCGGCGGACCGGCTTTCACGATTCCACATCCGGCCAGGGACACATCGCCGCCCCCATCCGCTTCCCTCCCGACAATTTCAAGCACTATTTGACTCTCTTTTCAAAGTCCTTTTTCATCTTTCCCTCGCGGTACTTGTTATTTATCGGTCTCTCTCGCCAGTGATGTTAGCCTTGGGCCGGAATTTACCGCCCGATTGGGGCTGCATTCCCAAACAACCCGACTTCACAAAAGCAGGCGCCTCGTGGTGCGGCGAGGGAGCACGACAGGGCTCTCACCCTCTGGCGCCCCCTTCAGGGGACTTGGGTCCGCCACCGAGGGCGCTTCTCCGGACCTTACAATTCGGACCCGAGGGCGGCCGATTTTCATGGTGGGCTCTTCGGTTCATTCGCCGTTACTAGGGGAATCCTTGTTAGTTTCTTTTCCTCCGCTTATTGATATGCTTAAACAAGCGGGTAGCCCCCCGACCTGAGGTCTGGTTGGGGGCGTCCGTGGGCCGCGATGTAGGGGAGTCCGACCTTGGCGGGTCGGGCGCCCGGTCTCGACGCATCGCTCATCCACCATTTTGTCGCGGCAGCTCGGGCCAGCGGTTTCGATTTTCAACCAGCCCGCGAGGCGATGCTCGCGGGAGGTCAGCATCCACCCTGCGCACGCACGTGAGGCGTTTGCATTTGGGGTAACGATGTGTGACACCCAGGCAGGCGTGCCCTCGGCCTAATGGCTTCGGGCGCAACTTGCGTTCAAAGACTCGATGGTTCACGAGGATTCTGCAATTCACGCCCAAATGTCGCATTTCGCTCGTTCTTCATCGATGCAAGAGCGAGATATCCGTTCGCAGAGAGTCATTTTGTATGTTTATTGTCGTGGCAAGGTTAAAGCGGGTCGCCGTCTCCGGGCCCTTGAAGATTGCACTTAACAGTTTGAGTTCCTTGGCGCCGGCGCCGGGGTTTGTGTTTTGGCGAGAGGAGGTGCGGCGGGGCGACCGCCTCTCGCCCAGCTCGGGTCGGGGAGGGCGGGGTCGGTGTTCGAGAACAGCTCCCCAGAGCCCGGCCCGTCGAACTGTCCTGTGATGAGCAGGTTCGCGGTCGAACTTGTTGTGAAGGCAGCGACAATGATCCTTCCGCGAGTTCACTCACGGCAGAAACCTTATTCGACTTCTCGCCTCAAGTGATAAGGTTCATGGACTTCTCTGGCGTCTTGGGCAGCGAACCGCAGCGTCATGCCATAATCGAACACTTCACGGACCATTCAATCGGTAGGAGCGGCCCAGGCGGTGTGTACAAAAGAACAGGGGCGTAGTCAGCCTTGGTGATGACTCGCTTACTAGGAATTCCTCGTTGAGACCAACAATTGCAATGATCACATCCCGTCACGATGAAATTTCAAAGATTACGGGCACATATCGGCCAAGGCTATAGCTTCGTTGAATACATCGGTGTAGCGTCTTGCGGAGAACATCTAAGGGCATCCGCGGACTGTTATTGCCCTCAAACTTCCGTGGCTGGCGGCCATAGTCCCTCTAAGAAGGCTGGCGGGTGGAGGTTACCTCCCATGCTATTTAGCGGTGAGGTCTGGATTCGTTAGCAGGAATTAAGACAAATCGCTCCACCAACTAAGAGCGGCCATGCACCACCACCCATAGAATCAAGAAAAAGAGCTCTCGATCTGTCGATCCTTACTATGTACGGACACAGTAAGTTTCCCGTGTTGAGTCAAATTAAGCCTTGAGGCTCCCTCTGAGTGGTGCCCTTGATCAATTCCTTTAAGTTCGACCTTGCGACCATACTCCCCAGGACCCAAAGACTTTGATTTCTCATAAGGTGCCAGTGAGTCTAAAAGCAACATCCGTGATCACAATTGACATCGTTTATGGTTGAGACTAGGACGGTATCGATCGTCTTCGAGCCCCGACTTTCGTTCTTGATTAATGAAAACATCCTTGGCAAATGCTTTTCGCGAGTTGTTCGTCTTTCATAAATCCAAAAATTTCACCTCGACTATGAAATACGAATGCCCCTGACTGTCCTGTTAATCATTACTCCGATCCCGAAGGCCAACACAATAGGATCGAGAATCGTGGTGTTATCCCATGCTAATGTATCCAGGCGTAGGCTTGCTTTGAGCACTCTAATTTCTTCAAAATAACCCGGAGGAGGCACGACCCGGCCAGATTAAAGGCCAGGGGCGCATCGCCAGAAGGGCGAAGGGCAGCCGTGCCGGTGCACGCGAAAAGGTGGGCCGTCGACCCAACCCAAGGTCAACTACGAGCTTTTAACTGCAACAACTTAAATATACGCTATTGGGCTGGAATTACCGCGGCTGCTGGCGCACGGACTTGCCCTCAATGGATCCTCGTTAAAGGGATTTAGATTGTACTCATTCAATTACGGACTCAATGAGCCGGTATTGTTATTTATTGTCACTACCTCCCGTGTCAGGATTGGGTAATTTTTGCCTTTCTGCTGCCTTCCTTGGATGTGGTAGCCGTTTCTCAGGCTCCCTCTCCGGAATCGAACCCTAATTCTCCGTCACCCGTCACCACCATGGTAGGCCACTATCCTACCATCGAAAGTTGATAGGGCAGAAATTTGAATGATGCGTCGCCGGCACAAAGGCCGTGCGATCCGACGAGTTATCATGAATCATCAAAGCAACAGGCAGAGCCTGCGTCGACCTTTTATCTAATAAATGCATCCCTTCCAGAAGTCGGGGTTTGTTGCACGTATTAGCTCTAGAATTACTACGGTTATCCGAGTAGTAGATACCATCAAACAAACTATAACTGATTTAATGAGCCATTCGCAGTTTCACAGTCTGAATTAGTTCATACTTACACATGCATGGCTTAATCTTTGAGACAAGCATATGACTACTGGCAGGATCAACCAGGTAGCATTCGTTAATGACTCTGCACGTGGCGTTGGTGCTGCCGACGCAGATGGTCGACAGGACCTTGGCCAAGGCAGGTGTCATTCAAGGCAACCGAGATTTTGTGGAACGTAGCGAGGCACCAGGACCCCCGCGTTCGCCGCGTGCACCGTATCCAAAAGAACAGTCTCCGCGCACGTGCCACGTAGGCCGACGGGCCTGACGTGGACCGCGTGCAGGACTTCAAGATCCCCCGACTCCCCGAAGAGGCCTGGAAGGAACGTGTGCTATGCAATTCAAACCCATACCGTTTTGGTAGGTAGGCAACACAGGAACCGACAGTACGCCCCCAACGCCATGGAGGCAGAAGGTGACGATTGATGATGATGAGGATGCATGTCGACCGTTCGGTGCACAAGCACGGAGCCAGACAACAAAAACATCCCGAGCACAACTCACACGCCCCCGCGTTCGCCATAACCCAGCACCACCGAACGAACCACACCCTGCAATGCCGAGAGGCATGCAAGCATATGGAAGCATCGGGTGGCGCCAAGCCTGCATCGCTAGGCATGTATGTAGGAGACCCGCCCTAAACAAGAGCAGTGGTGGTGCCCACCTAGTCGTCCTCTCCACAAAATAAAACCAAAGGGACCGAAGGAGGGTCGTACTAGGAAGAAGAGGCACACCATGCCCATTTTTGCTTTGACAGCGAACGGTGCCGTGGGAGGAGGCAGCGTTGCGTTGTTCACAGCAAACGATGCCATCAAGGAGGAGGCAACGTTACATTGTTGGTCAAGGAGAAGAAAAAGACACTCGCACTGAGCACAAGAGTATGGGGTGGTTTGGGAGAAAAGAAAACACTCGTGCCGAGTGCACGAGGATGGGATGGTGGATGAGAAAAAAGACACTGGCGATGCCGAGCACACGAGGAAGGGATGATGCCCCAACCCCGGCTGGCTTAGATATTTAGGAGGGAGGGAGGATGGGATGATGCCCCAACCCCGACTGGTTTAGCCAAGGCCCACAGCAACACATAAAGCAAAATCTTGGCCCCAAGAGTGTGATCAAGAAAAATCGAAGGGACAAATATAAAACTGAAGGGACCATGGATCACACAAGGAGGCGCTGCCCAAGCATCAGTGGTGTTAGACCAAGACCCGGCAGGGTGGTTTTTCTTTGGTGTGTGTATGTATGAGACCGCGTGCGGTGCCATGGCGAACGGCGTTGCGTTGTTGGTCGATGGGTGGCACCACCAACCGATTGCTATCAGGACAATGGGTAGAACACCCTTTGTAGAGCATGTCGGGATGGGGGTGTATCGCCCGGCTGGCAATTTGCAACCCGGACACCTCGAACAAAGGCAGCGCCCGTTTGAGAATTCTCCGCACGGGGCCGAGAATCACCCAAGAAAAGCATTGCCCAAGCATCACTGGTGCTAGACTAAGCCATGCCACGAAACCCACAAATTTTTGAGGGACGCACCAAAAATCGGCCGAGTTCGGCCAAGATTCGGCATGGATGATCAACGAATTAATCACCCAAAACCATGGGAAAATAACCCACAACAAGCATGGGAAGGCTTGTGTGAGCGTGGGAGGGAAGTCCCATGGAAGTCCTGCACCAACCACTGTGGGCGTGGTTTGAGTGAGAACGGCCCCCTATAATAGGATAATATGCAAAAACTAAAATTGTACAAGTAGATACCTTTTTTTTGAGTAGACATAAGTCCAAAATCGGACCTAGAGGTCGAATTGTGGTGCGATTTTTTGCAGGATTGCCTAGAATAATCATATCTCCTCGTCCACCAAGTTATAGAATTTTTTGACAAGGGAATGATTTTTAAAAGTTTTTTAAAGTGGCTAAAATACATAAAATCGGGAAAAATGGAAAAGGGTACCTAGAGATCGAATTTTGACGTAGTTTTTTGCAGGAACTCACACAATACTATAAACAATGTGTCCACAAAATTCGAAAGCCATTGGATAAGGGATTGATTTTTAATGATTTTTTAACCAAAACAGGCAAAACGCAAAATATCCAAAAAAATGGAGGATGAAGTGCGTTTGTCACCAAGCCTTCCCAATGTCATTGGGGGTCTAAAGAAAGTATTTTGACACGAAGAGTGCTAAGTTTATGGCCAATGGCTAAGTTTGGCACCAACGCCAAGTTTCTGACCACGTTTTTTGGCCAGGTGGCTAAGTTTTTTGCAAGTGGCTCAAAATCGGCCAATTTTTCGATCACGTTTTTGGCACCGTGGTTGAAATTCGACCACGTTTTGGTACAGCGGCTCAAAATCTGGCTAAGTTTTTCTGATCATGTTTTTGGCACCGTGGCTGAAAATCTGACCACGTTTTGGCACGCGACTCAAAATTTGGCTAAGTTTTTCGATCACGTTTTTTTGTACCAGTAAGTGGTGAAAATCGACCACGTTTTGTACCGTGGCTCAAAATCTGCTAAGTTTTCTAATCACGTTTTTTGGCAGCTGTGGCTGAAAATCGACCACGTTTTGGCACATGAAAAAATCTGGCTAAGTTTTTCTGATCACGTTTTTGGCAGGTGGCTAAAAATCGACCACGTTTTTTAGCGGCTCAAAATTTGGCTAAGTTTTACGATCATGTTTTTGGCAGTGGCTGAAATTCTGACCACGTTTTTACCGCGGCTCAAAAATCTGGCTAAGTTTTTCTGATCACGTTTTGGCACCGTGGTTGAAATTCTGACCACGTTTTGGCACCATGGCTCAAAATCTGCCTAAGTTTTTCTGATCGGGTTTTGGCACCGTGGTGAAAATCGACCACGTTTTTGGCCATGGCTCAAAATCTGGCTAAGTTTTCTGATCATGTTTTTGGCACTTAGTGGCTGAAATTCTGACCACGTTTTTTGCCAGCGGCTCAAAATCGGCTAAGTTTTTGATCACGTTTTTTTGTGGTTGAAATTCGACCACGTTTTTGGCCAGCGGCTCAAAATCGGCTAAGTTTTTACGATCACGTTTTTGGCACCGTGGCTGAAATTCGACCACGTTTTGGCACCGTTGGCTCAAAATCGGCTAAGTTTTTCTGATCACGTTTTTTGGCACCGTGGCTGAAATTTGACCACGTTTTGGCATCGCGGCTCAAAATCTGGCTAAGTTTTCTGATCACGTTTTTTTAGTGGTGAAAATCGACCACGTTTTGTTTGCGGCTCAAATTCTAGCCCGTTTTTTGGCTCATGGCTCAATTGTGGCTAAGTTTTTCTGATCACGTTTTTTGTCACCGTTTCTCAAATCCTATAACGTTTTTGGATCGTGACTCATTTTTTTTGGCTAAGTTTGTTACCATCATTTTACCATGGCTTAAAATTTTGCCCAATTGGTACCTTTGTAGCCTCAATGACGGAGCATAAAGAAAATGATGAAAATTTAGGAATGGTTGGGAGGGGCGAATCAAGCGACAAGGCTGAATCTCGGTGGATCGTGGCGGCAAGGCCACTCGCCACTTACAATACCCGTCGCGTATTTAAGTCGTCTGCAAAGGATTCAACTCGTCGTTTGATGGGAATTACGCTTCATGGCGTCTTACAAGGCTAATCTGCCTTGCAAGGTTCTGTGACACGTGCCTGCAGGGGGCTAAACCCCTCTTGCTGGTCGGCAAGCGAGCAGCGGGCGTGCAGCGTCGCTTCTAGCCGGATTCGACTTAGAGGCGTTCAGTCATAATCCAGCGCCGCGGTAACCCGGCGCCGCGGCTTTTCAACCAAGCGTGATGACCAATTGTGCGAATCAGCGGTTCCTCTCGTACTAGGTTGAATTACTATTGCGATTTCTTTGTCATCGGTGGGGGTAAAACTAACCTGTCTCACGACGGTCTAAACCCACTCCGTTCCCCTATTGGTGGGTGAACAATCAACACTTGGTGAATTCACCTTCCTGATGATAGGAAGGCGACATCGAAGGATCAAAAAAACAGCGTCGCTATGAGCGGCTTGGCTGCCACAAACCCAGTTATCCCTGTGGTAACTTTACGACACCTCTAGCTTCAAATTCGAAGGTCTAAAGGATCGATAGGCCACGCTTTCACGGTTCGTATTCGTCTTTGGAAATCAGAATCAAACGAGCTTTTACCCTTTTGTTCCACCGCGAGATTTACTGTTCTCGTTGAGCTCATCTTAGGACACTGCGTTATCTTTTTAACAGATGTGCCGCCCCAGCCAAACTCCCACCCTTTGACAATGTCTTAGCCGGATCGACCAGCCCGAAGCCAGCCTTGGGTCAAAAAAGGGGCGGCGCCCAGCCTCATTCACGGAATAAGTAAAATAACGTTAAAAGTAGTGGTATTTCACTTTCGCTGTTTCAGCTCCACTTATCCTACACCTCTCAAGTCATTTCACAAAGTCGGACTAGAGTCAAGCTCAACGAGGTCTTCTTTCCCCGCTGATTCCGCCAAGCCCGTTCCCTTGGCTGTGGTTTATTTGGATAGTAAACGAGGGGCAGTGGGAATCTCGTTAATCCATTCATACGCGTCACTAATTAGATGACGAGGCATTTGGCTACCTTAAGAGAGTCATAGTTACTCCGCCGTTTACCAGCGCTTGGTTGAATTTCTTCACTTTGACATTGAGCCTTTGGGCGAAATCACATTGCGTCAACATCGCGGGGACCATCTTAATGCTTTGTTTTAATTAAACAGTCGGATTCCCCTTGTCCGTACCAGTTAAAGTCGACTGTTCGGCCGGGGAAAGGCCTTCCAGTTCCCAATCCGTCCCCGGCCGACGCGACGACCGCTCTGCGCCCGCGGGGGCAGCTCGAGCAGTCCATCGACAGCCCGGCGGGTTCGGGGCCCAGGACCCCGTGCCTTGACCACCGAGCCAATCCTTTTCCAGGAGGTTACGGATCCATTTTGCCGACTTCCCTTGCCTACATTGTTCCATCGACGGAGGCTGTTCACCTTGGAGACGATGCGGTTATGGGTACGGCCGGGCGTGGGAGGCACTCGGTCCTCCGGATTTTCAAGGGCCGCCGAGAATTTTGCCGGACAGCGCGGCGTGCGGTGCTCTTCCAGCAGCTGGACCACCTCGGTGATTTGTTTCAGGGTGGGCAGGCTGTTAAACGAAAAAGATAACTCTTTCAGGGGCCCCGCGGCGTCTCCGGACTCCCTAACGTTGCCGTCGGCCGCCCACGTCGGTTCAGGAATTTTAACCCGATTCCCTTTCGGTTATGCAGCGCTGCAAAAGCGCTATCAACAGGCTTCCCCGTCCCTTAGGATCGACTAACCCATGTGCAAGTGCCGTTCATGGAACCTTTCCCCCTTCGGCCTTCAAAGTTCTCATTTGAATATTTGCTACTACCACCAAGATCTGCACCAATTAGCTCGCCGGGCTCACGCCAGGTTTCACTTGGCCAAATCGCCCTCACTCATCGGGGCTGGTCCTTGCCCAGGCAGTAGATATAGGTCGCCTTTAGCGCCATCCATTTCGGGGCTAGTTGATTCGGCAGGTGAGTTGTTACACACTCCTTAGCGGATTTCGAACTTCCATGACCCAAATCCTGCTGTCTTAATCGACCAACACCCTTTGTGGGGTCTAGGTTTAGCCTATGATTGGGCACATAACCCGGCTTCGGTTCATCCCGCATCGCCGATTCTTACCAAAAATGGCCCACTTGGAGCTCTCGATTCCGTGGCGCGACTCATGAGAGCGTGACCTTGTCAGCCGTCCTACCTATTTAAAGTTTGAGAATAGGTCGAGGCGTTCCAGCAGATGCCTCAATCATTGGCTGCAGATAGAACTTCGCCGACTCAGTATCTGAGGAAACTTGAGGAGGGAACCCAGCTACTAGGCGGTTCGATTAGTCTTTCGCCCCATACCCAGGTCAGCCAGAGCGATTTGCACGTCGATGCTCATTGCGGGCCTCCACGAGGAAGTTTCCTCTGGCCCGCCCACTTCAGGCATAGTTCGCCATCTTTCCGGGTCCCAAGCAGGTATCTCTCTCGAACCCTTCACGGAAAGATCAGGAATTAGGTCGGTGGTGCTGCCCACAGATAAAGTTCCCACCAATCGGCTTCCCTTGCGCCTTACGGGTTTACTCGTGGATTGACTTCGCTTTTACATGTCAGACTCCTTGGTCCGTGTTTCAAGGCGGGCGAATACAACCCCGCCGGGCCGGGGGGCGCGCAGGTAGTAGGCAAACGCCGAGGCAGCGGCTGCCATCCACAATCGTGATGATGGCGCTCCAGCATTTCGACAGCCGGGCTTGGGCCACCATCACAATCGCGTCGGTCAATGTCAGTCGATCGTGGACCGGCTTTCACCGATTCCACATCAGCCGGGACACATCGCCCATGACCCCCATCCGCTTCCCTCCCGACAATTTCAAACACTATTTGACTCTCTTTTCAAAGTCCTTTTCATCTTTCCCTCGCGGTACTTGTTATTTGTCGGTCTCATGATATTTAGCCTTGGGCGGAATTTACTGCCCGATTGGGGCTGCATTCCCAAACAACCCGACTTCGTGAGGCAAAGCGCCTCGTGGTGCGGCGAGAGGTCGAACACTGACGGGGCTCTCACCCTCTCTGGCGCCCCCCTTCAGGGGACTTGGGCCGTCGCCCACTGAGGGGCGCTTCTCGGACCCTTCAATTCGGACGCGAGGCGGCCGATTTTCATAATTAGGCTCTTCGGTTCGCTCGCCCCGTTACTAAGGGAATCCTTGTTAGTTTCTTTTCCTCCGCTTATTGATATGCTTAAACTCAGCGGGTAGCCCCGCCTGACCTGAGGTCTCGTTGGGAGCGTCCGTGGGCCGCGTGTAGAATCGGGAGTCCACCCCTTGGTAGTCGAGGCGCGACTGGTCTTGAGCATCGCTCATCCACCATTTTGTCATGACAGGCTGCGCGGACTCGATTTTCAACCAGCCACGAGGCGATGCTCGCGGGAGGTCAGCATCCACCTGCGCCGCTGCGTGAGCGTTTGCATTTGGGGTAACGATGTGTGACACCCGGGCAGGCGTGCCCTCGGCCTAATGGCTTGAGGCGCAACTTGCGTTCAAAGACTTCGATGGTTCACGGGATTACTGCAATTCACACCAAGTATCGCATTTCGCTCGTTCTTCATCGATGCAAGAGCCGAGATATCCGTTCCGAAGTCATTTTGTATGTTATTATTGTCGTGGCAAGGTCGGTAGGTCGCCCGATCTCGGGCCATGAAGATTGCACTAACAGTTTCGAGTTCCTTGGCGCCTGGCGCCGGGGTTTAATGTTTAGCGAGAGGAGGTGCGTGAGGCGGCCGCCTCTCGCCCCTTCAGTCGGGGAGGGCCGGGGGGTCGGTGTTGAGAACAGCTCCCCAAGGCCAGCCCCGTCGAACTTGTCTGTGATGAGCAGGTTCGCGGTCGAACTTGTTGTGAGAACTGACGACAATGATCCAGCGAGTTCACCTACGGAAACAACTTATTCTACGACCTCCTTCCTCTAAATGATAAGGTTCGGTGGACTTCTCTCCCGTGTCAGCGTGACAGAACCCGTCGTCGCCATAATCAAGACACTTCACCGGACCATTCAATCGGTAGGAGCGACAGGCGGTGTGTACAAAGGGCGGGGGGGCGTAGTCAGCGAGGCTGATGACTTCCATGCTTACTAGGAATTCCTCGTTGAAGACCAACAATTTGCAATGATCTATCCCCATCACGATGAAATTTCAAGATTGCAGGGGCACATTCGGCCAAGGCTATAGACTCGTTGAATACATCGATTAGTAGCGTCTTGCGACCCCGGGAACATCTAAGGGCATCACGGACCTGTTATTGCCTCAAACTTGAGTGGCTAGCGGCCATAGTCCCTCCCAGAAGCTGGTAGTGGAGGGTTACCTCCACATGGCTATTTAGCTTGAGAATTTGAGGTCTCGTTCGTTAACGGATTAACCGGACAAATCGCTCCACCAACTAAAGCGGCCATGCACCACCACCCATAGAATCAAAAGAGCTCTCGATCTGTCAATCCTTACTATGCGGACTGGTAAGTTTCCCGTGTTGAGTCAAATTAAGCCATGAGGCTCCTCTCTGGTGGTGCCCTTCCGTCAATTCCTTTAAGTTTCAGCCTTGCGACCATACTCCCCAGGAACCCAAAGACTTTGATTTCTCATAAGGTGCCGGTGAGTCCTAAAAGCAACATCCGCTGATCACAGTCGACATCGTTTATGGTTGAGACTAGGGCGGTATCGATCGTCTTGAGCCCCCGACTTTCGTTCTTGATTAATGAAAACATCCTTGGCAAATGCTTTCGCAGTTGTTCGTCTTTCATAAATCCAAAATTTCACCTCGACTATGAAATACGAATGCCCTGACTGTCCTGTTAATCATTACTCCGATCCAGAAGGCCAACACAATAGGATCGGAATCCTGTGGTGTTATCCCATGCTAATGTATCGGGCGTAGGCTTGCTTTGAGCACTCTAATTTCTTCAAAGTAACAGCACGGAGGCACGACCCGGCCAGATTAAGGCCAGGAGGCGCATCATGCGGCCGAAGGAAGGCCGGCCGGTGCACCCCAGAGGTGGACCGTCGACCCCCAAGGTCAACTACGAGCTTTTAACTGCAACAACTTAAATATCGCTATTGGAGCTGGAATTACATGACTGCGGCACCAGACTTGCCCTCAATGGATCCTCGTTAAAGGGATTTAGATTGTACTCATTCAATTACCGGACTCAATGAGCCCGGTATTGTTATTTATTGTCACTACCTCCCCGAGTGTCGGGATTGGGTAATTTCTTGGCGCTTTGCTGCCTTCCTTGGATGTGGTAGCCGTTTCTCGAGCTCCCTCTCGGAATCGAACCCTAATTCTCGTCACCGTCACCACCATGGTAGGCCACTATCCTACCATCGAAAGATTTGATAGGGCAGAAATTTGAATGATGCGTCGCCGGTAAGGCCGTGCGTCCGACGAGATTATCATGAATCATCAAAGCAACAGGCAGAGCTGCGTCGACCTTTATCTAATAAATGCATCCCTTCCGGAAGTCGGGGTTTGTTGCACGTATTAGCTCTAGAATTACTACGGTTATCCAGTAGTAGATACCATCAAACAAACTATAGCGATTTAATGAGCCATTCGCGGTTTTCGCGATCTGAATTAGTTCATGCTTACACATGCATGGCTTAATCTTTTGAGACAAGCATATGACTCTTGGCGGGATCAACCAGGTAGCATTCGTTAATGACTCTGCACGTGGCGTTGGTGCTGCCGAAGCCCCTTGAATATTCGACGGGACCTTGGCCAGGCGGAGTGTCATTCAAGGCAGCCAGAGATTTTGTGGGCGTAGCGAGGCACCGGGACCCCGCGTTCGCCGCGTGCCCGTATCAAAGAACAGTCTCGCGCCACGTGCCCGTAGGCGGCGGGACTGGCGTGGACCGCGTCTGGGACTTCCAGATCCCGACTCCCAGAGGCTGGAAGGGCGTGTGCTATCGAATTCAAACCCATACCGTTTTGGTAGGTAGGCTGACACAGGCAGCAGCGGTACGCCCCCAGCGCCATGGAGAAGGTGGCGATTGATGATGATGAGGATGCATGTCGACCGTTCGGTGCACAAACGCAGGCAGACAACAAAAACATCGAGCACAACTCCACCGCCCCGCGTTCGCCCGTAACCCGGCCTTGTGAGCGAGACACGCTGCAATGCCGAGAGGCATGCAAGCATATGGAAGCATCGGGTGGGCGCCAAACTACATCGCTAGGCATGTATGTAGGAGACCCGCCCTAAACAAGAGAAGGTGGTAATTTGCCCACCCTGGTCGTCCTCTCCACAAAAATAAAACCAAAGGGACCGAAGGAGGGGTCAGTACTAGGAAGAAGAGCCACACCATGCCCATTTTTTGCTTTGACGTGAGGCGGTGCCGTGGGAGGAGGCGGCGTTGCGTTGTTCACAACAAGCGATGCCATCAAGGAGGAGGCAACGTTACATTGTTGGTCAAGGAGAAAAAAAAGACACTTTCATGGCTGAGCTTGAGTATGGGGTGGTTTGGGAGAAAAGAAAACACTCGTCCGGAGGTGCACGAGGATGGGATGGTGGATGAGAAAAAAGACCTTGGCGTCTGCAGAGCACACGAGGAAGGGATGATGCCCCAACCCAGGTGGCTTAGATATTTAGGAGGGAGGGAGGATGGGATGATGCTGACCATTTGGGTTTAGCCAAGGCCCGGCAACACGTAAAGCAAAGTCATTGGCCCCCAAAGAGTGTGATCAAGAAAAATCGAAGGGACAAATAAAACTGAAGGGACCATGGATCACACAAGGCTTTTGCCCCAAGCATCGGTGGTGTTAGACCAAGACCGGCCCGGGTGGTTTTTCTGTGGTGTGTATGTATGAGGCCAGCGTGCGGTGCCCTGAAGCAGCGTTGCGTTGTTGGTCGATGGGTGGCACCACCTGACCGATTGCTATCAGGACAATGGGTAGAACACCCACGCGCCCAGAGCATGTCGGGATGGGGTGTATCGCCCGCCTGACAGCTTGTGATTTGCAACCCTTGAGCACACCTCAAACAAAGAGGCAACCGTTTGGGGAATTCTCCGCCGGGCGAGAATCACCCAAGAAAAGCATTGCCCAAGCATCACTGGTGCTAGACTAAGCCATGCCACGAAACCTAGAAATTTTTGAGGGGCCCAAAAAATCGGCCGAGTTCGGCCAAGATTCGGCATGGATGATCAAGATTAATCACGAAACCATGGGAAAATAACCCACAACAAGCATGGGAAGGCTTGTGTGGCGTGGGAGGAAGTCCATGGAAGTCCTGCACCAACCTTTGTGGGCGTGGTTTGAGTGAGGAGCCCCCCATAATAGGATAATATGCAAAAACCAAAATTGTACAAGTAGATATCCTTTTTTTGAGTAGACATAAGTCAAAATCGGACCTAGAGGTCGAATTTTGGTGCGATTTTGCAGGATTGCCTAGAATAATCATATCTCCTCGTCCACCAAGTTATAGAATTTTTTTGACAAGGGAATGATTTTTAAAGTTTTTTAAAGTGGCTAAAATACATAAAATCGGGAAAAATGGAAAAAGGTACCTAGAGATCGAATTTTGACGTAGTTTTTGCAGGAACTCACACAATACTATAAACAATGTGTCCACAAAATTCGAAAGCCATTGGATAAGGGATTGATTTTTAATGATTTTTTTTTTAACCAAAACAGGCAAAAGCATGAAAATATCCAAAAAAAAATGGAGGATGAAGTGCGTTTGTCACCAAACCTTCCCAATGTCATTGGGGTCTAAGGAAAGTATTTTGACACGAAGAGTGCTAAGTTTTATGGCCAATGGCTAAGTTTTGGCACCAACGCCAAGTTTCTGACCACGTTTTTGGCCCGTGGCTAAGTTTTTGGCAGTGGCTCAAAATAAAGCCAAGATTTTCGATCCGTTTTTGTTTGAGGTGGTTGAAATTCTGACCGTTTGCTTTTGCAGCGGCTCAAAATCTGGCTAAGTTTTTCTGATCATGTTTTTTGGCACCGTGGCTGAAAATCTGACCACGTTTTGGCACATGACTCAATTTGGCTAAGTTTTCTGATCACGTTTTGGCAAGTGGCTGAAAATCGACCACGTTTTGGCTTACAGCGACTCAAAATCTGCTAAGTTTTCTAATCGCGTTTTTTACTTGTGGCTGAAAATCTGACCACGTTTTGCTTTGGCGACTCAAAATCTGGCTAAGTTTTTCTGATCACGTTTTTGGCAGGTGGCTAAAAATCTGACCACGTTTTGGCCGTGACTCAAAATCTGGGATTTTACTGATCATGTTTTTTTTTAGTATTTTGAAATTGACCACGTTTGGCACAGCGGCTCAAAATGGCTAAGTTTTCTGATCACGTTTTTTGGCTTAGTGGTTGAAATTCTGACCACGTTTTGGCACCATGGCTCAAAATCTGCCTAAGTTTTCTGATCGGGTTTTTTTTGGCAGTGGTGAAAATCGACCACGTTTTTGTACCAGCGGCTCAAAATCGGCTAAGTTTTCTGATCATGTTTTTGGCACCGTGGCTGAAATTCTGACCACGTTTTGGCCCTTGCGACTCAAAATCTGCTAAGTTTTTCTGATCACGTTTTTGGCTTTGTGGTTGAAATTGACCCGCGTTTTTGTACCAGCGGCTCAAAATCGGCTAAGTTTTTACGATCACGTTTTTGGGCAAATGGCTGAAATTCTGACCACGTTTTGGCCATAGCGGCTCAAAATCTGGCTAAGTTTTCTGATCCGTTTTTGGCACCGTGGCTGAAATTCTGACCCGTTTTGGCATCATGACTCAAAATCTGGCTAAGTTTTCGATCACGTTTTTGGCAGTAGTGGCTGAAAATCGACCACGTTTTTACTTTTTTCAAATTCTAGCCACGTTTTTGGCTCATGGCTCAATTTGTGGCTAAGTTTTTACGATCACGTTTTTGTCACCGTTTCTCAAATCTATAACGTTTTTTGGATCGTGACTCATTTTTTTTTTAGCTAAGTTTGTTACCATGCTACCATGGCTTAAAATTTTGCCCGAATTGAGTACCTTTGTAGCCTCGATGGCCGGGCAAAGAAAATGATGAAAATTTAGGAATGGTTGGGAGGGGCCGAATCAAGCGACAAAGGGCTGAATCTCGGTGGATCGTGGCAGCAAGGCCACTGCGCCCTACAATACCACCGTCGGCGTATTTAAGTCGATGAAAGGATTCAACTCGTCGTTTGATGGGAATTACGGCTTCATGGCGTCTTACAAGGCTAATCTGCCTTGCAAGGTTCTGCGGACACGTGCCTCTGGGGCCTAAACCCCTACTGCTGGTCGGCAAGCGAGCGGCGGGCGCTGCGTAGCTTCGGATTCGACCGGCGTTCGGTCATAATCAACATACGGTAACCGGCGCCCACGGCTTTTCAACCAAAGCGTGATGACCAATTGTGCGAATGTGGTTCTCGTACTAGGTTGAATTACTATTGCGACAACTTGTCATCGGTAAAGGTAAAACTAACCTGTCTCACGGCGGTCTAAACCCGACTCCGTTCCATTATTGGTGGGTGAACAATCACACTTAGTGAATTCTGCTTCACAATGATAGGAAGAGGCGGCATCGAAGGATCAAAAAACAGCGCGTCGCTATGAGCGCTTGGGCTGCCCGCAGGCCAGATTATCCCTGTGGTAACTTTTAGACACCTCTAGCTTCAAATTCCGAAGGTCTAAAGGATCGATAGGCCCACGCTTTCACGGTTCGTATTACGTCTTGGAAATCAGAATCAAACGAGCTTTTACCCTTTTGTTCCACTTGCGAGATTTCTGTTCTCGTTGAGCTCATCTTAGGACACTGCGTTATCTTTTTTTAACAGATGTGCCGCCATAGTAAACTCCCCCTTTGACAATGTCTTCCTTGGGATCGACCCGGCCGAAGCCAGCCTTGGGTCCAAAAGAGGCGGCGCCCGCCTCAGATTCACGGAATAAGTAAAATAACGTTAAAAAGTAGTGGTATTTCACTTTCATTTGTTTCGGCTCCACTTATCTACACCTCTCAAGTCATTTCACAAAAGTCGGACTAAGTCAAGCTCAGCAGGGGTCTTCTTTCCCCGTGATTCCGCCAAGCCGTTCCTTGGGCGTGGTTTAATTGGATAGTAGACGAGGGGTAGGAATCTCGTTAATCCATTCATGCGTCACTAATTAGATGACGAGGCATTTGGCTACCTTAAGAAGTCATAGTTACTCACTTAGTTTACCGCGCTTGGTTGAATTTCTTCACTTTGACATTGAGCACTGGGCAGAAATCACATTGCGTCAACATCGCGAGGACCATATAATGCTTTGTTTTAATTAAACGGTCAGTTCCTTGTCGGGTACCGGTTTGAGTCATTGTTCGGCCTTGGGGAAAAAGGCCAGAAGGGCAGTTCCCAATCAGATCCCCAAGGCCTTGCCTGACGACCGCTCTCGCCCGGGAAGGGCTTCAGCTTGATCCATCGACGGTAAGCGGGTTCGGGGCCCAGGACCCCGTGCCTTGACCCTCGAAGGCCAATCCTTTTCAGGAGGTTACGGATCCATTTGCCGACTTCCTTGCCTACATTGTTCCATCGACGAGGCTGTTCACCTTGGAGAACTGATGCGGTTATGATGCGACCGGGCGTGGGAGGCACTTTCGGTCCTCCGGTTTTCAAGGGTAGCGAGGCTGCGGACACCAGCGGACGTGCGGTGCTCTTCCAACCCATTGGACCTACCTCGGTGAGCTGTTTCAGGGTGGGCAGGCATTAAGCGAAAAAGATAACTCTTTCCGGGGGGCCGCCGGCGTCTCGGACTCCCAACGTTGTCGGCCGCCACGTCGGTTCAGGAATTTTAACCCGATTCCCTTTCGGTATGCAGCTGCAAGCGCTATCAGACAGACTTCCCGTCCCTTAGGATCGACTAACCATGTGCAAGTGCCGTTCATGGAACCTTTCCCTCTTCGGCCTTCAAAGTTCTCATTTGAATATTTGCTACTACCACGAAGATCTGCCCGGAAACCCGGCCCGCTCGCCAGGGGCTCACGCCCAGGTTTTGCGGCGGCACGTCGCGCCCTCCTACTCATCGGGGCCTGGTCCTTGCCAAACGGTAAGATATAGGTCGCGCTTTAAGCGCCATCCATTTCGGGGCTAAGTTGATTCGGCAGGTGAGTTGTTACACACTCCTTGGCGGTTCGACTTCCATGACCACCGTCCCTGTCTTGTCGACCAACACCCTTTGTGGGGTCTAGGTTGCCAGCGCAGTTGATTGGGCAGTAACCCGACTTAGGTTCATCCGCATCGCTTGATTCTGCTTACAAAAATGGCCCACTTGGACTCTCGATTAAGTGGCGCGACTCAATGAGGCCTGACCAGTCCCTACTATTTAAAGTTTGAGAATAGGTCGAGGGCGTTGCGCCCAGATGCCTCTAATCATTGGCTTTGCAGATAGAACTTCGCCCTTGCTTCAGGCTATCTGAGGGAAACTTAAAAGGGAACCGGTACTAGGCAGTTCGATTAGTCTTTTCGCCTTTTTATCAAAGTCAGACGAGCGATTTTTGTCCCGATGTCGGTATTGGTACTCCTCCACAGTTTCTCTAAACCGCCCCCTTCGAGGCATAGTTCACCATCTTTCGGGTCCCGACGGAGGTATGCTCTCACTCGAACCCTTCCACAGAAGATCGGGGGTCGGTCGGTGGTGCCACGCGCGTCAAGAGTTCCATGATCGACTTCCTTGCGCCTTGCAGATTTACTGGCGGATTGACTCGCACATCGGACTCATGGTCCGTGTTTCAAGGCGGGCCGGGCCGAGGCCAGCGGCAGGGGCGGAGTGCCCAGAGCCTTGAGGGGCGGCCTTGGACTGCCATCCACAATCGTGATGATGACGCTCCGCAGGCTGTTTCGCAGCCTGGGCTTGGGCCACCATCACGATCCGCGTCGGTCAATGTCAGAGTCGATCGGCGGGCCGCTTTCACCGTTCCACATCCGGCCAAGGACACATCGCCCGGCCCCATCCGCTTCCTCCCGACAATTTCAAGCCTTTATTTGACTCTCTCTTTTCAAAAGTCCTTTTTCATCTTTCCCTCGCCCGGTCTTGTTATTTATCGGTTATACCATGGATTATTTAGTATGGGCCGGAATTTACCGCCCAGATTAGGTGCATTGCATTCCCAAACTCTTGAGCTTCTAAGCCAAGCGCCTCGTAGTCGACGGGGTCCCAGGAACACGACAGGGCTCTCACCCCTCTGCCCCCGCTTCCGGGAGGACTTGGGCCGATCCGCCATGGCGGGCCTTCTCATTCTGATTCGGACGCCGAGGCGACCGATTTTCATGATGAGCTCTTCGATTCGCTCATGAATTCTACTAGGGGAATCCTTGTTAGTTTCTTTTCTCCGCTTATTGATATGCTTAAACTTCGCGGGTAGCCCCTTTGACACGAGGTCGTTAGGGCGTCAGGTGGGCCGTGTAGAACGCCGGACTCGATTTTCAACCACCCACGAGGCGATGCTCGCGGGAGGTCAGCATCCACCCTGCACGCCGCGTGGCGTTGCATTTGGGGTAGCGATGTGTGACACCCGAGGCGGGCGTGCCACCGGCCTAATGGCTTCGGGCGCAACTTGCGTTCAAAGACTCGATGGTTCACGGGATTCTGCAATTCACACCAAGTATCGCATTTCGCTACGTTCTTCATCGATGCGAGAGCCGAGATATCCGTTGCCGAGAGTCATTTTGTATGTTGTGTGTCGTGGCAAGGTCGCGAAGCAATCTCCGGGCCCGCGAAGATTGCATAACGATTTCGAGTTCCTTGGCGCCTGGCCTTGGGGTTTGTGTTTTGGCGAGCGAGAGGAGGTGCGCGGGGCGACCGCCTCTCGCCAGCTCAGGTCGGGGAGGGGGCCAGGGGTCGGTGTTCGAGAACAGCTCCCCGAGCCAGCCCCGTCGAACTTGTCTGTGATGAAGCAGGTTCGCCCGGTCGAACTTGTTGTGAAGCAGCGACAATGATCCTTAGCAGGTTCACCTCACGGAAACCATTCTGACTTCTCCTTCCTCTAAGTGATAAGGTTCGGTGGACTTCTCTAGCGTCGCAGCGTGAACCGCCCAGCGTCCCGCATAATCGAACACTTCACCGGACCATTCAATCGGTAGGAGCGGCCAGGCGGTGTGTACAAAGGCGAGGGGCGTAGTCAGCGAGTGATGACTTTCGGCTTACTAGGAATTCCTCGTTGAAGACCAACAATTGCAATGATCTATCCCGTCACGATGAAATTTCAAAAGATTACAGGACTTTGTCGGCCGAGGCTATAGACTCGTTGAATACATCGATTGTGGCAGCGTCTTGACCCAGAACATCTAAGGCATCACGGACACATTGTGCCTCAAACTTCCGTGGCCTAGCGGCCATAGTCCCTCTAAGAAAGCTGGCAGGTGGAGGGTTACCTCCACATAGCTATTTAGCGGTGAGGTCTCGTTAGTTACGGAATTAACCAGACAAATCGCTCCACCAACTAAAACGGCCATGCACCACCACCCATAGAATCAAGAAAGAGCTCTCGGTCTGTCAATCCTTACTATGCGGACTGTAAGTTTCCGTGTTGAGTCAAATTAAGCCGCGGGCTCCACTCTAGTGGTGCCCTTCCGTCAATTCCTTTAAGTTTGACCTTGCGACCATACTCCCCAGGAACCCAAAGACTTTGATTTCTCATAAGGTGCAGCGGAGTCTAAAAAGCAACATATTTGATCCACAGTCGGCATCGTTTATGGTTGAGACTAGGGCCGGTATCGATCGTCTTGAGCCCCGACTTTCGTTCTTGATTAATGAAAACATCCTTGGCAAATGCTTTTCGCATGATTGTTCGTCTTTCATAAATCCAAAATTTCACCTCGACTATGAAATCTGAATTCACGTCCTGTTAATCATTACTCCGATCGAAGGCCAACACAATAGGATCGGAATCACCAGTGGTGTTATCCCATGCTAATGTATCCAGGCGTAGGCTTGCTTTGAGCACTCTAATTTCTTCAAAGTAACAGCAGGAGGCACGACCCGGCGATTAAGGCAGGCGCATCAGCCCGGCGAAGGGCAAACCCGGCTTAGAGTTGCACGCGAGAGGTGGGCCGTCGACCCGACCAAGGTCGACTCACGAGCTTTTTAAGCGCAACAACTTAAATATCGCTATTGGAGCTGGAATTCTGCTGCTGCTGGCACCGGACTTGCCCCTCAATGGATCCTCGTTAAGGGATTTAGATTGTACTCATTCAATTACCAGACTCAATGAGCCAGGTATTGTTATTTATTGTCACTACCTCTCCGTGTCAGGATTGGGTAATTTTTGGCGCCTGCTGCCTTCATGGATGTGGTAGCCGGGTTTCTCGGGCTCCCTCTCCGGGAATCGAACCCTAATTCTCCGTCACCCCGTCACCACCATGGTAGGCCCACTATCCTACCATCGAAAGTTGATAGAGGCGAGAAATTTGAATGATGCGTCGGCACAAAGGCCGTGCGATCCGGCAGTTATCATGAATCATCAAAGCAACAGGCGAGCACTGCGTCGACCTTTATCTAATAAATGCATCCCTTCCGGAAGTCGGGGTTTGTTGCACGTATTAGCTCTAAATTACTACGGTTGCTCAGGAGTAGTAGATACCATCAAACAAACTATAAGCTGATTTAATGAGCCATTCGCGGTTTCACGATCTGAATTAGTTCATACTTACACATGCATGGCTTAATCTTTGAGACAAGCATATGACTCTTGGCGGGATCAACGAGGTAGCATTCGTTAATGACTCGCGTGGCGTTAGTGCTGCTGAAAGAGATGGTCGGCAGGACCTTGGCAAAGGCGGTGTCATTCAAAGGCAGAGATTTTGTGGAGCATGCCAGCGGCACCGGGACCCGCGTTCGCCAGCGTGCCGTATCAAAAGAAGCGATCTCGCCACGTGCCACGTAGGCAGCCGGACTTTGGCGTGGACGCGTCTTGAGACTTAAGATCCCAGACTCCAGAAGAGGCTGGAAAAGGCGTGTGCTTTATGCAATTCAAGCCCATACCGTTTTGGTAGGTAGGCAACACAGGAGGCAAACGATGCGCCCCCAGCGCCATGGAGGCGGAAGGTGGCGATTGATGATGATGAGGATGCATGTCGGCCGTTCGGTGCCGCGAAGCACGGGCCGGACAACAAAACATCGGCACAACTCCACCGCCCGCGTTCGCCATAACTTAGCACCCATAAGAGCAGAACCACACCTGCCCGATGCAGAGGCATGCAAGCATATGGAAGCATCGGGTGGCGCCAAACTGCATCGCTAGGCATGTATGTAGGAGACCGCCTAAACAAAAGCGAGTGGTGGTGCCCGCTAGTCGTCCTCTCCCAAAAATAAAACCAAAGGGACCGAAGGAGGGTCGTACTAGGAAGAAGAGGCACGCCATGCCCATTTTGCTTTGACAGCCGAGCGGTGCCGTGGGAGGAGGCAGGCGTTGCGTTGTTCACAACAAGCGATGCCATCAAAGGAGGAGGCAACGTTACATTGTTGGTCAAGGAGAAGAAAAAGACACTCATGGTGAGCCTGAGCACAAGTATGGGGTGGTTTGGGAGAAAAAAAACACTCGTCTTAGAGTGCGAGGAGGATGGGATGGTGGATGAGAAAAAACCTTTTGGCGATCAGAGCACACGAGGAAGGGATGATGCTGACCCGGCTGGCTTAGATATTTAGGAGGGAGGGAGGATGGGATGATGCCTGACCAGGCTGGTTTAGCGAGGCCAGCGGCAACACATAAAGCAAATCTTGGCCCCAGAGTGTGATCAAGAAAAATCGAAGGACAAATATAAAAACTGAAGGACCATGGATCACACAAGGGCGCTGCCCAAGCATCGGTGGTGTTAGACCAAGACCAGGGTGGTTTTCTGCTTTGTGGTGTGTATGTATGAGACCCGGCGTGCGGTGCCCGCAAGCCGGCGTTGCGTTGTTGGTCGATGGGTGGCGCCTGTAGGTGCTATCTAGGACAATGGGTAGAGAACACCCACGCCGAGCATGTCGGGATGGGGTGTATCGTGACTGACCAATTCTGACACTTGGAGCACCTCGAACAAAGACATGGCCGTTTGAGGGGAATTCTCACTAGGGCAGAATCACCAAAAGCATTGCCCAAGCATCACTGGTGCTAGACTAAGCCATGCCCACGAAACCCACAAATTTTTGAGGGCGCGCAAAAATCGGCCGAGTTCGGCCAAGATTAAAACATGGATGATCGGCAATTAATCACCGAAACCATGGGAAAATAACCACAACAAGCATGGGAGGCTTGTGTGGCGTGGGAGGAAGTCCCATGGAAGTCTGCACCAACCAACTTGTAGGCGTGGTTTGGTGAGGCTTTTTTTATAATAGGATAATATCAAAAGCCAAAATTATGCAAGTAGATACCTTTTTTTGAGTAGACATAAGTCCAAAATCGGACCTAGAGGTCGAATTGTGGTGCGATTTTTTGCAGGATTGCCTAGAATAATCATATCTCCTCGTCCACCAAGTTATAGAATTTTTTGACAAGGGAATAATTTTTAAAATTTTTTTAAAGTGGCTAAAATACATAAAATCGGGAAAAATGGAAAAGGGTACCTAGAGATCGAATTTTGACGTAGTTTTTTGCAGGAACTCACACAATAATATAACCAATGTGTCCACAAAATTCGAAAGCCATTGGATAAGGGATTGAGTTTTAATGATTTTTTAACCAAAACAGGCAAAACGCAAAATATCCAAAAAAATGGAGGATGAAGTGCGTTTGTCACCAAGCCTTCCCAATGTCATTGGGGGTCTAAGGAAAGTATTTTGACACGAAGAGTGCTAAGTTTTATGGCCAATGGCTAAGTTTTGGCACCAACGCCAAGTTTCTGACCACGTTTTTGGCCCCGTGGCTAAGTTTTTTGGCAAGTGGCTCAAAATCTGGCCAAGTTTTCGATAGCGTTTTTGGCACCGTGGTTGAAAGTCGACCACGTTTTGGCGCGTGGCTCAAAATCTGGCTAAGTTTTCGATCATGTTTTTGGCACGAGTGGCTGAAAATCTGACCACGTTTTGTGCTGACTCAAAAAAATTGGCTAAGTTTTACGATCACGTTTTGGCAGTGGTGACTAAAAATCGACCACGTTTTACCCACAGTGGCTCAAAATCGGCTAAGTTTTTCTGATCCGTTTTTGGCACCGTGGCTGAAAATCTGACCCGTTTTGGCACCGTGGCTCAAAATCTGGCTAAGTTTTCGATCACGTTTTTGGCACCAGTGGCTAAAATTCTGACCACGTTTTGGCCCCAGCGACAAAAATCTGGCTAAGTTTTACGATCGTGTTTTTTGTGCGATGGCTGAAATTCGACCACGTTTTTGGCCAGCGGCTCAAAATCTGGCTAAGTTTTTCTGATCACGTTTTTGGCACCGTGGTTGAAATTCTGACCACGTTTTGGCACCATGGCTCAAAATCTGGCTAAGTTTTACCCCCGATCGGGTTTTTGTGCACCGTGGTGAAAATCGACCACGTTTTGTGGCCGTGGCTGAAAAATCGGCTAAGTTTTCGATCATGTTTTTGGACCACGTTTGTACCATTTGAAATTCGACCACGTTTTGGCACCAGGTGGCTCAAAATCTGGCTAAGTTTTCTGATCACGTTTTTTGTACGTAGTTGAAAATCGACCACGTTTTGGGCAGCGGCTAAAAATCTGGCTAAGTTTTTCTGATCACGTTTTTTGCCAGGTGGCTGAAATTCTGACCGTTTTGTACCGTGACTCAAAAATCTGGCTAAGTTTTACGATCACGTTTTTTGTAGTGGCTGAAATTCGACCACGTTTGGCATCAGTATTTCAATCGGCTAAGTTTTCTGATCACGTTTTTGGCGTAAGTGGTTGAAAATCGACCACGTTTTGTACCATGACTCAAATTCTAGCCACGTTTTTGGCTCATGGCTCAATTTGTGGCTAAGTTTTACGATCACGTTTTTTTGTCACTTGGTTTCTCAAATCCTATAACGTTTTTGGATGTGACTCATTTTTTGGCTAAGTTTGTTACCATGCTACCATGGCTTAAAATTTTGCCGAATTGGTACCTTTGTAGCCTCAATGTGAACATAAAGAAAATGATGAAAATTTAGGAATGGTTGGGAGGGGCGAATCAAGCGACAAGGCTGAATCTCGGTGGATCGTGGCAGCAAGGCCCTTTTGCCCTTCTGACAATACCCGTCGGCGTATTTAAGTCGTCTGCAAAGATTGACTCGTCGTTTGATGGGAATTCGCTTCATGGCGTCTTACAAGGCTAATCTGCCTTGCAAGGTTCCTGACGGCACGTGCCTGCAGGGGGCCTAAACCCCCTGCTGGTCGGCAAGCGAGCGGCCAGGCGTGCAGCGTCTTCTAGCCGGATTACGACTTAGAGGCGTTGGTCATAATCAACGCCGCGGTAACCGGCGCCCGCGGCTTTTCAACCAAAGCGTGATGACCAATTGTGCGAATCAACGGTTCCTCGTACTAGGTTGAATTACTATTGCGACTCTTGTCATCGGTAAAGTAAAACTAACTGTCTCACGACGGTCTAAACCCAGCTCACGTTCTATTGGTGGGTGAACAATCCAACACTTGGTGAATTCTGCTTCCAATGATAGGAGCCGACATCGAAGGATCAAAAAGCAGCGTCGCTATGAGCGGCTTGGCTGCCCAAACCCGGTTATCCACGTGGTAACTTTTCGACACCTCTAGCTTCAAATTCGAAGGTCTAAAGGATCGATAGGCCACGCTTTCCGCGGTTCGTCTTTGGAAATCGAGAATCAAACGAGCTTTTACCCTTTTGTTCCCTGCCGAGATTTACATTCTCGTTGAGCTCATCTTAGGACACTGCGTTATCTTTTTTAACGGATGTGCCGCCCCACCAAACTCCCACGACAATGTCTTCGCTTGGGATCGAGGCCAGAAGCCAGACCTTGGGTCCAAAAAGAGGCGGCGCCCGCCTCCGAATTCACGGAATAAGTAAAATAACGTTAAAAGTAGTGGTATTTCACTTTTATTTGTTTCCGGCTCCCCTTATCCTACACCTCTCAAGTCATTTCACAAAGTCGGACTAAGTCAAGCTCAGCCAGGGTCTTCTTTCCCTTTGATTCCGCCAAACCCGTTCCTTGTTTGTGGTTTCGCTGGATAGTGAAGCGAGGGGCAGTGGGAATCTCGTTAATCCATTCATGGCGTCACTAATTAGATGACGAGGCATTTGGCTACCTTAAAGAGTCATAGTTACTCCGTGGTTTACCCGCTTGGTTGAATTTCTTCACTTTGACATTCGAGCCAGGCAGAAATCACATTGCGTCGACATCGCGGGGACCATCGCAATGCTTTGTTTTAATTAAACGATCGGATTCCCTTGTAAAGTACCCGGTTCACGAGTCATTCGGCGTTGAGGAAAAAGGCCCAGAAGGCCGTTCCCAATCCGTCCCCAAGCCGACACGCGACGACCAGCTCCGCCCGCGGGGAAGCGGCTTCGGCGATCCATCGACAGTAGGCGGGTTGGGGACCCAGTGCCCGGCCCACGAGCAATCCTTTTCAGGGTTACGGATCCATTTGCCGACTTCCGCACTACATTGTTCCATCGACGAGAGGCTGTTCACCTTGGGGCGTCTGCGGTTATGGTACGGCCCAGGGCGTGGGAGGCACTTTCGGTCTCGGATTTTCAAAACCTTGCCCATTTCTGGGACACCGTGACGTCTGCGGTGCTCTTCCGACTTATTTGGACCCTACCTCATTGGCTGTTTCGGTGGGCAAGGCTGTTAAACAGAAAAAGATAACTTCTTCAGGGGCCCCATGGCGTCTCAGGACTCTAACGTTCGGTCGGCCGCCACGTCGGTTCAGGAATTTTAACTTAGATTCCCTTTCGATTCTGTGGCGCAAGCGCTATCAGACAGGCTTCGAATCCGCTTAGGATCGGTAACCCATTGTGTGCAAGTGCCGTTCACATGGAACCTTTCCCCCTCGACCTTGAGTTCTCATTTGAATATTTGCTACTACCACCAAGATCTCTTAAACGGCCAGCTCACTTGGGGCTCCGCCCTGGGTTTTGCGGCGGATCGCGCCCTCTCATGGGGCCTGGTCCTTGCCCGGCGGCCCGGGGTATAGTCGCGCTTTAGCCGCCGTCCATTCGGGGCTAGTTGATTCGGCGGGTGAGTTATTTTACTCCTTAGCGGATTTCGACTTCCACCCGAATCTATTTGTCTTAATCGACCAACACCCTTTGTGGGGTCTAGGTTAAGCCTTGATTGGGCAAATAACCGTAACCCTTCAGTTCATCCGCATCGCCGATTACGCTTACCAAAATGGCCCACTTGGAGCTCGATTCCGTGGCGCGACTCAACAGGCAACCACGTCCCTATTTAAAGTTTGAGAATAGGTCGAGGCGTTGCGCCCGATACCTCTAATCATTGGCTTTGCAGGTAAATTCGCCGCGGAGCTCCGGCTATCTGAGGGAAACTTGGAGGGAACCAGCTACTAGGCAGTTCGATTAGTCTTTCGCCCCTATACCCATAAGTCGGTGAGCGATTTGCACGTCAGTATCGGCTGCGGGCCTCCACCATTTCCTCACGGCCGCCCCCTTCAGGGCATAGTTCACCCATCTTTCGGGTCCCGGCCAGGTATGCTCTCCTCGAACCCTTCACGGAAGATCGGGGTCGGTGGTCTTGCCCACACACACATAAAGGTTCCTTGTCGGCTTCCTTGCGCCTTACGGGTTTACTGCTTGGATTGGCTCGCGCACACATGTCGGACTCAGCAATTAAGGTATTTCAAGACGGGCCGAATAGAAACCCAGCCGGCCCAAGGGGTGCTTGGAGGTGTGAGGCAGGGGCGGCCGCATCCATCCAATCGTGATGATGGCGCTCAGCGAGCATTTCGACAGCTTTGGGCTTGGGCCACCATCACAATCCGCGTCGGTGATGTCGAGTCGATCGGCGGACCCGAACTCTTGGTTCCACATCCAAGCCAGGGACCGTAGAAACCCCATAAAGCTTCCCTCCCGACAATTTCAAGCGGCTATTTGACTCTCTTTTCAAAAGTCCTTTTCATCTTTCCCTCGCGGTACTTGTTACTGCTCGGTCTCTACGCCGATGTTAGCCTTGGATGGATTTACCGCCCGATTGGGGCTGCATTCCCAAACAACTTGGGCTTCGCCAAGCCGACGCCTCGTGGTGCGGCGAGTCGAACGCAGCAGGCTCCACTCTGCAGCGCCCCCTTCCGGGACTTGGGCTGGTCATGCCCAGGGCAGCTCTCAGGACGCTACAATTCGGACCAGAGGCGACCGATTTTCATAGTGGGCTCTTCCCAGGAGTTCGCTTCTTAGTCTACTAGGGGAATCCTTGTTAGTTTCTTTTCCTCCGCTTATTGATATGCTTAAACTTCGTGGGTAGCCGCTTTGACACTGGTCTCGTTAGGGCGTCAGGTGGGCGTGTAGAAGGCGAGTCAGACCTTGGTGGACCGAGGCGCGACTGGTCTCGAGCATCGCTCATCCACCATTTTGTCGCGACAGGCTCGACGCGGACTCGATTTCAACCAGCCACGAGGCGATGCTCGCGGGAGGTCCCGGCATCCACCTGGCACGCCGCGTGGGGCGTTTGCATTTGGGAGTAACGATGTGTGTGACACCCGAGGCAGGCGTGCCTCGGCCTAATGGCTTCAGGCGCAAGCTTGCGTTCAAAGATTTCGATGGTTCGGGATTACGCAATTCACACCAAGTATCGCATTTCGCTACACGTTCTTCATCGATGCAAGGCGAGAGATATCGATTCTTGGAGAGTCATTTGTATGTTATTGTGTAAATTAGCAAGGTCCGTGAAATTCGCCCGTCTCGGGCCAGCGAAAGTGCACTTAACAGTTCGAGTTCCTTGGCGCCGAAGCCTTGGGGTTTGTTTTTAGCGAGAGGAGGTGCGGGCGGGCCGCCTCTCGCCCGGCTCGAATCGGGGGGGCCAGGGGTGGGGTGTTCGAGGAGCAACTCCCAAGGCTGACTCCCAGGGATAGAACTTGTCTGTGATGAGCAGGTTCGCCGGTCGAACTTGTTGTGAGGCAACGACAATGATCCTTCGCGGGTTCACCCTACGGAAACCTTATTGCGACTTCTCCTTCCTACAAGTGATAAGGTTCATTGGACTTCTCAATGATCGTCATGGTATGGCTTAGCCGCGTCACCCATGATCCAACACTTCACGGACCATTCAATCGGTAGGAAGCGGCAGGCGGTGTGTAAAGGGGCAGGGGCGTAGTCAACGCGAGCTGATGACTCGCGCTTCTTGGGAATTCCTCGTTGAAGACCAACAAGTGCAATGATCCCTATCCCGTCACGATGAAATTTCAAAGATTGCGGGCTGTCGGCCAAGGCTATAGACTCGTTGAATACATCGTGTGTAGCGTGCGGCCCAGAACATCTAAGGGCATCACAGACCTGTTATTGCCTCAAACTTAGTGGCCTAAGCGGCCATAGTCCTCTAAGAAATTTGGCGGTGGAGGGTTACCTCCACATAGCTATTTAGCGGTGAGGTCTCGTTCGTTAGCAGATTAACCGGACAAATATCCAACTAGAGCGGCCATACACCACCCATAGAATCAAGAAAGAGCTCTCGAGTCTCTGTCGATCCTTACTATGTCGGACCTGTAAAGTTTTCCCCGTGTTGAGTCAAATTAAACCGCGGGCTCCACTCTAGTGGTGCCCTCAATTCCTTTAAGTTTCGACCTTGCGACCATACTCCCAGGAACCCAAAGACTTTGATTTCTCATAAGGTGCAGTAGTCCTAAAAGCAACATCATTTGATCCACAGTCGGCATCGTTTATGGTTGAGACTAGGGCGGTATCGATCGTCTTGAGCCCCCAACTTTCGTTCTTGATTAATGAAAACATCATGGCAAATGCTTTCTTGGTTGTTACGTCTTTCATAAATCAAGAATTTCACCTCGACTATGAAATCTGAATGCCCCCGACTGTCACATTAATCATTACTCCGATCCGAAAGCCAACACAATAGGATCAGAATCTGTGGTGTTATCCCATGCTAATGTATCCAGGCGTAGGCTTGCTTTGAGCACTCTAATTTCTTCAAAATAACTTGACAGGAGGCACGACCCGGCAGATTAAGGCCAGGAGGCGCATCGCCGGCGAAGGGCGAAGCCGGCCGGTGCACAAAGGTGGGCCGTCGACCCAACCCAAGGTCCAACTCACGAGCTTTTAAGCTGCAACAACTTAAATATACGCTATTGGTTTGGAATTTACATGTTCTTTGGCACGGACTTGCCCTCCAATGGATCCTCGTTAAGGGATTTAGATTGTACTCATTCAATTACGGACTCAATAGGCCGGTATTGTTATTTATTGTCACTACCTCCAGGTGTCGGGATTGGGTAATTTCTTGGCGCTTTGCTGCCTTCCTTGGATGTGGTAGCCGTTTCTCGGGCTCCTCTAGGAATCGAACCCTAATTCTCGTCACGTCACCACCATGGTAGGCCACTATCCTACCATCGAAAGTTGATAGAGGCGAAATTTGAATGATGCGTCGCCCGTAGGCACAAAGGCGTGCGTCGGCAGTTATCATGAATCATCAACAGGCGAGCTGCGTCGACCTTTATCTAATAAATGCATCCTTCGGAAGTCGGGGTTTGTTGCGTATTAGCTCTAGAATTACTACGGTTATCCAGAGTAGTAGATACCATCAAACAAACTATAATGATTTAATGAGCCATTCGCGGTTTCACGATCTGAATTAGTTCATACTTACACATGCATGTGGCTTAATCTTTGAGACAAGCATATGACTCTTGGCGGGATCAACCCAGGTAGCATTCGTTAATGACTCGCGTGGCGTTGGTGCTCTTTGGATGGTCGACAGGACCTTGGCCAAGGCGGTGTCATTCAAAGGCAGCCGAGATTTTTGTGGAACGTAGCGAGGCACCAGGACCCAGCGTTCGCCGCGTACCGTATCCAAAAGCGAGTCTCGCGCACGTGCCCGTGAAGCCCAGGCTGGCGTGGACGTGCGCTGGGACTTCAAGATCCCCGACTCCCCCGAAGAGGCCTGGAAGAGGCGTGTGCTATGCAATTCAAACCCTTACCCCGTTTGGTAGGTAGGCAACACAGGAACCATTGATGCGCCCCTGCCGCCATGGAGGCGAAGGTGGCGATTGATGATGATGAGGATGCATGTCGGCCAGATTCGGTGCACAAGCGGGCAGACAACAAAAACATCCGGAGCACAACTCACACGCCCCGCGTTCGCCATAACCCAGCACCCGCAAGGCGAACCACACCACCTTGTGCAGAGAGGCATGCAAGCACTATAGCATCGGGTGGCGCCAAGCCTACATCGCTAAGAGCATGTATGTAGGAGACCATACTAAAACAAAGAGCGTGGTGGTGCCCACCTAATCGTCCCTCTCCAAAAATAAAACCAAAGGGAAGGAGAGGGTCGTACTAGGGAAGAAGCACACACCATGCCCATTTTTGCTTTGACGGTGAGCGGTCTTGGTGGGAGGAGGCGGCGTTGCGTTGTTCCATGACAAGCGATGCCATCAAGGAGGAGGCAACGTTACATTGTTGGTCAAGGAGAAGAAAAAAGACACTCTTGGCCGAGCACGAGAGTATGGGGTGGTTTGGAGAAAAGAAAACACTCGTGCAGGAGTGCACGCGAGGATGGGATGGTGGATGAGAAAAAGACAGCGTCTAGAGAGCACCACGAGGAAGGGATGATGCTGACCAGGGTGGCTTAGATATTTAGGAGGGAGGGAGGATGGGATGATGCCTGACCCGATTTGGTTTAGCCAAGGCCTGACGTAAAAGCAAAGTACTGGCCCCCAAAGAGTGTGATCAAGAAAAATCGAAGGGACAAATATAAAGCTGAAGGACCATGGATCACCTGAGGAGGCGCGCCAAGCATGGTGGTGTTAGACGAAGACCGGCCCGGGTGGTTTTCTCTTGTGGTGTGTATGTATGAGACCGCGTACGGTGCCCAGCGGCGTTGCGTTGTTGGTCGATGGGTGGCACCAACCGATTCTTATCGGCGGATGATGGGTAGAACACCCCTTTAGGAGCATGTCGAGGATGGGGGTGTATCCAAACTGACAGATTTGCAACCTTGCCCAGCACACCTCGAACAAGAGGCACCTTGGGTTGAGAATTCTCATACGGGCAGAGAATCACCTGAGAAAAGCATTGCCCAACATCTTGGTGCTAGACTAAGCCATGCCACGAAACCCACAAATTTTTGAGGGACCTTTTAAAAAATCGGCCGAGTTCGGCCAAGATTAAGCATGGATGATCACGAATTAATCACCCGAAACCATGGGAAAATAACCCACAACAAGCATGGGAAGGCTTGTGTGAAGCGTCAGAGGAAGTCCCGTGGAAGTCTACTTGTCGGCCAATTTTGTGGGGCGTGGTTTGAGTGAGCTGACCCCCCATAATGGGATAATATGCAAAAACCAAAATTGTACAAGTAGATACCTTTTTTTGAGTAGACATAAGTCCAAAATCGGACCTAGAGGTCGAATTTTGGTGCGAGTTTGCAGGATTGCCTAGAATAATCATATCTCCTCGTCCACCCAAGTTATAGATTTTTTTTGACAAGGGAATGATTTTTAAAAGTTTTTTTTAAAGTGGCTAAAATACATAAAATCGGGAAAAATGGAAAAGGGTACCTAGAGATCGAATTTTGACGTAGTTTTTGCAGGAACTCACACAATACTATAAACAATGTGTCCCTGAAAATTCGAAAGCCATTGGATAAGGGATTGATTTTTAATGATTTTTTAACCAAAAGCAGGCAAAAGCGCCAAAATATCCAAAAAAAAATGGAGGATGAAATGCGTTTGTCACCAAGCCTTCCCAATGTCATTGGGGGTCTAAAGAAAGTATTTTGACACGAAAGAGTGCTAAGTTTTATGGCCAATGGCTAAGTTTTGGCACCAACGCCAAGTTTCGACCACGTTTTTGGCCGGTGGCTAAGTTTTTGGCACGTGGCTCAAAATCTGGCCAGGATTTTCTGATCACGTTTTGGCACCGTGGTTGAAATTCTGACCACGTTTTGTACCGCGGCTCAAATCTGGCTAAGTTTTACGATCATGTTTTGGCCGTGGCTGAAAATCTGAGCGTTTTGTACGCGGCTCAAAAAATTTATTTAAGTTTTACGATCACGTTTTTGGCTTAGGTGGCTGAAAATCTGACCGTTTTGGCCAGCGCGACTCAAAATCTGCTAAGTTTTTCTAATCGGCGTTTTTTTGGCCTTTGTGGCTGAAAATGCGACCACGTTTTTGGCAAGCGGCTCAAAATCTGGCTAAGTTTTACGATCACGTTTTTTACCCGAAGTGGCTAAAAATCTGACCACGTTTTGGCACCACGGCTCAAAATCTGGCTAAGTTTTTCTGATCATGTTTTTTGGCGCCCGTGGTTTGAAATTCCGAGCCACGTTTTGGCCATGACTCAAAATCTGGCTAAGTTTTCTGATCCGTTTTTGGCAGTGGTTGAAATCGACCGGCGTTTTGGCACCATGGCTCAAAATGCGCTAAGTTTTCGATCAGGTTTTTGGTAGAGTGGCTGAAAAAATCTGACACGTTTGGCCAGCGGCTCAAAAATCTGGCTAAGTTTTTCTGATCATGTTTTTGCACCGTGGCTGAAATTCTGACCACGTTTTGTACGTTGTGACTCGAAATCTGGCTAAGTTTTCGATCACGTTTTTTGGCCTTTGTGGTTGAAATTCTGACCGCGTTTTGTACTAAGCAGTGGCTCAAAATCGGCTAAGTTTTTCGATCACGTTTTTGGCAGTGGTCAAATTCTGACCACGTTTTGGCACAGCGGCTCAAAATCTGGCTAAGTTTTCTGATCACGTTTTTGGCAGGTGTTTGAAATTCGACCACGTTTTGGCGTCAGCGACTCAAAATCTGGCTAAGTTTTACGATCCGTTTTTTTGGCCAGGTAATTTGAAAATCTGACCACGTTTTGTACCCGTGCAAATTCTAATACGTTTTTTGGCTCATGGCTCAATTTGTGGCTAAGTTTTACGATCAGCGTTTTGTCATAGTTTCTCAAATCCTATAACGTTTTTGGATCGTGACTGTTTTTTTGGCTAAGTTTGTTACCATGCTACCATGGCTTAAAATTTTGCCGAATTAGTACCTTTGTAGCCTCGATGGCGGAGCATGAAAATGATGAAAATTTAGGAATGGTTGGGAGGGGCGAATCAAAGCGACAATTTGAATCTCGGTGGATCGTGGCAGCAAGGCCAGCTGCGCCCTTCTGATAATACCGTCGGCGTATTTAGAAAATCGTCTGCAAAGGATTCAACTCGTCGTTTGATGGGAATTACGCTTCATGGCGTCTTACAAAGGCTAATCTGCCTTGCAAGGTTCCTGACGACACGTGCCTCACGGGGGCCTAAACCCCCTTGCTGGTCGGTGAAGCGAGCAGCGGGCGTGCGTCGGCTTCTAGCGGATTCGACTTAGGCGTTCGGTCATAATCCAACGCCCACGGTAACCCGGCGCCCGGCTTTTGACCAAGCGTGATGACCGATTATGCGAATCAGCAGTTTCCATACCGTGCTAGGTTGAATTACTATTGCGACAATTTGTCGTCGGTAGAGGTAAAACTAACCTGTCTCCGCGGCCAGTTACAAACCCGGCTCACGTTCCCTATTGGTGGGTGAACAATCCAACACTTGGTGGTCCTTCCACAATGATAGGAAGCGGGCAGCCGAAGGATCAAAAACTTTGTCGCTATGAGCAGCTTGGCTGCCACAAGCCGATTATCCCTGTGGTAACTTTTCTGACACCTCACCCAATTCCGAAGGTCTAAAGGATCGATAGAGCCCGCGCTTTGCAGTTCGTATTAAATGCTGAAATCGCGAGAATCAAAAGCGAGCTTTTACCCTTTGTTCCACGAGATTTCATTTCGTTGAGCTCATCTTAGGACACCTGGGTTATCTTTTAACGGATGTGCCGCTTGACCAAACTCGCGACAATGTCTTGCTTTGGGATCGACCGGTAGAAGCCAGCCTTGGGTCCAAAAGAGGCGGCGCCGCCTCAAATTCACGGAATAAGTAAAATAACGTTAAAAGTAGTGGTATTTCACTTTCATTGTTCCGGCTCCGTATCCTCACCTCTCAAGTCATTTCACAAAGTCGGACTAAAGTCGAAGCTAGATGCAAGTCTTCTTTCCCGGCCTTTGATTCATGGCTTAGTTCCCTTGTTGTGGTTTTATTTGGATAGTAAGCCGAGGGCCGATTGTGGAATCTAGATTAATCCATTCATCAGCGTCACTAATAATTAATGTGAGGCATTTGGCTTCTGTAAAGAGAGTCATAGTTACTCCGTGGTTTACCCGCAGCTTGGTTGAATTTCTTCACTTTGACATTGAGCAGGCGAGGAAATCACATTGCGTCAACATCATGAGGACCATCATAATGCTTTGTTTTAATTAAACGATCGGATTCCCCTTGTCGTACTTGATTCATTGTTCGGCCTTGGAAAGAGGCCAGAAGGCCGTTCCCAATCCAGATCCCCGGCCGTAGCGCGGCGGCCAGCTCGCCCGCGGGAGCCTTTCGGCTTGATCCGTCGACGGCAGTAAGCCGGGTTGAATTTGGGACATGCTTGACCCCAGGCCGTCCTTTTCCAGGAGTTACGGATCCATTTCCGACTTCCCGCCTTGCCTTGTTCCATCGACCCGGAGGCTGTTACCTTGGAACTGATGCGGTTATGAAAATGCGGCCAGAAGGCGTGGGGCCTTTCGGTCTCCCACGGATTTTCAAAGGGCAGAGGCGCTTTGGGACACCCAGCGCGGCGTGCGGTGCTCTTCCGACGTCGGACCTACTCCGGTGAGAAATTTTTTCGAGGTGGGCGGTTTGTTAAGCGGAAAAAGATAACTCTTTAAGGCCCCCGCCAGCGTCTAGGACTCTAACATTGCCGTCGGCCGCCCGTCGGGTTGAGGAATTTTAACTTAGATTCCGCTTTTCGGTGTATGCAGCCTTCTGTATCGAACAGACTTCCCAGATCCATTAGGATCGACTAACCCGTGTGCAAAGTGCGTTCATGGAACCTTTCCCCTCTTGACGCCTTGAAGTTCTCATTTGAATATTTGCTACTACCACGAGATCTGCTAGCCCAGCTCACTTTAGGGCTCGCGCCACAGGTTTTTTGCGGCCGGCAAATCGCATCTCACTACTCATCGGGGTTTGGTCCTTTGCCCAGGAGGATTATAGGTCGCGCTTTCGTCATCCATTCGGGGCTAGTTGATTCGGCAGGTGAGTTGTTACACACTCCTTAGCCCAGTTCGACTCCATGACCAGATCCTGCTTTGTCTTAATCGACCAACACCCTTTGTGGGAGGGTCTAGGTTAGCCTTGGTTAGGCGTAAATGCTTGACTTCGGTTCGTACGCATGGTAGATTCAACACGAAATGGCCCTTGGAGCTCTGGGATTCCGTGACTTCAGACTCAGAGAGCAACCCACGCCGTCCTATTTAAAGTTTGAGAATAGGTTAGGTTGCCCCCAGATGCCTCAATCATTGGCTTTGCAGATAGAACTTCGCTTGGCGAACTCGGCTAATATCTGAGGGAAACTCGGAGGGAACCGGTACTAGGCAGTTCGATTAGTCTTCGCCCTATGCAAGTCAGGCGAGCGATTTTGCACGTCGATATCGGCTGCGGGCCTCACCCGAGTTTCCTCACGGCCGCCCCCGCTCGGGCATAGTTCACCATCTTTCGGGTCAGAGGCAATTACTCTCACTCAGACCGCCCGGGAGAAGATCGGGGTCGGTCGGTGGTCTTGCCCCTTGTAGCATCAAGGTTCGCGATCAGCTTCCTTGCGCCTTACGGGTTTTACTCGCCCGATTGACTCACTACACATGTCGGACTCCTTGAATTAGTGTTTGAGGCAGTAGAGATAGAGCCATTGGTAAACTAGCGAGGCCTTGTCGAGTAGCAAAGCCTTGTAGAGGCCAGCATGTGGCTGTACCATCCACCTGTCGTGATGATGTCTCCATGGCGTTAAACTTGAGCTGGGCTGCCAGCGCATCGCGCAATCCGCGTCGGTCGATAAAGTCGACGTCGTGGGCGAATGACTCACTTGGATTCCACGTCCAGAGGCCAAGGTCACGTGGCAAACGCAAATCAAGCTTCCCTCAGGCGATTTCGCCCAATTTGTTGACCTCTGCTTTTTCAAAGTCCTCAAATTCTTTCGCTGTCCTTGATCTTGTTACATTGTCGGTCTCTCAGCCCGTATGTAGCCTTGGGCGAGATTTTCTGCTTTAGTGCATTTTGCGTTCGAACTACTTGGGCTTCGCCAAACCAGTGCGCCTCGTGAGTGCTGCGAGTCGAGGCACGACCAGGACTCTCACCTCTCTGCGCCCCTTCCGGGGACTTGGGCCGTCATCGCCACTGAGGGACGCTTCTCCCGAAGGCAATTCGGACGCCCAGGGCGACCGATTTTTCATGTTAGGCTCTTCGGTTCGCTTCTTAGGGAATCCTTGTTAGTTTCTTTTTCCTCCGCTTATTGATATGCTTAAACTCGGCAGGTAGCCGCCTGACCTGGTCTCGTTAGGAGGCGTCCGTGGACGCGATGTAAGCTCGGGGAGTCCGACCTTGGCCCCGTCGGGCGCGCCCAGTCTCGGCATCGCTTCATCCACCATTTTGTCGCGGCAGGCTCGGCGCGGACTCGATTTTCAACCAGCGCGAGGCGATGCTCGCGAAGTCAGCATCCACCCTGCGCACGCACGTGGCGTTTGCATTTGGGGTAACGTGTGTGGCTTGAGGCGGGGCGTGCCACCGCCTTAATGGCTTCGGGCGCAACTTGCGTTCAAAGACTCGATGGTTCACGGGATTACGCAATTCACAAGTATCGCATTTCGCTCACGTTCTTCATCGATGCAAAACCGAGATATCCGTTGCTTAGAAGTCATTTTGTATGTTGTGTTAGTACGTGGCATGAGGGTGTAGAATTCGTCTCAGGAGCATGAATTCTGATTTGAGTTCCTTGGGCGCCTGGCTGTTTGTGTTTTTGGCGAGAGGAGGTGCGGCGAGGCGGCCTCGCTTGCCCGGTCGAGGAGGGGCGGGGTCGGTGTTCGAAACAGCTCACAGAGCGCCAGATCGAACTGTCTGTGATGAGCAGGTTCGCCGTCGAGCTTGTTGTGGGAACGCGATGATCCTTCATGGGGTTCACCTCACGGGAAACCTTATTCGACTTCTCCTTCCTCTGAAAGTGATAAGGTTCGGTGGGACTTCTCTAGCGAGACATGAGCTAGCGTCGCCCTGTAATCAGGACAACTTTGCCCAGGACCGATTCAGATCGGTAGGAGCGGCCAGGCGGTGTGTCTGAGGCGGAGGCGTAGTCAGCAGTGATGACTTGGCGCTTACTAAGATTCTCGTTGAAGACCAACAATTGCGATGATCTATCCCGTCGATGAAATTTCAAAGATTACTAGAACTGTCGGCCAGGCTATAGACTCGTTGAATCATCGTGTTAGCGTCATTGAACATCTAAAGGGCATCACGGACACATTGTGCCTCAAAGGCAAAATGGCTTTAGCGGCCATAGTCCCTCAGAGAAATTTGGTAGTGGAGGGTTACCTCCACATAGCTATTTGGTGAGGTCTCGTTCGTTAGCAGATTAACATTTTTGAATAAATCGCTCGCTGACTAAGGAAGCGACCTACCACCGCCCGTAGAATCAGAAAGAGCTCTCGGTCTGTCGATCTTCTATATGCGGACTGGTAAGTTTCCCGTGTTAGTCAAATTAAGCCCATGAGCTCCTCCTGAGTGGTGCCCTTAGTCAATTCCTTTAAGTTTCAGCCTTGCGACCATACTCCCCCGGAACCCAAAGACTTTGATTTCATGAGCAAGGTGCGAGTCTAAAAACGAGCTTGTCATCCATTGTTGATCCACAGTCGGCATCGTTTATGGTTGAGACTAGGGCGGTATCGTCGTCTTCGAGCCCCCAACTTTCGTTCTTGATTAATGAAAACATCCTTGGCAAATGCTTTCGCAGTTGTTCGTCTTTCATAAATCAAAATTTCACCTCGCCTATGAAATCTGAATGCCTTCATATTTAATCATTACTCCCGTCCAGAAGGCAACACAATAGGATCGAGAATCTTGTGGTGTTATCCCATCTTTAATGTATCAGGCGTAGGCTTGCTTTGAAGCCTCTAATTTCTTCAGAGTAGCAGCCAGGAAGGCGACGGCCCGACGATTAAGGCCGAGCGCATCAGCCGGCGAAGGACAGCCAGGGTGCACGAGGTGGGCCGTCGACCCAGACCAGGTCGACTCACGAGCTTTTACAACTGCAACAACTTAAATATACGCTATTGGGCTGGAATTGCATTTTAGCCTGCTGGCACGGACTTGCCTCGATGGATCCTCGTTAAGGGATTTAGATTGTGCTCATTCGATTACAGGACTCGATGGGCAGGTATTGTTATTTATTGTCCACTCACTCACAGGTGTCGAGGATTGGGTAATTTCTTGGCTTTCTTTGCCTTCTTGGATGTGGTAGCGGTTTCTCGACTCCCTCTGGGATCGAACCATAATTCTCAGATCACCGAGTCACCACCATGGTAGGCCAGCTATCTACCATCGAAAGTTGATAGAGGCGAAATTTGAATGATCGTCGTAGCCATGAAAGCCGTGCGTCAAGCAGTTATCATGAATCATCAAGCAACGAGGCGGAGCACAAACAAACCTTTATCTAATAAATGCATCCCTTCCAGGAAGTCGGGTTTTGTTCTTGGCGTGTGGCTCTAGAATTACTACGGTTATCCAGGTAGTAGATACCATCAAACAAACTATAACTGATTTAATGAGCCATTCGCAGTTTCACCGATTTCACGAATTAGTTCGTACTTACACATGCATGGCTTAATCTTTGAGACAAACATATGACTACTGGCGGGGATCAACGGTGGCGATCGTTAATGACTCTGCCGCGTGGCGTTGATGCTGTAGACGCAGATGGTCAGCGGGACCTTGGCCAAAGCGAGGTGTGTCAAGCCAGCCAGAGATTTTTGTGGGCAATAGCGAGGCACGGGACCCCGCGTTCGCGCTGCCCAAGTATCAAAAAAGCGATCTCCTTGCGTGCCACGTGGTAAACGGGCTTTGGCGTGGACCCGCGTGCGAGACTTCAAGATCCCAGGCTCCCAGAAGAGGCCTGGAAGAGGCGTGTGCTATGCAATTCAAACCCATTACTGTTTTTGGTAGGTAGGCGGCACGGCGAAGCCGTGCGCCCCCAGCGCCATGGAAGCGAAGGTGGCGATTGATGATGATGAGGATGCATGTCGGCCGTTAGGTGCCTGGAAGCGGGCCGGACAACAAAAACATCGAGCCGCAGCTCACGCGCCCCGCGTTCGCGCCATAACCAGCCTTGGCAGCAGAGCGAACCCGCTGCGATTGCGGGAGGCATGCAAGCATATGGAAGCATCGGTGGCGCCCAAGCACCATCGCTAGGCATGTATGTAGGAGACATACAAACAAGAAGCGGTGGTGGTGCCCGCTTTGGTAGATCTCTCCTGAGAAATAAAACCAAAGGGACCAGGAAGGAGGGTCGTACTAGGAAGAAGAGGCACACCATGCCCATTTTTTTTTGACGGCGAGCGGTGCAGGTGGGAGGAGGCGGCGTTGCGTTGTTCCAAACAAGCGATGCCACTCAAGGAGGAGGCTGCGTTACATTGTTGGTCAAGGAGAAAGAAAAAGACACTCATGGCGAGCCTGAAGAGTATGGGGTGGTTTGGGAGAAAAGAAAACGCTCGTCTTGGGAGTGCGAGAGGATGGGATGGTGGATGAAAAAAAGACAACAGCGTCACAGAGCACCACGAAGGGATGCCTGACCATTTGGCTTAGATATTTAGGAGGGAGGGAGGATGGGATGATGCTAACCCAGGCTAGTTTAGCCAAGGCCCACAACCACGTAAAGCAAATCTTGGCCCCGAAGTGTGATCCAAGCATCGAAGGACGAATATAAAACTGGAAGGACCATGGATCCACGCAGGAGGCGGCCCTAAACATGGATAGTGTTAGACCAAGACCGGCCGGGTGGTTTTTCTCTTTGTGGTGTGTATGTATGAGGCCGCGTCTGCGGTGCCCGAAGCAGCGTTGCGTTGTTGGTCGATGGAGTAGCACCACCAATAGGTGCTATCACCGGACAAGGGTAGAACACCCGCAGCCAGAGCATGTCGAGGATGGGGGTGTCGCCCGGCTTGACAGTTGCAACTGGAGGCACCTCAAACAGAACAGCCCAGTTTGAAATTCTCATACGGGCAGAGAATCACCCAGAAAGCATTGCCCAAGCATCCTTTGATGCTAGACTAAACCATGCCACAGAAACCCACAAATTTTGAGGGGCCTTTTAAAAAAAATGAGGTAGATCGCATGGATGATCAGCAGGTGTCACCCGAAACCATGGGAAAATAGCCGCAGCAAGCATGGGAAGCATGGGAAGGCGTGGGAGGAAGTCCATGGAGTCACGCACCCAACCCTTTGTGGGCGTGGTTTAGTGAGGGCTTGACCCCACATAATGGGATAATATGCAAAAAGCAAAATTGCAAGTAAGATACCTTTTTTTTGACATAAGTCAAAAATCGGACCTAGAAGGTCGAATTTTTGGTGCGAGTTTTGCAGGATTGCCTAGAATAATCATATCTCTTCGTCACCAAGTTATAGAATTTTTTGACGGGAATGATTTTAAAAGTTTTTTAAAGTGGCTAAAATACATAAAATCGGGAAAAATGGAAAGGTACCTAGAGATCGAATTTTGGCGTAGTTTTTTGCAGGAACTCACACAATAATATAATAATGTGTCCCCAAATAAGCCATTGGATAAAGGGATTGATTTTTAATGATTTTTAACCAAAAGCAGGGCAAAGCATGAAATATCAAAAATGGAGGATGAAGTGGATTTGTCTGTAAGTATTCCCGATGTCATTGGGGGGTCTAAGGAAAGGGAAATATTTTTGACACGAAGAGTGCTAAGTTTATAATGGCCAATGGCTAAGTTTGCTTTCAACCAAGTTCGACCACGTTTTTGGCCGTGGCTAAGTTTTTGCCGTGGCTCAAAATCTGGCGAAGTTCGATCACGTTTTGGCAAGTGGTTGAAATTCTGACCACGTTTTTGACATGACTCAAAATCTGGCTAAGTTTCTGATCGTGTTTTTTTGGCCAGTGGTGAAAATCGACCACGTTTTGTGACTCAAAATTTGGCTAGGATTTTACGATCACGTTTTTGGCAAGTGGTGAGAAAATCGCGACCACGTTGATTTGTGGCAGCGGTGACTCGAAATGCGCTAGGATTTTTCTAATCCGCGTGGCGGCTTTGTGGTGAAAAATCTGATCGTTTTGGCTTTAGCGGCTCAAAATGCTGTAAGTACGATGCGCGTTTTGGCATGTGGCTAAAGAAATCGACCCGCGTTTGGCCGTAGCGGCTTTCCGAAATGCTGTTGGAGTCGAGTCGTGTGTGTGTGCGTGGCTGAAAGTCGACCACGTTTGGCACCATGACTCCAATCATGGCTAAGTTTTGCGATCCGTTTTTGGCACTTGCAGGTGGTTGAGGTCGACCCGCGTTTTGGCGCCATGACTCAGACTCTGCTAAGTTTTACGATGTGGCATGTAGTGGTGAAAAATCATTGACCACGTGTAACGCAGCGAGGCTCAAAATCTGAAATTGGAGTTTTACGATCATGTTTTTGTAGCAGATGGCTGGAGAGTCGAGTACGTTTTGTACCAAAATGACTCCAAAGTTTTCTGATCGTTTTGGCCTTTGTGGTTGAAGTCCCGACCCAGCGTTTTTGGCCTGTGACTCGAAATCTGGCTAATTTTACGATCACGTTTTTGTGCATTTAAATTCGACCCGTTTTTGCTTGCCGCGGCTCAAAATCTGGCTAAGTTTTCTGATCACTTTTTTGGCAGTGTAATTTGAAATTCGACCCGTTTTTTGGCATCGCGGCTCCGAAATCTGGCTAAGTTTTTGATCACGTTTTTGGCCTTGAGTGTTTGAAAATCGACCCACGTTTTGTACCATGGCTCAAATTCTAGCCACGTTTTTGGCTCATGGCTGTTGTGGCTAAGTTTTTGATCACGTTTTTGTCAAGTTTCTCAAATCTATAACGTTTTTTGGATCGTGACTCATTTTTTTGGCTAAGTTTGTTACCATGCTACCATGGCTTAAAATTTTGCTCCAATTGTACCTTTGTGGCCTCGATGACGGAACGCAAAGAAAATGATGAAAATTTAGGAATGGTTGGGAGGGGCGAATCAAGCGACAGGGCTGAATCTCGAGTGGATCGTGGCGTGAGCCCAGCTACGCCCTTTACAATACCCGTCAATAATTTAAGTCGTCTATGCGCAAAGGATTCAACTAAATCGTTTGATGGAATTACGCTTCATGGCGTCTTACAAGCTGTCGCCTTGCCAAGGTTCCTGAGCGGCGTGCCTGCGGGGGCACTAAACCCCCTGCTGGTCGTGCAAGCGAGCGGCCAGGCGTCTGGCGTCGCTTCTGGCGGATTCGACTTGGGCGTTGGTCATAATCAGCGCCGGTAACCCGGCGCCAGCGGCTTTTCAGCAGCGTGATGACCGGTGTGCTGAATCAGCGGTTCCTCGTGCTAGGTTGAATTACTATTGCGACACGTTTGTCATCGATGAGGTAAAAACTAACATCTCCACGATGATCTAAACCCGACTCGCGTTCCACTGTTGGTGGGTGAACAATCCAACACTTGGTAATGCGCTTCGCGATGAGGAAAGCAGCATCGAAGGATCAACAGCGTCGCTATGACGCTTAGGCGCCACGAGACGTTATCCACTGGTAACACTGCTACACCTCAGCAATTAGAAGATTAAAAGGATCGATAGGCCACGCTTTCACGGTTCGTATTACGTCTTGGAAATCGAGAATCAACGAGCTTTTTACCCTTTTGTTCCGCGAGATTTGTTCTCGTTGAGGCTAAATCTTAGGACACTGCGTTATCTTTTTAGGATGTCGCTGACCAAACTCCCCGACAGTAATGTTGCTTAGGATCGACCAGTAGAAGCCAGCCTTGGGTCCAAAAAGGCGTAGCCAGGCCTCAGATTCACGGAATAAGTAAAATAACGTTAAAAGTAGTGGTATTTCACTTTCATTTTTCCGGCTCCGCTTATCCTACACCTCTCTAGTCATTTCACAAAAGTAAACTAGAGTCCAAGCTGGGGTCTTCTCACATTGATTCCATGGCTTAGTTCACTTGGTGTGGTTTTATTTGGATAGTAGGCGATGGGAATCTCGTTAATCCATTCATGCGGCGTCACTAATTAGATGACGAGGCATTGGCTACCTTAGAGTCATGATTACTCCGGATTTACATGGCTTGGTTGAATTTCTTCACTTTGACATTGAGCCTTGGGCGAGAGAAATCACGTGCGTCGACATCGCGGGGACCATCGCAATGCTTTGTTTAATTAAACGATTCAGTTCCTTGTCGTACCATTCTAAGTCGGCCCGATTCGGCCTTGGGGAAAGAGGCCACGAAGAATAGTTCCCAATCCGTCCCAGAGCCCGTATGACGACCATTTCATGGCATGAGGGGCGGCTTCAGCGATCATCGGCGGTAGAGCGGGTTGGGGCCCAGGACCCCAGATTTTTTGACCCTGAGTATCCTTTCTAGAGGTTCACCGGATCCATTTTGCTGAAGCTGCCTACATTGTTCCATGACCCGGAGGCTGTTCACCTTGGGGCGATGCGGTTATGAGTACGATAGGGGCGTGGGAAGCTGACTCGGTCACTCCCGGATCAAGTGGCCCATGCCGGCACCTACTGCGGCGTCGCGGTGCTCTTTCGGTGCATTGGACCCTCACGGTCCATTTGGTACATTTCCCGAGTGGGCAATTTGTTAAGCGAAACAGATAGCTCTTCAGCCCAGCTTGGCGATACTCGGACTCACTGCTTCGTTGCCGTCGGTCGCCACGTCCGGTCGAAATTTTAACTTGGAATTCCTTTTTCGATTATGCAGCGGCTATGGCCTTATGAGACAGTGCTTCCGAGTCCGCCGATCGACTAACCCATGTCGCAGTCTGGTTCACGTAGGAACCTTTCCCTCTTCGGCCTTCAAAGTTCTCACGTTTGAATATTTACTCTACTACCGCTGAGATCTGGCTTGCGAGATGACTAGCTCATGAGAGCCTTTCAGCGCCACAGGTTTCTTGCAGCGGCAGGTCAGCCCTCACTACATGGAGGCTGGTCTCCTTGCCCGACGGTAGGAGGTCACTTGGCGCTTTAGACGCCATCCATTCGAGCTAGTTGATTCGGCGGGTGAGGTTGTTACACAACTCACTTATGCTGGTTCGACTTCCATGACCACCCGAGTCTGTTTGTCTTGTGTGACACGCGCCGCTGTGAGATCTACAGGTTAGCCTTGCTTGATTAGACGCTTAAAGTCGCCCAGGCTCAGGTTCGTCACTTGTCGCGGTCCTTACTTGCAAAATGGCCAACTTAGACTCTCGATTCAGTGGTCGCGACTTCGTGACCAGCCAGATCCTATTTCAGGATTTGAGAATGGAGGTCGAGGCGTTGCGCCCCGATGCTCTACAATCGTGGCTTTGCAGATAGAACTGCCATGACTCAGAAATTTATCTGAGGGAAACTTTCGGAGGAACAGTCTAGGCAGTTCGTAGTCTTTCGCCACTATACCCAAGTCGAGACGAGCGATTTGTCACGTGTATGTGAGACACTCACGCTGAGTTTCCTCAGCCGCGCATTTCGAGGCATAGTTCACCGTCTTTCGTCACAGCAGGCCATGTCTCGCTCGAGCGTCCCGCTGAAGATCGGGGTCGGTCGTAGTCTTGCCAGCGGATCAAGAGTTCCCGCGTCGGCTTCCCTTAAGCGCCTTGCGGGTTTTTACTCTGCCAGTTGGCTTCCTTGGCATGTCGAGACTCCGCTTGAGTGGTAGTTTCCAAGAGCGGTAGAATCAGGAGGCATTTGTGAAGCCTTAGGGAAGCGCGAGGTGCTTAGGCACTTGTCGAACTGGCCCATGTGGCGCCATCCTGATCCGTGATGATGGCGGCTCACTTGTTTAAATGACACAGGCTTGAGCCGCCCATCACTGTCAGCGTCAGGTGCGATGTCAGGAGTCGATCGGTAGATGGCATCACCAGATTCCACATCGGCAAGGTACACACATCATGCATTATCCAGCTTCCCTAAACGCTTCAGCACTGTTGACTCTCTTTTCAAAGTCCTTTTCATCTTTCACTCATAGCTTGACATTGATCGGTCTCTGCATGATGTTAGCCTTGGGCCGAATTCTGCTTGGGTTGAAGTGCATTCCCAAACAACCACTTAATGCTGGTAGCGCCTCGTGAGTGCGGCAGAGTCGGACACGGCAGGCTCACCTCTCTGGCGCCCCTTCGAGGGGACTTGGGCGTCGCCGTGAGGCCTTCTCAGTTCTGATCCGGGCCTTGGGCGGCAAATTTCATAGTGAGGCTCTTCTGGTTAGTTCATGGATTACTAGGGAATCCTTGTTAGTTTCTTTTCCTCAGCTTATTGATATGCTTAAACTGTGGGTAGCCCTTGACACGAGGTCTCGTTAGGAGCGTCAGGTAGACGCGTGTAGAGGAGGAGTCAGGCCTTGGCCGGTCGAGGCCTTGCTAGTCGAGCATCGCTCATCATCATTGTCGCGACAGGCTGGCGCGGACTCGATTTCAACCACCGCGAGGCGTTTTCGCGGGAGGTCAGCATCCACCACGCGCCTGCGTGGCGTTGCATTGGGAGTAACGATGTGTGACACGGGCGGCGTGCCCTGACTGTGGCTTGAGCGGCTTGCGTTAAAGACTCGATGGTTCACGGGATGCATTCACACCAAGTATCGCATTTCGCTCGTTCTTCATCGATCACGAGGCGAGATATCAGTTAAGAGTCATTTGTATGTTGTGTGTGAAGTAGCAGAAGATTAATGAATTAGAGACATGAAGATTGCACTATTTGAGTTCCTTGGCGCCGGCGCCGGGGGTTGTGTTTTGGCGAGAGGAGGTGCGGCGGAGCCTCCGCCCGGCTCCCAGTCGAGGGAGGGCCGAGTCGAGCAGCTCCCAAAGCCAGCCCGTCAGGCAATCTGTGATGAGCAGGTTCGCGCCAGAGTCGAACTTGTTGTGAACGACAATGATCGCCAGCGAGTTTCACCTCGGACACTTTCTGACTTCTCGCTCCTCTAAGTGATAAGGTTCGTTGGACTTCTCCTGGCGTCGCGAGCGTGACATGCGTCGCCGCCAATCAGATCATTCTGCCGGACCATTCAATGGTGGGAGCTGAGGCGGTGTGTACAGAGCGAGGGCGTAGTCAGCGACGTGACTTCGCGCTTACTAGAATTCCTCGTTGAAGACCAACAATTGCGATGATCATCACAGTCACGATGAAATTTCAAGATGCGGGCTTTTGCGACAGTATAACTCGTTGAATACATCTGGTGTAGCGCGTGCGTGAGAACATCCCCAAGGGCATCACAGACACTGTGTGCCTCAAACTTTAAGGCCCTGGCGGCCATAGTCCCAGAAAATTTGGCCAGGTGGAGGTTGCCTCACGTAGCTATTTAGCGGTGAGGTCTGGATTAGGAATTAACGGACAAATCGCTCCCCAGACTAAAACGGCCGTGCGCCCCGTAGAATAAAAAGCTCTCGGTCTGTCAATCATACTATGCGGACCTGGTAAGTTTCCGTGTTAGTCAAAAAGCCGGAGCTCCAACTCCTAGTGGTGCCGCCGAATCAATTCCTTTAAGTTTCAGCCTTGCGACCACTCCCCAGGAACCCAAAGACTTTGATTTCTCATAAGGTGCCAGCGAGTCCTAAAAGCAACATCCGGCTGATCGCAGTCGGCATCGTTTATGGTTGAGACTAGGGCGATTATCGATCGTCTTGAGCCCCTGACTTTCGTTCTTGATTAATGAAAACATCCTTGGCAATGCTTTTCGCGATTGTTGGTCTTTCATAAATCCAAGAATTTCACCTCGACTATGAAATCTGAGTGCTGCATCACTGTTAATCATTACTCGATCGAGCCAACACGATAGGATCGAGAATCACGTGGTGTTATCCCATGCTAATGTATCCAGGCGTAGAGCTTGCTTTGAGCATAATTTCTTCGAAAATGCGGCATTAAGGCACGAGGCGCTTGATGAGGCAGGCGCATCAGCCGGCAGAAGGGGCAGTGCACACGAGTAGGTGGGCCGTCAATGACAAGAGTCCAACTCTGAGGCTTTTTAAGCGCAACAACTTAAATATCTGTGCAAATGGAGCTAGATGCGAAGGCTGTGGCCATTTCGGACATAAATGGATCACCGTTAAGGGATTTGGGTGTACTCATTCCAGTACCAGACTCGATGAGCAGGTATTGTTATGTTATTGTGCACTACTCAGTGTCGAGTTGGGTAATTTCTTGGCCTTTCTTGCCTTCCTTGGATGTGGTAGCGGATTTTCGGGCTCCTGCGAATCGAACCAATTCTCAGTCACAGTCACCACCATGGTAGGCCACTATCCTACCATCGAAGTTGATGGAGGCAGAATTTGAATGATCGTCGTAAACATGGTAGATACCCCGATCAGCAGTTATCATGAATCATCAAACTAGCGGCGAGCTGCGTCGACCTTTATCTAATAAATGCATCCCTTCGGAAGTCGGGTTTTGTTGCGTATTGGCTCTAGAATTACCTACGATTTATCAAGTAGTAGATACCATCAAACAAACTATAAGCCGATTTAATGGGCCATTCACAGTTTCACAGTCTGAATTAGTTTCATACTTGCATGCATGGCTTAATCTTTGGAGACAAACATATGACTCTTTTGGCGGATCAACCGGGTAGCATTCGTTAATGACTGCGCACGTGGGCGTTGGTTGCTTAAGCCCTTGAGATGGTCGGCGGGGACCTTGGCCCAGAGCAGGTGTCATTTCAAGGCAACAGAGGATTTTGTGGAGCGTAGCGAGGCACCGGGACCCGCGTTCGCCAGCGTGCACGTATCCAAGAGCAGTCTCGCGCCACGTGCCACGTAAACCAGGCTGACGTGGACAGCGTCTGGACCAGATCCAGGCTCGAAGAGGCAAGCGTGTCTTTATGCAATTCAAACCATGCCGTTTTGGTAGGTAAGAAGCTTGAGGCAAACGATGCGCCCCAACGCCATGGAAGGTGACGATTGATGATGATGAGGATGCATGTCGTAGTTCGGTGCCTGGCAGCAGACGAACAAAACATCGAGCAAACTCACGCCCCCGCGTTCGCCATAACCAAGCGCCGCGAGCAGACCACTTTGGAAATCGTAGAGGCATGCAAACTATGAAGCGGTGGTGCCCCCTAGTCGATCCTTCACAAATAAGACCAAGGGGAAGGAAGGAGGTTAGTGCTAGGAAGAAGAGGCCAATGCATTTTTTGCTGACGGTGCTTGGAGTGGGAGGAGGCGGTGCGTTGTTTGCCAACGTGCCATCGGAGGCAACGTTACATTGTTGGTCAGGAAAAAACCTTTCCATGAGCTGAGTATGGGTGGTTTGGGAGAAAAACTCGTCTTGGAAGTTGCAGGATGGGATGATGGATGGAAAAAAGACTAGCGATGCAGTGCACACGAGGAAGGGATGAACCCGTGGCTTAGATATTTAGGAGGAGGAGGATGGGATGCCGACCCCAAGTAGTTTAGTAAGGCCAGCAACAAAGCAAATCTGACCGAGTGTGATCAAAGAGAAAATCGAAGGACAAATATAAAGGGGGACCATGGATCAGGCGCGAAACATCGATTGTGTTAGACAGAATGACAGGGTGGTTTTCTTTTGTGTGTATGTATGAGGCAGCGTGCGATTGCCCGCAAGCAGCGTTGCGTTGTTGAGTGGGTGGCACCACCAGGTGCTATCCTTGGGACAATGGGTAGAACACAGCAGGCATGTCGGGATGGGGTGTCCTTTGGCAATGATTTTGCAACATGACACCTCAGACAAAGGGCAACGCCGTTGAGAATTCTCCCAGACACAAGTCATGAAAGCATTGCCCAAGCATGTTTGGTGCTAGACTAAGCCATGCCACGAAACCTGAAATTTTTGAGGCGCACCAAAAATCGGTAGAGTTCGGCCAAGATTCGGCATGGATGATCCTTGAATTAATCACCGAAAACCATGGGAAAATAACCCGCAACAAGCATGGGAAGGCTTGTGTGAGCGTCAGGAGGAAATCCCGTGATACTGCCCAACCAGCAGCCAAATTAGTTTTGGGTCAGGGCTTGACCCCACATAATAGGATAATATGCAAAACCAAAAATTGTACAAGTAGATACCTTTTTTGAGTAGACATAAGTCAATCGGACCTAGAGGTGGTACGATGCGAGTTTGCGGATTGCTAAGGTAGTCATATCTCTCGTCCGCTTCCAAGTTATAGAATTTTTTGACAAGGAATGATTTTTAAAAGTTTTTAAAAGTGGCTAAAATACATAAAATCCGGAAAAATGGAAAAGGCCCTAGAGATGGAATTTTGACATAGTTTTTGGGAACTCACACAATACTATAACAATGTGTCCACAAATTCAAGCCATTGGATAAGGGATTGATTTTTTATGATTTTTTTAACAAAACAGGCAAAGCATAAAATATCAAGAAAAAATGGAGGATGAAGTGCGTTTGTCACCAAGCCTTCCCAATGTCATTGGGGTCTAAAGGAAAGTATTTTGACACGAAGAGTGCTAAGTTTTATGGCCAATGGCTAAGTTTTAGCACCTGTAAGTTTGACCCGTTTTTGGCCGTGGCTAAGTTTTCCTGCGTGGCTCAAAAATCTACGGCCAAGTTTTCGATCACGTTTTTGGCACGGTGGTTGAAATTCTGACCACGTTTTGATCTTGCGGCTGAAAATCTGGCTAAGTTTTACGTAAGTGTTTTTTGCCGCAAGTGGCTGAAAGCCCGACCCGTTTGGCCACCGACTCAGTGGCTAAGTTTTAGCTCCGTTTCACGTTTTGGCACCGATGGTGAAAATCGACGTTTTGCTTACCAAGCGGCTCAAAATCTGCTAAGTTTTCTAATCGTTTTGTGCATGTGGCTGAAAATCTGACCACGTTTGTACTGCGACTTCGAAAATGAGCTGGATTTTCTGATCATGTTTGCATAGTGGCTAAAATCGACCACGTTTGTACCGCGGCTCAAATCAGCTGGTTTTCGATCATGTTTTTGCATGTGGCTGAAGTTCGACCACGTTTTGGCGTAGCGGCTCAAATCGGCAGTTTTACGATCCGCGTTTTTGGCAGATTAGTTTGAAATTCGACCCGCGTTTGTTGGCAATTTCAATACGCAGTTTTACGGTCGGTTTTTGGGAGTGGTGGATCGATGCGTTTTGTACCAGGCTCAAAATCTGGCTAAGTTTTCGATCATGTTTTTGTGAGTAAATTCGACCACGTTTGTATGACTCAAAATCGGCTAGTTTTCGATCCGTTTTTGGCCTTTGTGGTTGAAATTCGACCACGTTTGTGCTGTAATCAAAATGTTTTTCGATCACGTTTTTGGCACTGATGGCTGAAATTCGACCCGTTTGGCATTGGACAATCTGGCTAAGTTTTCGATCACGTTTTTGCAGTGTTGATAAGACCACGTTTTGGCATCGCGGCTCAAATCGCTAAGTTTAGATCACGTTTTTGGCGTGTTGAAATCGACCACGTTTTGACTTACGGCTCAAATTCTAGCGTTTTTGGCTCATGGCTCGATTGTGGCTAAGTTTCGATCACGTTTTTGTGGTTTCGAATCATAACGTTTTTGGATGTTGACTCGTTTTTTGGCTAAGTTTGTTACCATGCTACCATGGCTTAAAATTTTGCTAGAATTGGTACCTTTAGCGATGGCGGAACATGAAAATGATGAAAATTTAGGAATGGTTGGGAGGGACGAATCAAGCGGCAATTTGAATCTCGATGTGTCGTGGCGGCAGGCCTTCATACTGTGCCGTCGGCGTATTTAAGTCGTCTGTGAAGGTTCAACTCGTCGTTTGATGGGAATTACGCTTCCAGGCGTCTTACGCCTTGCAAGGTTCCTGTGACACGTGCCTCTGGGGGCTAAACCCTCTTCTTTGGTCGACAAGCGAGCAGTGCAGCGTCGTTTGGTTTGACAGAGGCGTTGATCATAATCAGCCTGCGACCAGGCAGCTTTTCAGCAAGCGTGATGACAATTGTGCGAATCAGTTCCCTCTAGTACTAGGTTGAATTACTATTGCGACAACATCGCCAGTAGGTAAAACTAACATCGTAATTAACCGGCTCGCGTTCCTATTGGTGGGTGAACAATCCGACACTTATTGATGCGCCTTGATGATAGGGCCGAACATCGGATAAGAACACGTCGTATGAGCTTAGGCGCCCTGACGTTCTTACTGTGGTAACTTTTTAAAACTTTTCAGCTTCAAATTCAGAAGGTCCCAAGGATCGATAGGCCAGCTTTCACGGTTCGTGTCGTGCGTCGAATCAAGCGAGCTTTTACCCTTTTGTTCACACGAGATTTACATTCTCGTTGAGCTAAATCTTAGGGCGCTGCGTTATCTTTAGCGGATGTGCCTTGACCTTCCCCTTTGACAATGTCTTGGCGGATCGACCGGTAGAAGCCGGCCTTGGGTCAAAAAGAGGCAGCGCCCAGCCTCCGATTCCACGGAATAAGTAAAATAACGTTAAAAGTAGTGGTATTTCACTTTTCGCTGTTTCAGCTCCCGCTTATCCTACACCTCTCAAGTCATTTCACAAAGTCGGACTAAGTCGACTCAGCGGGTCTTCTTTCCCACTGATTCCGTGGCTTGGTTCCTTGGCTGTGGTTTTTGGATAGTGAGCCGGGGACATGGAATCTCGTTAATCCATTCATGCGCGTCACTAATTAGATGGCGAGGCATTTGGCTACATAAAGAGTCATAGTTACTCCGTAGGTTGCAGCGCATTGAATTTTCTTCACTTTGACATTGAGCCTTTGGCTCCATCATTGCGTCGACATCACATGAGGGACCATCGCAATGCTTTGTTTTTAATTAAACAGGATCAGTTCCCGCATAAATTACCAGTTAAAGTCGACTGTTCGGCCTTGGGAAGAGGCCCAGAAGAGATAGTTTCCCGTCAGATCTTCGGCCAAACCTTGCGACGACCCGTACCATGGCGGGGAACGCTTCGAGCAGTCCATTAGCGACGGGTTGGAGGAGTGGGACCCCGTGCCCAGCCACCAGGCCAATCCTTTTCAGGATTTCTGGATCCATTTGCGACTTCCCTTACCTACATTGTTCCATCGACGGAGGGCATTTCACCTTGGAGACGATGCGGTTATGTACGGCCAGGCGTGGGAGGCGCTCGGTCCTCCGGATTTTCAAGGGCAGCGAGGCCTTGGGACACTTGACGTCGGTGCTCTTCAGTATTTGGACCTACCTCCGGGCGAGCTGTTTCGATTGGGCAGGCTGTTAAGCGGAAAAGATAACTCTTCAGGGCCCCAGCGTCTCGGGACTCCTAACGTTGGTCGGCCGCCACGTCCGGGTTCGGGGAATTTTAACAACGATTCCTTTCGATTATGCCTGTTGCCTTCTCGGACAGGCTTCAGTCCCCTTAGGATCGACTAACCCGTAATGTGCAAGTCTAGTTCATGGAACCTTTCCCCTCTTGACCTTCAAAGTTCTCATTTGAATATTTGCTACTACCACAAGATCTGCAAACTGGCCAGCTCACGCCGGGCTCACGCCCAGGTTTTTGCGGCCGCCGCGCCCTCCCTCATGGGGCTGGTCCTTGCCCACGGCCCAGGGTATAAGGTCGCGCGCTTTAGCGCTCATCCATTTCGGGGCTAGTTGATTCGGCAGGTGAGTTGTTACACCTCCCTTAAGCGGTTTAGACTTCCATGACCACTTGATCCTTGCTGTCTTAATCGACCAACACCCTTTGTGGGGTCTAGGTTAGCCGGAGTTGTACCGTAACCCGACTTAGGTTCATCATCGCATGATTTACCTTACCAAAATGGCCCACTTGGGCTCCTCGATTAGTGGGCGGCTTTCAGCAAAGCAGCCCACAGCGGATCCTACCTATTTAAAAAAGTTTGAGAATAGGTCGAGGCGTTGCGCCCCCGTGCCTCCCCAATCATTTGGCTTTGCAGATAGAACTAAGCGAACTCCAAGCTATCTGAGGGAAACTTTGGAGGAAAATTTCTTAGGCAGTTCGATTAGTCTTTGCCCTATACCCAGCAAAGTCAGACGACGCGATTTGCACGTCGGTATCGGCTGGCGGGCCTGCCAGTTTCCTCAAGCCGCCCGCTTCGAGGCATAGTTCACCATCTTTCGGGTCAGGCAGGTATGCTTTCTCCTCGAACCGCCCTTTGATCGAGGGGTCGGTCGGTGGTCTTTGCCAGACGATAAAGGTTCCCGCCCAATCCCACTTCTTGCGCCTTACGGGTTTACTCGCGGGTTGACTCGCACACATGTCGAGACTCCTTGGTCCGTGTTCAAGGCGGGCGAATAAGAGCCAGCGGTAGGCAGGGAGCGCAGTGTGTAGAACGCAGAGGCGGCGCGGCGCTGCCATCCTGATCGTGATGATGGCCAGCTCGCGAGCATTTAGAGCAGAACTTGGGCCACCATCCTGTCCAAAGGCGTGAGTCAATGTCGAGTCGATCGTTGGACCGGCTTTCAGTTCCACGTCCGGCCAAGGACACATCAGTAGAGCCCCAAGTAGCTTCCTCAAATGATTTAAACCTTTATTTGACTCTCTTTTCAAAGTCCTTTTCATCTCTTTCCCTCCACGGTGTTTCATTGCTCGGTCTCTCGCCATATTTAGCCTTGGGCCAGGAATTTCACCTTGCCGATTGGGGCTGCATTCGAACAACTTGGGCTTCATGAAGCGGCGCCTCGTAGTGCGGCGAGGGGTCCCAGAGGCACGGGGCTCTCACCCTGCTGGCGCCCCCTTCCAGGGACTTGGGCGTCGCCCCTGAGGCCGGCGGACTACAATTCGGACTTAGAGGCGGCCGATTTTCATAGTAGAGCTCTTCCGGTTCGCTCAGCAGTTACTAGGGAATCCTTGTTAGTTTCTTTTCCTCAGCTTATTGATATGCTTAAACTCGCGGGTAGCCCTTTGACACGAGTCGTTCGGGCGTTGGGGCGTGTCAGGTCAGGCCTTGGCGGGCAGGTCTCGAGCCGGCTCATCCACCTTGGGCAGCGGACTTCGTTCAAGGCGATGGCGGAGGTCAGGTTCACGCCGTGGGGATTTACTGACACCCGAGCGGCGTGCCCTTCACGCCGTTCAAAGACTATGGTTCGCATTTCGCCCCTATTTCGCTCGTTCTTCATCGATGCAGCCAGAGATATCGGATTCAGAGTCATTTTGTATGTTATTATTAATCGTGGCAAGGTCAGCCGAGGTCATGATCTCAGACATGAAGATTGAGCAGAGGTTGCGGCGAGGCGGGCCGTGTTTGGCGAGAGGAGCTCTCGGGCGGCACTTCTCTCGGGAGGGCCCGGGGTCGGTGTTCGAAACAGCTCCCCAAGCCAGCCGATCGAACAATCTGTGATGAGCAGGTTCGGCCAAATTCGAACTTGTTGTGAGCAACGACAATGATCCTTCCTTCAACGGAAAGTTCGACTTCTCCTTCCTGTGATAAGGAGTTCGGTGGACTCTAGCGTCGGGCGACTACGTCACTTCCCTCTAGGACCATTCAATCGGTAGGAGCGGCGGGCGGTGTAAGGTTCGGTGGACTTGACTCGCTTAGGAACGTTGAAGACCAACAATTGCAATGATCTATCCCGTCACGATGAAATTTCAAGATTGCAGGGCCCGACCAAGGCTATAAATCGTTGAATACATCGATTCGCGATGGACCATTCAATCGGTAGGAAGTGGCCTGGGCCATAGTCCGCTCTGGCTGGAGGGTTTAGCGGTGAGGTCTCGTTCGTTAGATTAACCCAGACAAATCGCTCCACCAACTAAAACGGCCATGCACCACCACCCATAGAATCAAAGAAAGGCTCTCGATCATGTCAATCCTTACTATAATACGGACACGGTAAGTTTCCGTGTTAGTCAAATTAAAGCGCGAGGCTCAGCTCTAGTGGTGCCATTTCCGATTCCTTTAAGTTTCGGCCGCGACCATACTCCCCGGGAACCAAAGACTTTGATTTCTCATAAGGTGCCGGTAGTCTAAAGCAACATCCGTGATCCTGGTGACATCGTTTATGGTTGAGACTAGGGCGGTATCGTCTTGAGCCCCCAACTTCGTTCTTGATTAATAGAAAACATCCATAAAATGCTGTGAGGTTGTTCGTCTTTCATAAATCCAAAATTTCACCTCGACTATGAAATCACGAATGCCCCAAATTGTCACATTAATCATTACTCAGATAGAAGGCCAACACAATAGGATCGAGGAATCACGTGGTGTTATCCCATGCTAATGTATCCGGGCGTAGGCTTGCTTTGAGCACTCTAATTTCTTCAAAGTGCCCGGCCACCCAGGAGGCCGCGACACCAGTTAAGGCCGGGCGCATCGCCGGCGAAGGGGACGGTGCCAGGTGCACGCGGGCGGGCCGTCGACCCGAGCCAAAGGTCAACTACGAGCTTTTTTGCAACAGCTTAAATATCTGTTATTGGAGCTGGAATTACACCGCGACTCTTTGGCACGGACTTGCCCTCGATGGATCCTCGTTAAAGGGATTTAGATTGTACTCATTCCAATTGCGGACTCAATAGGCCGGTATTGTTATTTATTATGTCACTTCTGCTCCAGGTGTCGAGGATTGGGTAATTTCTTCTTTGCTGCCTTCCTTGGATGTAGTAGCCCGTTTCTCGGAGCTCCCTGGGAATCGAACCACAATTCTCAGATCACGTCCCCGCCATGGTAAGCCCTTATCCTATATCCCGAAGTTGATAGGGCAGAAATTTGAATGATCTCGTCGGCCCGAAAGGCCGTGCGTCAAGCAGTTATCATGAATCATCAAAAGCAACGAGGCGAGCACACGTCGACCACACATCTAATAAATGCATCCATCTTCAGTCGGGGGTTTGTTGCGTATTGGCTCTAGAATTTTCACGGTTATCAGGAGTAATACCATCAAACAAACTATGGCGATTTAATGAGCCATTCGCGGTTTCACTGATGCAGAATTAGTTTCATGCCAGCATGCATGGCTTAATCTTTAGAACAAGCATATGACTCTTGGCGAGGATCAACGAGGTAGCATTCGTTACTGACTGCTTGCCGCGTGGCGTTGGTGCTCTGCCAGAAGCATGGAATGATCGGCGGGACCTTGCCGGCGAGGTGTCATTCAAGGCAAAGATTTTGAGAGCAATGGGCACCAGGACCCCGCGTTCGCCCGCGTGCCAAATATCAAAAAACGATCTCGCGCCGTACCCACGTAAGTAAGCGGGGCGTGGACCGCGTCGGAACTTCGAATCCCAAACTCCCCAGAAGGGGCGTTTCTGGAAAAACGTGTGCTATGCAATTCAAACCCATACCGTTTTGGTAGGTAGGCAACACGAGCAAGCGATGCCCCCGCCATAGGCGAAGGTGACGATTGATGATGATGAGGATGCATGTCGGCCGTTCGATTGCCTTGGCCAGCAGCGAGCAACAAAACCATCAGAGCCTGACTACTTTCGCGCCCCGCGTTCGCCATAATGACACCATAGGGCAGACCACGCCTTGCATGATAGAGAGGCATGCAAGCATATGGAAGCATCGGATTGGCGCCAAACCTGCATCGCTAGGCATGTATGTAGGAGACCGCCTAAACAAGAGCAGTGGTGTGGTGCCCGCCAAATTAGATCCCTCTCCCACAAAATAAAACCAAAGGGCCAGAAGGAGTGCGTCTACTAGGAAGAAGAGGCACACCATGCCCATTTTTTGCTTTGACATTGAGCAGTGCGGGTGTGGGAGGAGGCGGCGTTGCGTTCACACAAGCGATGCCATCGAAGGAGGAGGCAACGTTACATTGTTGGTCGAGGAAGAAAAAAAGACACTGTTGAGCGCGAGAGTATGGGGTGGTTTGGGAGAAAAGAAAACACTTTCGTCGAGGTGCAGGAGGATGGGATGGTGGATGAGAAAAGACAGCGGTCTGCCAGAGCACGAGGAAGGATGATGCTGACCCCAGAATTGGGTTAGATTTTAGGAGGGAGGGAGGATGGGATGATGGTTTAGAGTTCTTAGGGATGGGATGATGCCAATTGGTTTATTAAGGACAACACATAAAGCAAAATCTGACCCCCCCAAGAGTGTGATCCAAGAAAAAATCGAAGGACCGAATATAAAATTGGAGGGGCCATGGATCCCGAGGGAGGCGCTGCCCAAGCATGGTGTTTAGACCAAGACCGGGTGGTTTTCTCTTGGTGGTGTGTATGTATGAGGCCGCGTGCGGTGCCGAGAAGCAGCGTTGGTGTTGGTCAGTGGGTGGCACCACCAATAGGTGCTATCCTTGGGACAATGGGTAGAACACCACCTTAGAGGCATGTCGGGATGGGGTGTATCGCCCAGGCTGACAGATTGCGACCCGGAGCACTCGAAGCAGGCAAGCAGCTTGGTTTGGGGATTCTCACTTGCAGACTGAGAGAATCACCCAAGAAAAGCATTGCCCAAGCATCACTGGTGCTAGACTAAGCCATGCCGCGAAACCCACAAGAATTTTGAGGGGCGCTTTCCAAAAATCGGTAGAGTTCGGCCAAGATTCGGCATGGATGATCAGCGGTGTCACCCCGAAACCATGGGAAAATAACCCGACAAGCATGGGAAGGGCTTGTGTGAGCGTGGGAGGAAGTCCATGGAAGTCCTGCACCACCACTGTGGGCGTGGTTTGGTGAGCAGCCCCCCATAATAGGATAATATCTGGCCAAAATTGTCAGTAGATCATTTTTTGAGCGGACATAAGTCGAAAATCGGACCTGGTCAATTTTTGGTGAGGATTTAGGATTGCCTAGAATAATCATATCTTCGTCCACCCAAGTTACAGAATTTTTTGACAAGGAATAATTTTAAAAAGTTTTTTAAAGTGGCTAAAATACATAAAATCAGGGAAAATGGAAAAAGGTACCTAGAGATCAATTTTGGCGTAGTTTTGCAGGAACTCACACAATAATATAACCAATGTGTCCACAAATACGAAAGCCATTGGATAAAGGATTGATTTTTAATGATTTTTTAACCAAAACTGGCAAAAGCGCAAAAAATCCGGGAAAAATGGAGGATGAAGTCGTTTGTCACCCTTCCAATGTCATTGGGGTCTAAGGAAAGTATTTTGACACGCGAAGAGTGCTAAGTTTCTGACCAATGGCTAAGTTTGGCACCAACGCCAAGTTTCTGACCACGTTTTTGGCCAGTGGCTAAGTTTTTTTTCAGTGGCTCAAAATTGGCCCACGTTTTTGGCCCAGGTAAATTCTGAAGTTTTTGGCCCGTGGCTCAAAATCTGGCTAAGTTTCTGACCACGTTTTTGGCACCGTGGCTGAAAAATCTGACCACGTTTTGGCACCGCGGCTAAAAATCTGGCTAAGTTTTCTGATCGCGTTTTTGGTACCCATGGCTGAAAATCTGACCACGTTTTGGCCGAGTGGCTCAAAAATCTGGCTAAGTTTTTGATCCGTTTTTGGCGAAATGGCTGAAATTCTGACCGCGTTTTGGCACCGTGGCTCAAAATCTGGCTAAGTTTTTTGATCACGTTTTTGGCACCAGGTGGCTGAAAATTCGACCACGTTTTTGGCACGCGGCTCAAAATCTGGCTAAGTTTTCTGATCACGTTTTTGGCACCGTGGCTGAAATTCTGACCACGTTTTGGCACCGCGGCTCAAAATCTGGCTAAGTTTTCTGATCACGTTTTTGGCACCGTGGCTGAAATTCTGACCACGTTTTGGCACCGTGGCTCAAAATCTGGCTAAGTTTTTTGATCACGTTTTTGGCTATAGTGGCTGAAATTCTGACACGTTTTTGGCAAGCGGCTCAAAATCTGGCTAAGTTTTTCGATCACGTTTTTTGGCGCAGGTGGCTGAAATTCTGACCACGTTTGGCACACGTGGCTCAAAATCTGGCTAATTTTTCTGATCACGTTTTTGGCACCGTGGCTCCAAATTCTGACCCACGTTTTGGCGCCGTGGCTAAAAAATCGGCTAAGTTTTCTGATCACGTTTTTGGCAGTGGCTGAAAGTTTTCGACCACGTTTTTGGCTTCCGAGGCTCAAAATCTGGCTAAGATTTTTCTGATCACGTTTTGGCAGGTGGCTGAGAAAATCTGACCACGTTTGGCCAGTGGCTAAAAATCTGGCTAAGTTTTCTGATCACGTTTTTGGCAGCAGTGGCTGAAAATCTGACCACGTTTTGGCAGGTGGCTGAAAATCTGGCTAAGTTTTCTGATCACGTTTTTGGCACCGTGGCTGAAATTCTGACCACGTTTTGGCCAGGTGGCTCAAAATCTGGCTAAGTTTTCTGATCCGTTTTTGGGCAAGTGGCTGAAATTCTGACCACGTTTGCAGCAGGTGGCTCAAAATCTGGCTAAGTTTTTCTGATCACGTTTTTGGCAGGTGGCTGTCGACCCGCGTTTTGGCAGGTGGGTGGCTCAAAATCTGGCTAAGTTTTCGATCACGTTTTTGGCGCAGATGGTGGCTGAAAATCTGACAACGTTTTTGGCAGGAGCGGCTAAAAATCTGGCTAAGTTTTTCTGATCACGTTTTGGCATCGTGGCTGAAATTCTGACCACGTTTTTGCGCAGGTGGCTGAAAATCTGACCACGTTTTGTGGCTGAAATTCACCACGTTTTGTGGCTCAAAATCTGGCTAAGTTTTTTCTGATCACGTTTTTGGCACCCGTGGCTGAAAATCTGACCACGTTTTGGCTTTTCGTGTGACTAAAAATCTGGCTAAGTTTTTCTGATCACGTTTTTTTGGCAAGTGGCTGAAATTCTGACCACGTTTTTGTACCGTGGCTAAAAAATCTGGCTAAGTTTTCTGATCACGTTTTTGGCACCGTGGCTGAAAAACGTTTTCTGGCTAAGCTTTTCTGATCACGTTTTTGGCAGGTGGCTGAAAATGGCTGACCACGTTTTGGGCGCCGTGTGGCTAAAAATCTGGCTAGGTTTTCTGATCACGTTTTTGGCGCGTGGCTCAAATGACGACCACGTTTTGGCCAAGTGGCTAAAAATCTGGCTAAGTTTTCTGATCACGTTTTTTGGACCATTTGGTGGCTGAAAATCTGGCTAGGTTTTTCTGATCACGTTTTTGGCAGGTGGCTGAAAATCTGACCCACGTTTGGCACCAGCGACTAAAAATGCGGCTAAGTTTTTCGATCACGTTTTTGGCACCGTGGCTGAGAAAATCTGACCGCGTTTTGGCTTGCAGGTGGCTCAAAATCTGGCTAAGTTTTCTGATCACGTTTTTGGCACCGTGGCTGAAATTCTGACCACGTTTGGCCGTGGCTCAAAATCTGGCTAAAGTTTTCTGATCACGTTTTTTGGCAGGTGGTTGAAATTCTGACCACGTTTTAGCCTTGGCAGCGGCTCAAATTCTAGCCACATTGCAGCCCATGGCTCAATTTGGCTAAAGGATTTCACGATCACGTTTTAATACCGCCCGTTCAATTCCTATAACGTTTTTTTGGCTCGTGACTCGTTTTTTGTTAAGTTTGTTATATGCTACATTTTTGGCACCATGGCTTAAAATTTGCTCGATTAGTACCTTTAGCTCGATGACGGGCATAAAGAAAATGATGAAAATTTAGGAATGGTTGGAGGACGAATCAATTGAAATTTGAATCTCGATGGATGTTCATTAGCAGCAAAGGCCAGCTACCTTGCTTTTACAATACCGTCAGCATGTTAAGTCGTCTGCAAAGGATTCAACAAATGGATTCGATGGGAATTTAAGCTTCATGCGTCTTACAAGGCTAATACGCCTTGCAAGGTTCTCAGCAACACGTGCCTGCAGGGGCCCGGCCTACTTTAGCACAGTCGGCAAGCGAGCGGCCAGGCGTGCGTCGCTTCTAGCCGGATTCTGACTTAAATTCGGTCGCCAATCCAACGCGGTAACCGGCCCCGCGGCTTTTCAACCAAGCGCGATGACCAATTCATGCGAATCAAGCAGTTTTCCTGGCGTACTAGGTTGAATTATATTAGGCGCTGTCATCAGGTAGGGAATTAAAAAACTAACCTGTCTCGACGATTACAAACTGACTCCGTTCACTATTGGTGGGTGAACAATCCAACACTTGGTGGTCGCTTCGCAATGATAGGAGCGGGCATCGGAAGGATCAAAAGCAAGCGTCGCTATGAGCGGCAGCTGCCCTGAGCCAGTTATCACTGTGGTAACTTTTTCGACACCTCAGCTTCAAATCCAGAAGGTCAAGGATCGATAGGCCACGCTTTGGCGGTTCGTATTCGTCTTTGGAAATCAAGAATCAAACGAGCTTTTACCCTTTTGTTTCCTGCGAGATTTCTGTTCTGTTGGCTCATCTTAGGACACCTGCGTTATCTTTTTTAACAGATGTGCCCGAGCCAAACTCGGCGACAATGTCTTGCTTGGGATCGACCGGCCCGAAGCCAGCAGGTCCAAAGAGGGGCAGCAGCCTCCGTCACGGAATAAGTAAAATAACGTTAAAAGTAGTGGTATTTCACTTTGTTTGTTTCCGGCTCCCAACATCCTACACCTCTCAAGTCATTTCACAAAAAGTCGGACTAAGTCAGTTCAGCAGGGTCTTAACCACGCTGATTCCGCCAAGCAGTTCCTTGGCTGTGGTTTATTTGGATAGTAGAGCGAGACGATTAAGGGTCTCGTTAATCCATTCATGCGGCGTCACTAATTAGATGGCAGGCTATAGAGTCATAGTTACTCATGGTTGCCGGCGCTTGGTTGAATTTCTTCACTTTGACATTCGAGCCAGGCAGAAATCACATTGCGTCAACATCGCGGGGACCATCATAATGCTTTGTTTTAATTAAACAGTCGGATTCCTTATTAGTACCCAGTTCTGAGTCGACTGTTCGGCCTTGGGGAAGAGGCCAGAAGGGCATAGTTTCAATCAGATCCCCAAGCCAGACGCGGCGTGACTCTCGCCAGCGGGGCAGCTGAAAGCGGATCCACTTGGGCAAGCCCAGAAGCGGGTTCGGAGGACCCCGTGCCCGACCCTGAGCCAATCCTTTTCGAGGTGCAGTCCATTTTGCCGACTTCCACTTGCCTACATTGTTCCATCGACGGAGAATTTGTTCTATGGGGCCGATGCGGTTATGAAGTCTGACCAGGGGCGTCAGAGGCCTTTCGGTCCTCAGTTTTCCAAGGGCGCGGGCGCAGGACACCAGCGCGACGTGCGGTGCTGCTTCCGGTAGCTGGACCCCGCCTCATTTGGCCGTTTCAGTGGGCGGGCTGTTAAACAGAAAAGATAACTCTTCCCAGCGCCCAAGCGTCGGACTACAACGTTAGCAGGTCGCGTCGCCGTCGTTCGTGACAGATTCCCTTTCGGTGTGTCGCTGGCTCTAGCGCTATGCAGACGGGCTTCCCGTCCACTTAGGATCGACTAACCCGTGTGCCAAGTGCCGTTCACTGGAACCTTTCCCTGCACTTGCGAAAGTTCTCATTTGAATATTTGCTACTACCGCAAGATGCACGCATAGGCAGCCCAGCTCTTGGGAGCTCACGCCACAGGTTTCTTTGACCATGGCGCCTCACTCATCGGGGCTGGTCCTTGCCCAGGCAGGATATAGGTCAGGCGCATCCATTTCGGGGCTGGTTGATTCGGCGGGTGAGTTGTTACACTGCTCCTATAGCGAGTTTCGACTTCCATGACCACTCGATCCTGCTGTCTTAATCGACCAACACCCTTTGTGGGGTCTAAGCTGGCATGATTTGGGCGTAAGTAACCCGAGCTTCAGGTTCATCCGCGCTCGCGAGTTAAACTTAGCAAAAATGGCCCACTTAGACTCTCGATTGAAAAGTGGCGGCGGCTCGACAAAGCAGCCACAGCGAGTCCTACCCTATAAAAGTTTGAGGAAATGGAATTCGAGGCGTTGCGCCCCCGATACTCCCAATCGTGGCTTTAGCCCGATAGAACTTCGCTTGCCAGACTCGCGCGGTATCACGAGGAAAGCCCGGAGGGAACCGCTGCTAGGCAGTTCGATTAGTCTTTTCAGCCCCTATACCCAGAGTCAGACAGAGCGATTTGCACGTCGAGTGTCACTGCGGGCCTCCACAGTTTCCTGCAGCCACTCCCGCTCGACATAGTTCACCATCTTTCGCTCAGAGCAGGTATGCTCTGTCGACCCCTTCACGGAAGATGAGGGTCCCGTATTAGGTGCGTGCCAGGATAAAGGTTCCTGATCAGCTTCCTTTGCGCCTTACGGGTTTACTCGGCCGTTGACTCGCACACATGTCGGACTCAGCAGTCGTGTTTCAGGCCAGGCGAGATAGAGAGCCAGTGAGGCCAGGGGCAGGCAGTGCTTAGGCCTGCAGCCAGGGAGCGGCGCTGGCGCCATCCGCAATCGTGATGATGGCGCTCATGAGCATTTCCCGACGGCCAGGGCGTGGGCCGCCCATCAGCGATCAGCGTCCCAGAGTCGATGTCGAGTCGTCGATGGACGCTTTCATAGTTCCACATCCGGCCAGGAGGGACACGTCGTGACTGAAACGTCAGCTTCCTCCCGGAAGCAATTTCAGAAAAGCCTTTATTTGACTCTCTTTTCCAAAGTCCTTTTCATCTTTCCCTCGCGGTACTTGTTCGCTTCTCGGTCTCTCGCTTGATTATTTAGCCTTGGGCGAATTTACCGCGAATTGGGGCTGCATTCCCAAACAACCCGACTCGCCCAGGCCAGCGCCTCGAGTGGTCTTGACGAGGGTCAGGAACTGACGGGGCTCTCACCTGGCCCCCTTCGGGGGACTTGGGCGTCCCTTGAGGGCCTTCCTCGGTTCTGGTCGGACTTGAGGCGGCCGTTTTCATGGTGGCTCTTCAGGTTCGCTTTCCGATTCTTAGGGAATCATGTTAGTTTCTTTTCTCAGCTTATTGATATGCTTAAACTTCAGTAGGTAGCCCTTGACACGGAGTCTCGTTAGGGGAGTCAGGTAGACCGTGTAGAATCGAAGTCAGGCCTTGGCAGGCTCGGCCTTGAGTCTCGGCATCGTAATCCATCATTTTGTCGGCAGGCTGGGGCGCGGACTCGATTACCAACCAGCCACGAGGCGATGCTGTGAGAGTCAGCATCCACCTGGCACTTGCGTGGGCGTTGCATTTGGGGTAACGATGTGGCACGGGCCGAGGCGTGCCACCGGCCTAATGGCCGGGCGCAACTGCGTTCAAAGACTTCGATGGTTCACGAGTTCTGCAATTCACGCCCAAGTGTCAGCGTTTCATTCGTTCTTCATCGATGCTGAGTCGAGATATCCGTTCTTAGAGTCATTTTGTATGTTGTGATGTCAGCGAGTCAGCGAGTCGCAGATCTCCGGACATGAAGATTGCATAGCAGTTTCAGTTCATGCCTTGGCGCGAGGGTTGTGTTTAAGCGGAGTCTGTAGGCGACCGCCTCCTAGCCCTTCACGTCGAGGCCAGTCAGTGTTCAGAACAACTCCCAGAGCCGACCAGTCAGAACATCACTGTGATGAGCAGGTTCGTCCCGGTCGAACTTGTTGTGAGCAACGACAATGATCCTTCGCGAGTTCTCTACGAAACCTTATTCTGACTTCTCCTTCCTCTAAATGATAAAGGTTCGGTGGACTTCTCCTGGCGTCGCGAGGCAGTGACATGCGTCGCCTAATCAGGAACACTTCGCGGACCATTCAATCGGTGGGAAGCGGCAGGCAGTGTGCAAAAGGCGAGGGGCGTGGTCAGCCTGGTGATGACTTCAGCGTTTACTAAAATTCTCGTTGAAGACCAACGATTGCAATGATCTATCCCGTCCGATGAAATTTCAAAAAGATTACCGGGCCTGTCGGCCAGGCTATAGACTCGTTGAATACATCAGTGTAGCGTGCGACGGAACATCCCAGGGCATGCACACTTGGTTGTGCCTCGAGCCAGGTGACTGGCGGCCATAGTCCTACAGAAAGCTGGCGTGGTGGAGGTTACCTCCCACATCGTAGCTATGCTAGGTGAGGTCGTTCGTTAACGGAATTAACGGACAAATCGCTCACCCAGCTAGAGCGACTGCACACGCCCGTAGAATCAGAAGGCTGCGTGCATCGGTCCTTTCGCATGTACGGACCTGGTAAGTTTCCGTGTTGAGTCAGTTAGCGCCGAGGCTCACTCACGTGGTGCCCTTCGAATCAATTCCTTTAAGTTTCAGCCTTTGCGACCCTCTCCCCAGACCCAAGACTTTGATTTCTCATAAGGTGCCAGTGAGTCCTAAAGCAACATCGTGATCACAGTCGGCATCGTTCATGGTTGAGACTATAGGGCCGGTATCGATCGTCTTCGAGCCTGACTTTCGTTCTTGATTAGTGAAAACATCCTTGGCAAATGCTCGCTTGTGTTCGTCTTTCATAAATCCAAGGAGTCACCTCAGCCCATGAAATCTGAATGCCTGTCATTAATCGTTACTCAGTCCGAAGGCAGACATGATAGGATCGAATCACGGGTTTTTATCCATGCTAATGTATCGAGGCGTAGGCTTTGCTGAGCCTCTAATTTCTTCAAAAGTAACAGCAGGAGCACGACCGTGATTAAGGCCGAGGCTCAGCCGGCGAAGAAGGGCCGGCCGGTGCACAAGGCGGCCGTCGACCCGACCGAGGTCGACTCTGAGCTTTTTAGCGCAACAACTTAAATATCGTATTAGATTTGGAATTACCTGCTTTGGCACCAGTTGCCCTCGATGGATCTCGTTAAGGATTTGGTGTACTCATTCAGTGCAGTTTCGATAGGCAGGTATTGTTGTTATTATCTTACCTCGTGTCGAGGATTGGGTAATTCTTTCTTTGCCTTCATGGATGTGGTAGCCGTTTCTCGGGCTCCTCTCGGGAATCGAGACCTGATCAGTCATAGTCGCACCATGGTAGGCCACTATCCTACTTCGCCAGTTGATAGGGCAGGAATTTGAATGATGCGTCGGCATGACACAAAGCCGATGCGATCAGAGCAAAGTTATCATGAATCATCAGCTAGCGGCTGGTCGACCTTTATCTAATAAATGTCCCTTCCGAAGTGTTTTTGCTTGCGTATTGGCTCTAGAATTACTACTGATTGTCAGTAGTAGATACCATCAAACAAACTATAAGCTGATTTAATAGGCCATTCACGAGTTTTCACGATCTGAATTAGTTCATACTTACTACATGCATGGCTTAATCTTTGAAGACAAACATATGACTCTTGGCAGGATCAGCCAGGTAGCGATTCGTTGGCAATGGCTGCGTAGGCGTTGGTGCTGAGCCTTGAGGATGCGACAGGAGCCTTGGCGGGCAGGAGTGTCATTCAAAGCAGCGAGATTTTGAGGCGGCGGGCACGGGGACCCCGCGTTAATGCCGTATCGAAAGAATCTCCTTGGCGTGCGCGTGGCCCGGCAGGCTGGCGTGGACGCTGGGAACCGTCTGGAGCTCCCAGGAGAACTGGAGCGTGTATGCAATTCAAATTTTGGTAGGTGGCAACACTGGGAGGTGCCGGGGTAGAGGCGGAGGTGAGATTGATGATGATGAGGATGCATATGTAGCGGTGCCTGGCAGGCAGGACAAGCGAAACATCAAACTGTTCGCCATAACCCAACACCACTTAGAGGCATGGCTTATCAGGCATAGAACCCTAAATAAAATCAAACCAAAGGAGTGACGAGCGATTGCGTGTGTGGGAGGCTTGGCGTTGCGTTGTTCCCAGCAAGCGATGCCTGAAGGGAGGCAGCGTTACGTTGTTGGTCGGAGAAAAAAACTGCGGCACGAGAGGGTAGGGTGGTTTGGGAGAAAAAGCACCGTCGTGCGAGGAGGATGGGATGGTTGGATGAGAAGACGCTGGCGTCTGAGCACAGAAGGATGTGCTACCGGCTGGAGTTGGAATTTTTAGGAGGAGGAGGGTGGGATGATGCCCCTAGCGTTTAGAGTTTGAGATGGGATATTTATTATTAGTTTTAGCAGGCCAACATAAAGCAAATCATTCCCAAAGTGTGATCGAAAAAATCGAAGGGACAAATATAAATTGGAGGGACCATGGATGCTGAAAGCTTGACATCGGTGGTGTTGGGAGAATAACAGGGTGGTTTTCTCTTATGATGTATGAGGCAGCGTGCGGTGCCCATGGTTGTTGGTGAGTCAGGTGTACTACCGGATTGTTATCCTTAGGACAGTTAGATTGAGGCATGTCGGGATAGGGTGTGTGATTGGCAGCAGAGACTGAGCGCACTTGGGCCATGAATCAAAGATAGCTTGTGTTGAGAATTCTCATAGGTAGAATCTACCCAAGAAAAGCATTAAGCATCTTTGTTCAAGACACCAAATTTCGCAGGGTTAGAAATTCGGCGTGGATGATAATTAATCACCGAAACCCATGGAAAATAAACTGACAAATAGGGAGGAAACGTGAGCGTGGAGGAAGTCATGAGTCCCGCTTTCAACCCTTTGTATGGTTTTGAGCGAGAGCCTCTATAATAGGATAATAAAGCAAAATTGTCAGTGAGATCACCTGACGGACATAGAGTCAAAATGGATCTAGAGGTGAGATTTTGGTGATGTGCAGGATTGCCTAGAATAATCATATCTCTTCGTCCAAGTTAAATTTTTTGACGAGGAATAATTTTAAAAATTTTAAAGTGGCTAAAATACAAAATCAGGAAAAATGGAAAAACCTAGAGATCAATTTTGGCGTTTTGCAGACTCGCACAATAATAGCAATGATATGATAGCCATTGGATAAGGGATTGATTTTTATGATTTTTTAATGGCATGAAATCAGGAAAAATGGAGGATGAAGTGCGTTCGTCAGCAGCATACGATTTCGTTTGGGGGTCTAAGAGAGAAATGTCATGACACGGAAGACAAGTTCTGATAATTTTTAAGTTTTAGCACCTTAATTCGACCGTTTTTGCCAGTGGCTAAGTTTTTTGCAGTAACTCAAAATGCAATAAATTTTCGACTGCGTTTTTGGCCAGTGGCTAAGTTTTTGCGCAGGTGGCTCAAAATGGCTGAGATTTCTGACCGTTTTGCTGTGTGAAAATCTGTATCACGTTTTGGCCTTGTAAAATTCGACCACGTTTTGGTGACTAATCGCTAGTTTTGATCGTTTTTGGCATGAAATTCTATAGTAGTGGTTCAATCTGGCTAAGTTTTCTGACCGTTTTTAGTGCATTCTGTGTAAATCTGGTGGATTTACGTCGCGTTTTTGTTAAACCACGTTTGGCTCAATCTGCTGATCACGTTTTGGGCATAGGTGGCTGAAAGTAGACGTTTGTGCCTGTGGCTTCAGTGCGTTTTGTGTAGAGTCGACCACGTTTTGTACCCATGACAAATCTGCTAGTTTTTGATCACGTTTTTGCGTGTGAAATTCTGACCACGTTTTGCGCCGTGGCTCCAAATCTGGCTAAGTTTTCTGATCGTTTTTGGCATGGTGAATTCTGCCGTTTGGCTAGCGTCTAAAAATCTGGATGGTTTTACGATCACGTTTTGGCACGTGGCTGAAATTCTGACCCGTTTTGCCATGAGGCTCAAATCTGGCTAAGTTTTCTGATCACGTTTTTAGCGCGGTAACAAATCTGACCGCGTTTTGTACATGACTAATCCAGTTTTTTCTGATCACGTTTTTGTGCAGGTGGCTGAAAATCGACCGCGTTTTGTGCAGGTAACCAAATCGCTGGTTTTGCGATCCATTTTTTGTACAGTTGTGAAAATCTGACCGCGTTTGCTTGAAGTGGTCAAAATTGGCTAAGTTTCTGATCACGTTTTTGGCATAGTGGGTACGTTTTGTACGCTCAAAATGCAGTTTTAAATACGTTTTTGCGGTGGCTGTCCGACCGCGTTTGTACCAATGGCTCAAATCTGTAGCTGGATTTCTGATCGTTTTTGTACCGTGGCTGAAAGTCTGACCACGTTTGTATGACTAAAAATCGCTAAGTTTTCGATCCGTTTTTGTACCGTGGCTGAATCGACACGTTTTGTGCAGGTATTTTGAAATCTGATCCGTTTTTAACGCAAATGGCTCAAAATCTGGCTAAGTTTTCTGATCACGTTTTTTAGCGTGGTGAAAATCTGACCCACGTTTTGGCCTTTGTTAAAATCGTGGATTTTATGATCCGTTTTGGCAGAGTGGCTGAAATTCTGACCGCGTTTTGGCACAGCGGCTAAAATCTGTAAGTTTTTCTGATCCGTGGCGCGAGTGGCTCAAAAATGCTGGCTAGAGATTTTACCTGATCGCGTGGCGCAGGTAGCGTGAGAAAATGCTGACCACGTTTTGGCATAGCGGCTAAAAATGCGGCTGGAGTACGATCACGTTTTTTAGCGGTGTGAAATTCTGACCGTTTTGTACCGTGCTAAAAATCTGGCTAAGTTTTTCTGATCACGTTTTTGGCAGTGGCTCAAAATCTGGCTAAGTTTTTACGATCGTTTTTGCACCGTGGCGAAAATCGACCACGTTTAGCACCGCGGCCTAAAAATCTGGCTAATTTTAAATCGCGTTTTCACGTTTTGTACCAGCGGCTAAATCAAAATTCTGACCACGTTTTTTTGTCCAGCTGGCTCAAAATCTGGCTGGATTTTTCTGATCACGTTTTGGCAGTGGCTGAAATTCGACCACGTTTTGATCACGTTTTTGTGACAGGTGAAAGTCTGGCTAAGTTTTCTGATCATTCGTTTTGTATGATGGTTGAAATTCTGACCGCGTTTTGTACCGTGACTCAAAATTCTAGCCACATTTTTTGGCCCGTGGCTCAATTGTGGCTAAGTTTTTCTGATCACGTTTTTGTCATAGTTTCTCAAATTCTATGCGTTTTGGCTCGTGACTCATTTTTGGCTAAGTTTATTTACCATCTTTTGGCACAATAAAATTTTGCTCCAATTAGTACCTTTGTAGCCTCGATGGCCAGACATAGAAAATGATGAATTTAGGAATGGTTGGGAGGGAACGAATCAAAGCGACAAATTTGAATCTCGATTGGATCGATGGCGGCAAGGCCACTGCTGCCACTTACAATACTTACGTCGGCGTATTTAGGAAATCGTCTGCGAAAGTTGACTCGTCGTTCGATGGGAGTGCGGCCATGGCGTCTTACAAGGCTAATCTGCCTTTGCAAGGTTCTGCTTGACACGTGCCTGCGGGGCCCCAAGCCCCCTGCGCTGGTCGGCCAGCGAGCTTGACGGGCGTGCAGCGTAAACTTCTGCTTGGGATTACGACTTAGAGCGTTCGGTCATAATCAACGCCGCGGTAGCCGCGGCTTTTCAACCAAGCGCGATGACCCGATTGTGCGAATCAGCAGTTCCTCTCGTCTTGAAGTTTGAATTACTATTGCGACATTGTCCATCGGTAGAGGTAAAACTAACTTTGTCTCACGACGGTCTAAGCCGGCTCACGTTTCATATTGGTGGGTGAACAACCAACACTTGGTGAATTCTGCTTCCTGATGATAGGAAGCGGGCATGCGAAGGATCGAAACAGCGTCGCTATGAGCTTGGCTGCCTGAGCGATTATCCACGTGGTAACTTTTAGAGCACCTCTGGCTTCAAATTCAGAGGTCCTAAAGGATCGATAGGCACGCTTTCACGGTTCGGTATTAGGTCTTGGAAATCGAATCAAGCAGAGCTTTTACCCTTTTGTTTCTAGCGAGGATTTAGTTCTCGTTGAGGCTCAAATCCTTAGGGACCACACATAGTGGTCTCTTTAACGGATGCTGCTTGCCCAGTAAAACTCCACACGACAATGTGTTATGGATCGACCAGCTGGCTGACCCTTGGGTCCAGAGAAGCGACGCCCAGCCTGAGGTCACGGAATAGAAGTAAAATAACGTTAAAAGTAGTGGTATTTCACTTTTCGCTGTTTCGACTCCTTATCCTACACCTCTGAAGTCATTTCCTGAAAGTCGGACTAGAGTCGGCTTCAAATCATGAGTCTTCTTGGCGGTGATGGCATAGCCGTTCTTAGAAACGTGGTTTACGCGCTGGATAGTGAAGCGAGGAGCCAGGTGGGAATCTCGTTAATAATCCATTCATGTCGCGTCACTAATTAGATGACGAGGCATTTGGCTACTTAGAGTCGTAGATTACTCGTGGTTTCGCGCTTAGTTGGGCCTAATACTTCGCTGACATTGAGCAGGCGAGAGAAATCGCATTGCGTCGACATCGCGACCATCGCAATGCTTTTGTGGTCACGGTCAGTTCTTGTCAGTGCGGTTCAGGTCGGTATTGACGCCGAAAAAGAAAGCCAGAAGGGCCAGTTCTAATCAGGTCAGCAGCCATGACGACCGCTCTGCGCCCGCCGAGGCAACTCGAGCAGATCCTGCAGCAGCAGCGGGTTCGCCCGGGACCGAGGTGCTGACCCTCGACGCGATCCTTTTCCAGGGATTCACGGATCCATTTGCCAGACTTCCGCTTACTGCATTGTTCCATCGACGGTACATTTCACCTTGGGAGCCGATGCGGTTATAATCTGACCCGGTGTGGAGGCCCTTTTCGGTCCTCAGATTTTCAAAGAGAGAGGCTGCCAGGACACCGAGCTGGCGTGCGGTGCTCTTCAACGGCACAGACCTACCAGTGGCCGTTTCAGAGTGGGCGGGGACTGTTAAGCGAGAGATAACTCTTCCGGGGCCCGCCCAAGCGTCTCCGGACTCCTAACGTTGCCGTCGCCGCCCGTCCGGTTCGGAATTTAACTGGAATTCCGCTTCGATTATGCAGCGCTGCAAGCGCTATCAGTGAGCTTCCCCGATCCCCTGGGATCGACAACCCGTATGCGAAGTGCCCGTTCACATGGAACCTTTCCTAACGACCTTCAAGTTCTCATTTGAATATTTGCTACTACCGCTTTAGAATCTGCCAGGCGACGCAGCTCGCGAACTCACGCCATGGGTTTCTGCGGCGACCGCCAGCGCTACTCGTCGGAGCTGGTCCTTGCCAAACCAGTGGTAGGAGTATGGGTCGCAGCGGCTTTAAGCATATCCATTCAGCGAGAGCTAGTTGATTGGCGGATTGAGTTGTTACACAACTCCTTAGCGGTTCGACTTCCTGACCCTTGATCCTGCTGTCTTGTCATTAACACCACTTTGTGGGGTCAGGTTAGCCCAGGTTAGACATGGTAACTTGACTTAGGTTCATCATATGATTACTTACCAAAATGGCCCTTGGGCTCGATTAAATTAGCTGTATTTCAACAACTTGACAGCAGATCTTCCTGTTTAAAGTTTGAGAATAGGTAGGCGTTGCTCAGATGCCTCTAATCATTGGCTTTGCAGGTAGAACTGTGACTCCAGCTATCTGAGGGAAACGGGGAACTAGGCTAGAGCGGTTCGATTAGTCTTTCGCCCCATGCAGTCGGACGAGCGATTTGCGTCGGTATCGCTGGCAGGCCTCCACGAGTTTCCCTCTGGCTTCGCCCGCTTCGAGCATAGTTCACCGTCTTTCGGGTCCGGCAGGTATGCTCTCACTCGAACCCTTCCACGGAAGATCGGGGTCGGTCGGTGGTGTGCCAGATAAAGGTTCCATGATCAGCTTCCTGCGCATTCTGGTTTCTTGAATTGGCTTCATATATGTGACTCAGCAATTGGTGTTTCAAGGCAGGCGAGATATAGAGCGAATGCAGGGAGGCCTTGGAGGTGCTGGAAACACTTGTAGAGGCTGCCTTGTCATCCTGTCGTGATGATGACGGTCCTTGTTTGACGGCAGGACTTGGGCCACCATCACAATCGGCGTCGGTCGATGTCAGTCGATCGTGGACCGAGCTCAGTTCCATCAGAAGTAGGACCGTGTGGCCCCAGTCAGTTCCCTCCCAAACGATTTCAAGCCTATTTGACTTTCTTTTCAAGTCCTTTTCATCTTTCCTCGCAGTGCTTGTTATTGTCGGTCTCCCGATGTTAGCCTTGGGCCGGAATTTCTGCCCGATTGGGGCTGCATTCCAAACAACCTGGCTTCGTTGACAGGGCGCCTCAAACATTGATATGTAAACTCAGCGGGTGTAGCGACTGAAGGTCTCGTTAGGGCGTCGGTGGGCGTGTAGAGTCGGGAGTCAGGCCTTGGCGGAATCGGCCGGCGGCTGGTCGAGCGTTCATCCACCATTTTGTCGCGGCAGGCGATGATTTATTTCAACAGCCACGAGGCGATGCTGCGGGAGGTCGGCATCCACCTGCGCCTACGCCGTTGGCGTTTGCATTTGGGGTATCGATGTGACACGCGGGCGGGCGTGCCACCGGCCTATGGCCGGGCGCGGCTTGCGTTCAAAGACTCGATGGTTCACGGGATTGCAATTCCACAAATATCGCATTTCGCTCGTTCTTCATCGATGCAGAAGCGAGATATCAGTTCCTAGAAGTCATTTTGTATGTTGTGTGTAAATTGGCAAGGTCCCGCGGAGATCGCCGTCTCAAGCATGAGTGCATAGCAGTTCGGGAGTTCATATTGCAGTTCAGTGTTTTGGCGAGGTGCGGCGGGCGGCCCTTTCTTGACACTCTAGAATCAGGAGGGCGGAGGTCGGTGTTGAGGCATCACAGAGGCTGAGGCAGATCAGACGTGTCTGTGATGGGCAGGGTTCAGCCGGTCGAGGCACTGTTGATGAGGCAGACGATGATCCTTCAAGCAGTTCACCTCTGAGGAAACAACGATACGACTTCTCCTTCACTCTAAATGGTAAGGTTAGGTGGACTCTCCTGACAACGTCGCAGACAGCCAGACCGCCCGTCGCCCATAATCAGAACAACTTCGGACCATTCAATGAGGTGGGAGGCGGCGGGCGGTGTAGTGCAAGCCGAGGGGGCGTGGTCAGCGGAAGGCTGATGACTACACTGAAATTCCTGGTTGAAGACCAACAATTGCAATGATCTATCCCCATCGATGAAATTTCAAGATTACAGACACTTCGATGAGCTATAAACTAGTTGAATACATCGGTGTGGCGTCTTGACAGAACATCTAAGGAGCATCTGGACTGTTATTTGCCTCAAACTTCTCAGCAGCCATAGTCCTCTGAAGCTGGTAGTGGAGGTTACATCCACATAGCTATTTAGCGGGCTGAGGTCTCGTTCGTTAGCAGATTGGCAGACAAATCGCTCAACTAGGCGACTGTACCTGCAGAATCAGAAGAAACTCTCGATGCTCAATCCTTACTATGTAGGACTGGTAAAGTTTCAGTGTTGAGTCAAATTAAGCCTGAGGCTCACTCTGAGTGGTGCCCTTAGTCAATTCCTTTAAGTTTCAGCCTTGCGACCATACTCGGAACGAGACTTTGATTTCTCATAAGGTGATGTGAGTCTAAAAGCAACATCCGCTGATCACGAGTAGCATCGTTTATGGTTGAGACTAGGGCAGGTATCTGATAGATCTTGAGCCCCCGACTTTCGTTCTTGATTAATGAAAAACATCATGGCAAATGCTTTTCGCAGGTTGTTAAATCTTTCATAAATCGAAATTTCACCTCGACTATAAATCACGAATGCACTATCTATTAATCATTGCTCGATCGAAAGACACGATAGGATCGAGAATCATGGTGTTATCCATGCTAATGTATCAGAGGCGTAGGCTTGCTTTGAGCACTCTAATTTCTTCAAAGTATGACAATGGGAGGCACTGACCCGGCGAGTTAAGCGGTATGTCAGCCGGCGGAAGGGACAGGCAATGGGTGCAGGAGGCGGACCGATCGACCCAGACCCAGAGTCAAACTTCTGAGCTTTTAGTACATGACTTAAATATGCGCTATTGGAGCTGGAATTCATGACTTCTTGGCGCTGGACGCCTCGATGGATCTCGTTAAAGGATTTAGATTGTACTCATTCAATTACCAGATTCAATGAGCTGGTTGTTATTTATTGTCACTACTCCCGTGTCGGGATTGGGTAATTTGCCTGCTGCCTTCCTTGGATGTGGTAGCGGTTTCTCGAGCTCCTTCAGAATCGAACAATTCTCAATCACTAGTCACCGCCATGGTAGGCCATTATCCTATCGAAAGTTGAGGAATTTGAATGATCGTCGGCACAAAGGCCGTGCGATCAGGAGTTATCATGAATCATCAAAGCTGAGGCCGAGCTGCGTCGACCTTTATCTAATAAATCATCCCTTCGAGTAGAGTCGTTTGTTGCTAGCTCTAAATTACTACGGTGTCAGGTAATGAGATACCATCAAACAAACTATAACTGATTTGAGCGAGCCATTTCTGATGTCACGTGAGGTGGTCAATACCTACGTGCATGGCTTAATCTTTGAGACAAGCATATGACTACTGGCAGGATCAACCAGGTAGCGTTAGATTATGACTCTTTGGCGTGGTGGTGCCCACACTGGTGGTCCTCACTGAAATAAGAGCCAAGGGACTGAAGGAGGTCGTGCTAGGAAGAGGCACCATGCCCATTTGCTTTGGCACGACGTGCGGTGTGTGAGGAGGCAGCGTTGCGTTGCGACTACGATGTACGCTGAGGCAGCGTTGCGTTGTTGGTCAGGGAGAAAAGCGCGCTCACTATGCTTGGGCACCTGAGGGTGGGGTGGTTTGGGAGAAAGCTTGCTGCGTGGGGTAGCGTGCCGAGGAGATGGGATGATGCCCAACCAGGGTTTAGTTGCGGAGATGGGATGATGCTTGACCAGTTGTTAGCTGGAAACATAATAGCAAAATGGGGCAAATTGTCAGAAAATGAAGGACAAATATAGGTTGGAGGACCATGGATCACAAGGCAGCACTGACATCGGTGGTGTTAGACAGACCCGGCAAGTTTTATTGGTGTGTAGCGAGGCAGTCACCAAAAGAAAGCATTGCCCAAGCATCGCTTTGGTGCTTGAACTGAAAGCCCATACAGAAACCCCTGAAATTTCGGGCGCACCAAAATGGGCGAGTTAAGCCAAGATCGGCGTGGATGATCAGCGAATTAATCACCAACCATGGGAAAATAACCCAACAAGCATGGGAAGGCTTATTGTGGCGTGAGGAGGAAGTCCCATGGAGTCCCATACTCCAACCAAGTGAGATTTTACAGGATTACCTAGAATAATCATATCTTC